>OX243823.1:2073634-2318634 GCA_945859605.1 Lumbricus rubellus | reverse complement strand
GGTCTGTCTCTCTGTATCTGTCTGAATAAAATCGTCGCCCACGCGTATATGTCTGGACTAGAGAAAGAGAGAGAGGAGCCAGCCAGACAGACAGACAGACAGGTCTGTCTGTCTGTCTGTCTGGCTGGCTCCTCTCTCTCTTTCTCTAGTCCAGGCATATACGCGTGGGCGACGATTTCATTAAATCGCTATGCTCTTTACAAATATGTTTCTCTTTTATCCATCACAGTCATTATTGTAGCGCCTTTTATGAAAGGTGACGATGACTCACGTGCACGAACCGACCAACAAACGTTCAAAAACATCTAAACTGTTCTGCATCCGGGACATTGCGGCCCTGTTTCCGTCCTCTGGTCGCCCGCGCACACTCTGTCACGTCTGCCCTATGTCTGTCTGTATGTCTATCTCTCTGTCTATCCATCTGCTTGTCTGTGGGTCTATGTGCTTGTCCGTTTTTGGTTACGCGAGTCTGCCTGCTGCCTGCATGCCTTTTTAAAATAATATTCTTTATTTAATCTCAACTGACAAACTGGAGTGTGATTGCAATTCATCTATAGAATGAACGGATGATGATCACAAGTTATTACAAATAACGAATGCTATTATTTGGCAGTCATGCAAGACGTCCATCACGTCCGACTACGGATTTTACCAACGCCATCTGACGAATAGAAGGCTGAGCGAACCTTTGGGATAGCGGGAAGCGAACCAGAGGCCGTTACCCTCGAGAAAAAATTGGTTTGGCAAATTACAGCTGTAGAGTGCTCAGGTTTGTTTCTTCGAGAGAACGATAACAAAGTTATAATTATGCGTCTCTGTTCAGATTTATTTTTTATACGCATGGCTTTGCCATACATTAGGGTGGAGTGAAAAACATGAAAATCAAAATTCGGCAACGTAATAGCAATAAAAAGTTGTCTAATGGTATGGGGTCAAGAAATCTCGAAAAAGTTTTGAAAAATATTGATGTCTTACTTTGCCACCAGAGGGCCAAAGTTTCGAGAAATTGCATTTTTTAGAGACAATTGCAGGGTTTTTTATAAAATAATTTTTTTGCAAAATAATTGACCACCAAGCAACACACCGTTGGAAAGAGCTCTTCAAACTGAGTAAAATCATATATTTATTTTAAGAATAGTCACACATTTTGTAGAAGATATTGACTTTTTACAATACCCCCACCTTCGCGACATGCCGCTATTCCTGGAAACGGTAAAACGCTGATAACTTTGCTATCCTTTGAGATATTTCGACGTGTAATAGGTCATTCGATTCAGTTTAGGACAGCCTTTCTATCGGTGCATTGAAACTTATAAGACCCTTCCATGAAGACTTTCAAACGCTCATAAACCATACAAAAAGAGGAAAACTAGAGGAAAATATCTTGAGAAATTGAAAAAATTTGAAGAAAAGTGTAGAGGAAACTTTTTCACACTGCAGCTGTCAAATCTGGGAAACGGACATTATCCCCCGGACATTATCCTCCCGGACATTATCCCCCCGGACATTATCCCCCTCCCCCGAGGTAGGACATTATCCCCCCGGTCTATGATATCATCACCTAAAAACAATGCAAAAAATATAAGAGCAGGTGTCAGACGAGTCAAAAAATTTCCTCCCGGTTAATAGATTACAGTCATGTGTTGCTCTGCAACTCTTGTGCGGTACCACAGAGTGCCCTTTTTCTAATTTAAGCGTTCTGTCTTTGCGATCGATTACATGTTTTGATTTGGTCCGTGAAGAAATACCAAGTCTTCTAGTAGGCCTACAGCATTTCGAATAACAGACCCTGCTCTATCTGACATTACTTGTCTGTCACAGGTGCAGTGACAACTTTGGCAATTTCTTTCTCATTTGCTTAGGTTCATTAAATTGCTGGGAAGTAGGGACTACATGCATTAGGGGCATAAGAGAAAAGGAAAGGAGACCGAGTGCTTAAGATGTCATAAACGTCTTGATTTCCTCAACGAACAACGATTAGCAGGCAGCAGTGTTCAAAAGATTAGCACTACTTGCATGTAGGTCTAGAGTCTAGACTTTTCTCACATGCATGACTTCTTCCTCTGGCAAGATTTGACACTCTACTGGATCTATTTCGCTTTCCGTTTCGTTATTTTGAACACTGCTGCCTGCTAATCTTTGTTCGTTGAGGAAATCAAGACGTTTACGACATCTTAGGCACTCGGTCTTCTTTCCTTTTCTCTTATGCCCCTTCCTTAGTTTAGTTCATACAATAATATCCTGACGGCCAATTGTCATAACTAATTAATTGTCCGTTGATCATGTATTCCTCTCTTAGCACCTTTCTGGCTTATTTGCAATCATCACTGGTGAATTTGACGATTGTAGGTCATTATCCCCCCGGACAAAGTCTGTGCAATTAGTCTGTTTCTTCATGTAGTTTGTAAGCTTAGAGCTTAATTGTCCTGGTTTTGTTCGCTGTGTCAACATTATTAATGCCGTCACCTATAAGACTTATTAGTAGGCCTACTGCCACTCAGATGCAAGCTAAAGACTTGTTAGTGTCATTTAGTTATTCATTTCTAACAAAAGGAGTTGTTAGTGTCAGTTGGGCCCACAATCAAGACCCTTTGATGCTGCAAATGTTCTTAACGTCCAAAAAATATAGCCTATATAGGCCTATGTCTCATGAACTAGGCTACATCTGTCAGGAACAGTGGACAACTATAGTGTAATAAATTGCTAAAATATTCTTCTTGGTATATTTTGACCTATAAATCTTAATTACTATAGGCTAATATATTCCTTAACTTATTATAAATTTTTATGTATAATTTTCATGTATAATATATAAATATAAACCCTAATAATATAGTCTAACAATATTCAACTGTAACTGTATAGAGATTCACCTTAACATAGACCTATTCTTATATTTTTTGCATTGTTTTTAGGTGATGATATCATAGACCGGGGGAATAATGTCCTACCTCGGGGGAGGGGGATAATGTCCGGGGGGATAATGTCCGGGGGGATAATGTCCGGGGGATAATGTCCGTTTCCCAGATTTGACAGCTGCAGTGTGAAAAAGTTTCCTCTACACTTTTCTTCAAATTTTTTCAATTTCTCAAGATATTTTCCTCTAGTTTTCCTCTTTTTGTATGGTTTATGAGCGTTTGAAAGTCTTCATGGAAGGGTCTTATAAGTTTCAATGCACCGATAGAAAGGCTGTCCTAAACTGAATCGAATGACCTATTACACGTCGAAATATCTCAAAGGATAGCAAAGTTATCAGCGTTTTACCGTTTCCAGGAATAGCGGCATGTCGCGAAGGTGGGGGTATTGTAAAAAGTCAATATCTTCTACAAAATGTGTGACTATTCTTAAAATAAATATATGATTTTACTCAGTTTGAAGAGCTCTTTCCAACGGTGTGTTGCTTGGTGGTCAATTATTTTGCAAAAAAATTATTTTATAAAAAACCCTGCAATTGTCTCTAAAAAATGCAATTTCTCGAAACTTTGGCCCTCTGGTGGCAAAGTAAGACATCAATATTTTTCAAAACTTTTTCGAGATTTCTTGACCCCATACCATTAGACAACTTTTTATTGCTATTACGTTGCCGAATTTTGATTTTCATGTTTTCACTCCACCGTACCATACATGTAGGCATACATGCGAAGGTGTCAGTAGCGATTCTATGAATAAGAACTTTACTGCTAATAAAAAATAAAAATTCGGATAATTGCTCAATGGGTGAGTGAGGACAAACTACAAAAGACGACTGAAATTTGTTTCAAACTTCCAGTGCATGTTCAAAAGTTATTATTTGAAATGCTGTATTCCAGTAAAATTTCTCACTGAAATTTCTTTTATCTACAACTTAATGCGGAACCCTTGTGCTCATCCCGCGGAACTCAAGGGTTCCGCGGAACCCACTTTGAGAAAAGTTGGGTGAATGCATTATTTTGTTTGTGTGCGCGTGTGTGTTTGTGCATTTTGTGTTTGCGTGACATGTGCGTGTGTTTCTTTTATGCGTTTTTACAAATTCGAGATAATGAATGGAGTTTAGACGTCTAGTCGTCGTACATTTCGGGCGCACGTCACACTGTTTGCGCGCACCTTATAAGACTCATGTCAGCGTTTTAGAGTCTTTAGACGACGCAGCTACATCATCCCCCCTCGCGGTTCCGCTACCTCTTGGTGCTGCCCTCCCTCCCTCCGCCAATCGCATTCAGATTCGGTACAGCGCATACATGTACGTCTGTCAAAGCTCCATACATGCAGAGAGAATTCTTGCAACTCGATATGGTGACGACGTTGCATTAAGAAGTCGATTAGGCATGCTGTGGTCGTCGGGTGAAAGAACGGCGGCGGCGTAGGGAGGGACATTGCCTCTGGCCCTACTTTGCCTTTGCGGCTCTAAGCCTGCAGCGTTGGCTTCTGTAGATGCACTTGGTTCAGTCTTGGCAGGCCCGTATTTTGGATGTTTTGGAGATGGGGGAATTATATAATGTGCTACGACCAATATTTACAACGACAGAAAGCGACGGTATAATCGTATTGCAGTGTATTGCACTGACGAATAAAATGCGTCGTTTAATTAGGATTTTGCATTTTCGTTTCATGGCCAGCATTGTCATCATCATTATTGAACAACAACAACAACACAATGATTTTTGTCAGTGTGCACGCAACGATTTAACGCCGTGGCATTTAGAGGCACTTTTGAACACGTTGGAGACGAGAACTTATAACCTGATTTTAATCCTTTACACTTTACAGCCTGAGGGATCTTTACTACCTCGGGCGAAAAAAATTATAATAATCTTCATTTTAATTTCCAACTGGGAGTGGCAGAATTGTACTTGGGTAGGGAGTGTTTAGGCCCTTCAGTGTAATGGCATACGTAGGCCTAGCACTTTGACACGAAGAGCAAATGAACGCGAGGTCGTTTGCCGCTGCACTTCCAAAAGTCCACTCAGCCTTCCTTTCGGTAACGATGCTGTTGGTAAGATTAGCAGTATATGACGTGATAGCGCCTTGCATGGCTGCCAGACATATTGTAGGAACGGATGATCAAAAGTTATTACAAGAGCCGGTAATTGTATTAACTTTTGATCATCCGTTCGTACAATATGACTGGTAATCATGCTGCGGTTTTCGCCGGCTTGTCAATTTGCAATTAAAAAGAACATATTACTGTTGAAGCAGACAGCGGTGGTGACGGATGTAACTGGACCAATTCATTGGGAAATGATCAAATATCAATGCCTCTTATGCGGTCATTCAAGAATGGTCCATTTAGTTCTATAAGCTTACCTTTAATGGCGTCGCGCCCATTCAACAGGACAACCTCTTTTAATGGCCCTAATGGGCCATCCAATCTGCATCAGAAGGTCGTCGATATATACAGTGTAAAGTGTGTTGCCCAATATGCATGTAAGCTTACATTGTAGCCTACACGTTTAACTGTTACTCTCATGGAACTAATAATTATAAGCTTAGAAGTAGTGCACTGTTTTCGTATTTGTATGCTACACTGGCCAACAAATTTGAACTTTTTATATAGGAAAATTTGAGCGTGATCAAGTTGCATTACATTGCTCAGAGAATGGCCCGTTATCAAAGACACTATAATTACAGGTACATGTATTTGTTTGGACCGCAACCTGTGCATGGGTCGCATAATTATGCTGCATGGAGACGCACAGCTCGCATCCTTAATCGTAATCTCCGAACTTCTAAAGCGCCATTCGCATAATTATTATCTATAAATAATTTATAAAGCGCCTTTCACATGGAGTGCACGCCAGTCAGATGAGCTTCCAGCGCAAAACACTCAGAGAAAAGAACATAGTGTTGATACAGCGAAGACAAAGCTCGAGTTCGTGATCAAAGCAGTTCTTGTTCGCCAAACAAGAAGATCAAGTCTGTCACATTAGCGTAGTAGACGAAGAGAGGAGGCTGAAGTCAGCAGGTGAATGAGATCCCGAAGAGACTTGTGCGCTGGGATAGAATGGCCAGAACGGTATACGATAGACTTGTCGTATTATAGGGCCACACCACGGCACCAGGGAATGAAACTTGACCGCAGAGGTGAGACGCAAGTGGTATATCACCTGTCAACGTGTTAGGCTACATGTCACAGACATAATAGCCTATGCGCCTATAGATATTTTCGCAGGACAGGGTGAAACTGACTTTTTAGCTGGGGGTTGAAACATGCAAAGCAGAAAATTAAGAACTTGGGTATTTTTCATAGAGGCTTCTAAATGTAAATTGTCAAAAAGCTCTGGTTACAAGTTACAGTAGGCTAGCAGATGACCATTGCAATTACAATCACAGCGTCACAATCATGAGTTACATGCAGGCTTCAAGTTACCAGGTGCAATTAACAAATTGCAATTACTGTTGGAAATCAGTATAGTTACGTGCTACAAATTGCAAATTACAGTTGACAAATCACAGTTGGAAAATTACAAGTTACGAATTACAAGTTACAAATAACATTAGTATTACAATTTGAGAAACTCTTTTCCGTTCTTTGGTAGACTAACCTTGAGCGGCGTTTGTGACAAACATGAGAAGAAAGATCCAGATTGCAAGGTGCATATTGCAGTCGACGATGCTGCTGCTGCTGCTCTAGATAGGCTGCTGCTGCTGGTGATGGTGCTGGGGACGATTGCGTGGTTGCTGATGCGGATGCTGACAACCCTTCCAGCTTCTGACTCGTCGAACTTGAGTCTCAACTGGGCGAAGCATCGCAACACACAAAAAAACGAACGACACCGGGACAACGTTTTGATCTCTGTCCACTGTTAAGCTACATCAATGCACGCTGTGTCCGTTTTATAGATGTATATCGAACGAGTACCCCTCTCCCTGTCCTTCTATGTCCTTTCCGTATATCACAACCGGTGTATACCCACGTGTCCGTGTTACTCCCTACAGGCGTATCTTTGCGTCGGTTCCAATATTACATCTGTGCGTCAGAGCATCTATGCAAACTCAGACAACAATTGCGAGTTTAATAACTTTTGTCCGGATCCCTCTTTCTCCACGCAAACAATTGACAGTTTGACCTCACCGACGACGACGATCACTTGTTGATATTTCGCTGTGTCCGTCTCTCGCCAGCAGCGACCCCGAGACCCGGGCGGCGGCGGCGGAGGGGGAAGAGTAGGAGGGGGAAGCTTTATTGCAGTCGTGACACCGCAACAACAAACGCAAATCCGAGACTTCCGTGATCATGTGGGTGGTTGGCTAACCGCTGCAGTCAGACTTCACGGACATTGGACAACGTGTGGTCGAAGTAATCGCAGTTCCGTCTGCGTTCACCACCAGATCCTCTCTAAATGCCATCGCAACATCGTAGAAGGAAAGCCGAGAACAGCAGCAGCACTGTTGTCGTCCCTCCAACCCTTGCCGAAACGGAGTACTGTGCCCTGCAGTAACTTCCCTGTTACTGCCCTGTAACTGTACACGAAGGAACTTTCTCTCTTTGTCGGCGGCAAGTCGATTGAGACATAAGCAGAGAAATGATCGGACAGTGAATTATGTCGGACTGTTCTTTAGGAAGGCCTAGATAAGTTATACACGGGCTAAATAGCAAACGTGGCCTCATAAGCGTCGAGGTCCCTGTATTGTACGAGAGGGGCTGTCGAAACGAAGAAGGCGTATTATAAGGCGAGATGTCTATGTAGGTATAGGTATATCGTCGGTTACGACCGTTTACAGAACCGACAGAACTCTTTCTCTCCCTCTGCCTTTCTTTGTCTGTGTCTGTCTGTCTGTCTGTCTCTGTCTCTCGATTCAGATATTTAAACGGCTGACAAGCGGCGACTATTTATATTGGAGACCACATTATACTCTTCACACAAAGTCTATACAAGGCCTCAATATAATATGTATATATATATGTCTTATATACATATCGTGCATATATATTAAAAATTATATATTTATTCACTTTATCACTGTATAGGCATTCAAGTGGTATATATATATACATAAATGCATGTAGGCCTATATCATAAATGAGTATAAATAATAGGCTCCCGTTATAGACATATTGAGAATTCATGAATGCACATTTGAGATTTATGAATAAAATCTTATGTTATATGAACGTTAATAGATGTGTATTATGAGTATCATGAATGCAAGTTGGTATAAGCATGAATGCTATTGTCATGTATAGGTGCGCGAGGAAGTATGTATGCGTGTCTGTGTGTGTACGTATGTACGTGTCTGCATGTGCCTGGGTCTGTATGTTTCTGTATGTGTGTGCGTGTGTGTCTTAGTATGTGTAAGTGGACGTGTAGGCCTATATAGAAATGTCTGAATGCCATTAATAGATGTTTGCATGTGTGCAAACATAATAATGATTTCAATGCTTTTTAAATCCGTCGGATTTTTCCTTTCAATGTGTAGACATCTCTGTCTGTCTGTCTGTCTGTCTGTCTCTGTCTGTCTCTGTCTGTCTCTGTCTGTCTGTCTCTCGCTTCGTTTCCTTGTCTTGTCCAATAAATTTACACAGGACCGAGTGGCGTGGCATGGGGCACATTGGGGCAGACGGAGGCAGGAGGGTCTCGCACTGAGGGTGGGGTGGGGAAGGGACGGTGAACGGTTTTGCGAAGCGTGTCAGTCGACTGTTGGAACATCGACGGGGACTCGCTTGACTGGCGAATGGGCGAACGACGCGAAGATGGGAGGAGGGAGAGAGGGAAGAGAGGAGGGAGGATGAGAGGGAAGAGGGGAGGGAGGATGAGGAGGGGAAGAAATAGCAGAATGAGAAGGATGGGAGGAAAGAGAAGTTGCGAGATGAGGAGGATGGCAGAGGAGAAGGTTGAAGTACTGTTGTGATAGTAAAGGATCATCTGCGTTGCCCTCCTCTCTCATCCAGGCTTCGGACTGGCACTGCGAGTTGCCGGGGGTTGTAGAATGCAGATTCAACACCTCGGTCTTTCTAAAGACCCCACATTAAAGTTTTCATTGCACACATCAACTCAGCATAAATCAGTTGTAGGCCTTATTTACAATGCCATACCATACCAACCGCTCCTTACTCTATGCTGCACCAGCTCTTTGGAACGGACTTCCAAAAGATCTTCCCCCCCCCTCTTAACCTCACCTCCGCTTTCACTCTCGTCTGCTGCTTTCCATTCACGACTGAAAAGCGAACTCTTCAAGCTATCCTATCACGATTCCACCACCAAACTACCATCATCACCGTAGCACCACGCTGTCTCTTCGGCTTGACCTCCCCGAATTTTGACCCGGCACCGGAACGAAAAGGGCTGCACTGCATGGCTATTGCGAACTTGATTTGATATAGCGCTGGTGAATATGCTGGTCTCTCCCTGACATGGTTTTTATGGGCGCTCAGTAGTTCTCCGAGATTTACATTACATTAGGCCTACATTACGTTGCATTGCATTACATTACATTGCATAGCACAGCATAATAGTGGAACAGCTGCATGCTGTTTTGGTGCGTGTCAGCTATACATGTAGTATTGCACAATGAACCAATGATGACGACATGACGATATACATGTCTAACGGTATTTGTCCAAAGTGTGCAAGGGTTGTTTGTTTGCCGTGCCGCTTCGATCCCTCTCTAACAGACAGACGCAAGCAAACAGACAGATAGACAGACACACACAGACAAACAAACAAACACACAGACGGACGGACAGACGGGCAAACAACGAACGAATTTCTTAGTAAAGTAAACTGCTTTTCAGTTGAAAATGCGATGAACGACTGCGGACAAAAGAGAAGTCTTGGAAGTCGTCTTAAATAAGGCAGACTTCGAGCGCGTGTCAGTCACAAAGCCAACCATTGGTGCATGACCAACGGAGACACTATTCTCTTACGCACGCATGCATCTGCGCACGGCCATTAGGACACAGGCAGGGACGAAAAAGCAGGCAGACAGATAAAAGAGTGCCAAAAGGAGCTATATAAATTAGTCTGAGGCTGGAAGGATTTTGGACTTTGAGGAAATGTTGGAAAGGTGTGGGCTAGAAATCTCGGAGAAAGTGTGTACATAGAAAAAGAGAGACAGACAGAGCATGCCTATCAGAGATAAACTACCCAGGTCACAAGAAAGGTCGCGTGGTCTGAGCAAATTAAGTAACTCCGACCTCGAAGCAAATGTCATGAATGTAGCCTATTGTGATGTATGTAAATCTTCGAGAATTTCTCAGCGCCCGCAAAAGTCACGTCAGGGAGACCAGCTTATTCACCGGCGCCATATCAAATCACGTCCGCAATAGCCAGAGCCGCCGTTTTCGTTCCGGTGCCAGGTAAAAATCCGGGGAGGTCATGCCGAGGAGACAGCGTGGTGCTACTGTGGTTGTCGGTGATGGTGGCAGGCTAGTTGGGTTATGGGACCTGATTGGAATCTGGGTAGGATAGCTTGAAGAGGAGCTATAATGGAACCATTGATTGAGCTATAATGAATAAGTGACAGTCGGCGACAGACACGAAAGAATTTGCTCGTCTTTCTCAACACTGTTTGCTTAAGGTCTAAATTATGCGATCGACGTCTTTGCTGGGTGTTTGAACATACTTAAGAACGGCAACAGAAAATCGTGAAGAAAATATTGTCAGTTGACTTTCACGATGATGATGATGATTGATTGATTGATTGATTGATCGGTTGGTTGAACCAAACAACTATATATGGTTCCATTATTATAGTTCGGATGATCCACCAACAGTGGCCAATTGACTCCAGTCAAAGTCATCGGGGTCAAGGTTTTCTATCTCAACTGCTGTCAAACGGATCGCATCCTTCCCTCTTCCTGGTCGCAACCCCTTTCATTTGTATGGCTATATCCGTCTCGGTTCATAAAGTGTAGAATAAGAGCTGGCTGGATGCTCCTTACCTTCCCATGGCAGGCTTTGCTGACCTAATAAGTGGGATGAAGGCTTTCAGATTTGAAAATAAGTGCTTGGACGCCGTCCATAAGTCACACCTTAAGCCCTGCAGTCACAACAAGTCGCAACCATTCCAATCCCCCGTCCGTGGCATACAGGCTCCCGCGCTAGAGTAGAAAGTGGGCCTAAATATCACAAAATATGACAGAGCACTTTGTTTAACAGCCACGTTTTCATTGGCGACTTGACGGCCTCGTCCCAGCTAATTGTCTTTTCAATGAACTGATCGATCGGGGTTTGAATGGATGTCACGCCGTTTAAAAGCTCCCGAGATTCATACATGTATATCTCCAAAATAATCCGCTTTGTCGGTGTGCCAGCCAGCACCTGCGCGAACAAAAATGCGTGGGGTGTACGTTTTAACCGATGCAGCTATAACTGGGCCAGACATATTTGACCATGAAGAGCTATTAATTTTGTCATAATAATATTTTGTTGCCTCGCTTGTTGCCTCAAACGTTGAATAATGATATGGAGAATTTCCCCCACCCCACTCTCACCCTAACCCTACCCCTTTTCGGAAGGATAAGGCGACGTCTTAATGATCACCTCTTACGAGGACTATAATTAGGCTGTAGGCTAGACCGGGCAAGAAGCCAAGAACTCATAGGTTGTTGACCTCTACGATCAAGGTCATAGTCTGAATGCATAGCGGCGCTTATAACCTTCACCCTGACTCAATATATTATGGGAATTATTGTAGAAAATAACGAGTGTCAGACTTTGATTTATGTGAAACTTGGGTGTACAATGAAGATTTTACTATGGGTTCCTAAGAAAGACTAGTTCTAACTTCTAAGCGGTGGGGTTGAACCAATCAGCTCCCGGCAATTCTCACACTGCCCCAACCAAGGGCGGATACAGAAACTTTGGACGGGGGGGGGCCAAAAATCTTGGTGTTGGGTCCGGGAAAAATTCTAGGCCTTGGGTCTGGAAAATTTTTCTTTCGTATCCGCCAAAAAAGTTGACGACCTTTTTTTTTTTTTTTTTAGTCATCTGCCAAATTTTTCCGGAAAATGATACCATTTCATCCGCCAAAAAAGTTGACGACCTTTTTTTGCTAAATTTTCGGGAAAATCATACCATTTCAGCAGCCACTGAAACCAAATGGGGGGGGCCACGATACATGGGATTTCTAAATGGGGGGCCATGGCCGGATTGGCCCCCTCCTGGATCCGCCCCTGGCCCCAACCTATATATACCATCCAATTCTCGACCTTATAACGACACCCGTTTCTGCCCCCAGAGTCCAAACCCTTTGGACGACCCATTGATTCGAAGTGGCACTCGTTCTATGTTAACTCTGCTGTCATATCTGTTGTCCTGGCTAGCAGAGCCCTTCGCTCTGCCATTATAGCGGCAAGCTTTTGGTCACGCGTGTTGAAACATCAACCTGTCAGCGTCGTGCTTTCTCAGTTGTAGGTCCATCTGTCTGGAATAGTCTTTCGTTGCAGATGCGCTGCTACCTAGGGTTGACTCGTCAGTGTTCTACAAGCTCACTTAAAACTTTTTTGCTTCACCGTGGTTGGACTGGAGTGCTTCTGAGTGGATTTCTTGAAGAGGCGCTATATAAATTCTTGAAATGGATGAATGAATGAGTGAACGTTATGGTGCCCTGCGCTCGGCTTTCGAGTGGCGCTTTAGGAGCTTTGAGGCTGCCATTTGATTTAGGCGATAATTATCTAAGATCAGCACCGTTTCCTTTACCGCTCCATGCTTTTCGAATTACAATCAGTCCTCGATCGATCGAATTTCTTCAGCGCTTGTGGAAGATTATTTATCGATGTTTGACGACGCTCAGTCGTAATAAAAATGATCGTATAGGCCTACGTCACCCTCCTCTTTTATCTAGACTTGGAACTGGCACTGCTGGAGTACGGGATTCTCAGGGAAACAATGTAGCATATTCACAGGCAAAGCCCGGTGAACATAGCCTACACAATAAATTATTATGCGCATGATCGGCAACTTAAAAGTAATTAATTACAATTATTTTTACACTACTTTCTGAAATAGCTATAGCTTAGTCCCATAGCACAATGAGCAAGTATTTAATACAGGCCTATTTAATATATAATTTTAGCATATTAAAACTAAATTTGATCATCCCAGTTCAGATGAAGAACATGAGTAGCTGGAGAGTAGTTCTCATCTTCGTGTTAACGCCCGTAATAATTTTCCACCCTGATAATTATTTTTATATTTTAAAAAAACACACACACACACACGCACGCACACACACACACACCATCAGGGCCATCACCTTCTTGCACAATTGCTCAATCTATCACCCAACAAATTCGCATCGTTTGCGATCAGTTTCTGCGATAACGCCGACAATCAAACAAGTTAAGTCGGTTATTGGATATCGTATTCGCCAAACCATTCGCCTGTTCACTCAAAGACTGGCTCTTCTGCCTGCAAAATTAGGCCTGCAGCTCCCTGCAGCCAAAGACCCATTCAGAGGTCTAAATAGATAGATCTTAATCTTCAGGCGCCCTTAAGACAGGCAAATTCATCCATCTCTGTCCAACGGAACTTGATTTATTTCGTATAGCCATCAAAGAAATAGTTTATCATTTTACAATCTGGAGCAACCGACACACATGTTTTTTTAGAAGTCACCCGTTTTCTGATGAATCAAAGCGGTGATCGACGGGCTTTCACCGTCTTTGTGACTGGGTTACTATTCCCTGTGCCATGGGAGAGTACGGGTAGGGTAGTTTGCCAGTGGCAGCTAGACTGACTGACCTTTGAGATCTGTCGGGATGAAAATTCAGAAAACACTGATAACGTAATGAGGGTCTATAAAGATATAAAAAAAATACACAGGCCTAATGGCGCCTTTTGATATGGCATCTTTTAAATCAACTTCGAAGCTGCACATATGACTCGATCCTACTCGGAAATCTGGATTCGCAGACACAATAAAGTGTCACTTAGGCCTACTAGCCTATAGGCCGCATTAAAAAAATATGCTATGCTAATTTTTTAATTTTAGGTTGAGTTAAGGCAGAGGGAAGACATCGTGATGTAGCTGTTAAAGTTTCCTAAGCTACTACATTGTATCTGCTTTTTTTAAACTGTTAGGAATGCTATATTAAAGTATAGCCTACTATAGTAGGCTGTTTTTGTAAATAGGCCCCATCTAACGCAGGGCTTTTTAACGTGCAGTTGTACACAAAATGCGCAGTTGTAGAAGCACTTCTGTACAGTTAAAACTAGCAAAAAGGTCATTGTCCTCTGATTGGAAGTAACTTACCATGGATGATGGTTAAGGAAAGGAGTTGTGCAGTTCTAGGCCTATACAGCTAAGGCGGATTTCGTTTGAGAAAACTTCCATCAGGGTTCACGGCTGAATCGGGGGCTGGTAAATTGTAATTACAATTAACGATATAACTGAGATTTTATATTCGCCATCAGCCATGAACATGACACATTCATTAGTCTGGGACTTAGTCACAAATTTTAACTATAGACTACAGGTAATTCAAATTGTGCATACGCCCTGTAGTCTTTATAGGCATGCATGGGTCAGAAAAATATCGTCGGCCTGAGCAGCGAGCCAGTTCTTTGGCAGCCCAGTACAAGATAGATGAGACTATAGGTTTAGCTATAAGACGGATTTCGTTGAGGATGAGAAAGCTTCCATCAGGGTTCACGGCTGAATCGGGGGAGGGGTTGATAATTATTACGAAATAAATGAGTCGTTGATCAGCTCATTTCTGATTCCACATTTTCACTATAGCCTCAAGTTGGGTATCCGGTCAATACCGCGCACACAATACCGCGCACACAATACCGCGATTTTCAATACCGCGCCCGATCGTTACCGCGCACGATCGATACCGCGAATTTGTTCAATCCAGCTTATATTTCATACCTTCATCCAGCTTCTATTTCTCGCTCGTTATTCTCGTCAATCCAGGTTCTATTTCAGACAAAGAAATACCTTCATCCAGCTCTTATTTCTCATGCTTTATTTTCGTCAATCCAGCTTCTATCTCAGACATAGAAATACATAGAAATAAGAGCTGGATGAAGGTATTTCTATGTGTCAAATAGAAGCTGGATTGACGAAAATAAAGCATGAGAAAATGGAAGCTGGATGAGGGTATTTTTATGTATGAAATAAAAGCTGGATTGGTGAAAATAAAGCATGAGGAATAAGAGCTGAATGAAGGTATTTCTATGTCTGAAATAGAAGCTGGATTGACAAGAATAAAGCATGAGAAATGGAAGCTGGATGAGGGTATTTTTATACATGAAATAAAAGCTGGATTGACTAAAATAACGAGCGATAAATAGAAGCTGGATGGAGGTATTTATAGGTATGAAATATAAACTGGATTGAACAAATTCGCGGTATCGATCGTGCGCGGTAACGATCGTGCACGGTATTGAAAATCGCGGTATTGTATGCGCGGTATTGTGTGCGCGGTATTGTGTGCGCGGTATTGGCAGTAAACCTCAAGTTGTGCCCGCCCTGAACATGGAGAAAAGACACTGGGCGAATCCAGTACGTCCTTGGAATGTAGAAAAAGAATCGCTTGGACTCCCCTTACCTATCCAGGTTGTGATGGCCTAGGTCTATAATAAGTGGCAGACCGCGCTCATATTTGAAAACAAGCGCCTGGACACCGTGTTTAGGCTAATATAGACTCTCTGAGGGGGAAAGTTCCCCGGGAATAAGATTTTCCAACAGAAAAATTCGAAGTGTTGCTCACATGGATACATGTAACATATTAGCCTAAATGACCTTAGTTTTAATGCTTGTTAAAGTAGGCCTAATTAATCAATCAGCCATTAGAGAATTGGAAAGTTATAGGCCTGTGCATGTAGTTTAAACTATCTTCATGAATAGCCTAGCAGTCTATAGGCCTAGTCTAGTCGTAGCTAGTATGTCCATCTGTTTGTGTGTCACTCTCTAAGAGCGCAAACATCTGAAGACTCATCTTTTCCGAAAACCTTTTTAGGACGCCACATATAGGCCCAGGTGTTCGAAGAATATTTTCTCTAGAAGATGACAGTTACTTGAAATGTCATTTATAATTTTTAGTTTTACACTTTGGCCTAATAATCGCAACGACCACAGAAAACACAATGACAATAGGCTACGCAACAAAGACTGTAAACATAACGAGATCATAACTTTTAATTTTTGTGTTCTTCGTGTAGGCTAATCATACAGGGTGAGAATTGCCAGGGAAACGGACATTAGCCCCTCCCCAATTTAGTATAGAACAAATAACCGACAAAACCTCTACCCTGTGCAAAAGCCTATTTCTGTAGTTATAATTGATAAAACGGGTTTCAGCAATCCAACTTCTATTTAAAAAACAACTATTTTTCACCAATCAAGCTTACATTTAAGCAAGAACATTTTCATTAGTCTAAGAAAATTTTCATCAATCCAGCTCCAATTTAAGCAAGAATATTTTCACCGATCAAGCTCCAATTTAAGCAAGAATATTTTCATCAATCAAGCTCCAATTTAAGCAAGAATATTTTCATCAATCAGGTTTCTGTTTAAGTAAAAATTATTCTGCGTCAATTAATCCGACTTCCATCTAGCGAGAATTCTTTCATCAATCCTACTTTAAATATATGTATACTTATACACAATCAATTTTATGGTCTAACCGGGTTTTTTGGTCCTACCCTGTGGGTTTGTCCGAGGGTTTAGTCATGGGCGTAACTTTCCCCTGAAAAGTGGTGGTGACTTCCTTTGCTCACAACTCGCTTCCATTTTTTCCTTGGCTTCCTTACCCCCTATCCAGATACGAACTTAGTATAAACTCTAGTGAGAACTCTTCCTCCCTTCCTTCTCCATTCTCACTCGCTTACCCCTTCGTCTCTCTCGTAGATGCGCCCCACGATCTCTCCACTCACGGATCATTAAGTCAACGTTTAAAACACAAAAAATATTGTGTGACCAAATGCCACTGCCTCTAAGCCAAAACGGTGTGTGTGTGGTAAACGGAAATGCTTCACGTTCCCTCCCCAAGCTTAAAGTGGACAGGGGTCAGAGAATCCTTCCTTTCTCTTCTTGTATGGGATTTATGGCCATGAGTCAGGTATAGACTGCAGTATATAGTACTGTCGCTATACTGTGGACAGTGAAGATGTCGCAAAGACCTCTATCAACATTGGCGCCATTGTGATGTTAGTCACAAATAATAATTTTTTAAAGTGGTGGTAATAGTCACCATCACTTTTTGGTGCGGTAAATAAATATTTTTCAAACATAAAAGCATGTCTGACGTTATTAGAACTATATGCCATTGCGATGTTAGTCACGGATAGACAAAATTATAGGCTATTCGTGACTAACATCGCAATGGCATAGGCCCAATATAATAATTATGTTAAACAGCCAAAAAAATATTTATTTGCCGGACCAAAAAGTGGTGGTGACTGTCACGACCACTTTTAAAAGTGCGGGAGGTTAATGTCCTACATCAAATTGCCGGAGGGTTGTGTGGTTCAACCCAATATAGTCTTTCTTACTCTTAGTATGCCACAGTAGAGTGAAGCCGTAGCCAGAATTTTATTGGTGGGGGTTGTTTAGACTACTCGACTTTGAGCAAGTCGACAAGCAACCAAAGCAACTGAATAATGGCTTAGTAGAATGTTTAATCTGTTGTAAAATGTCAGCTAGAAATGAGTGTTCAAAATAAAATCCCCTTAATCCTTAACGTCAGGATTGTGTTAGTATATGTATATGCATTATTTCACTAGAGCATTGTTTCATTTCGGCCATTTTCGGGGATGTTCAAACACCCAAAACACCCCCTAGCTATGGCCTTGGCAGAGTCCCCATTGCACATCCCAGGTCCATAAATCAACGTCTTACCACCACCAACCTCAGTTGCCTACTATTCTCATACTGGTACAAATAATGGCACACGTGTATAATTGTAGCGCCGTAAATTATTCGCTAGACGTGGGTTTCAGCATTGGTCGTATACAAGTCCGATTGACGAAAAGAATTCTTGCAAAACTTATAGAAGTAGCCTACGTGGGATTGATGACAATAATTATTAATAGAAGTGAGATTTCTGAAAACACTCTAACCTGGGTAGACGAACAATAATTTGTTTACTAAACAGAAGTTGAATTGATGGAAAATATTTGTTGCCTAAATAGAAGCGGGATTGATAAAACGAATTTTGCTTAAACAGAAGCTGCAGCATCGTGCATCGAAGAGGATTCCCGCCAAACTATAAGTTGGATTGAATAAAAAAATAATGCTGGAACGAGCGAAGAAATTACCACCCTAAAATACACGTTTACCTCAATCGTATTCATATTACATAGGAAAAAATTGTTTGTAATAATAAACCCATGCATAACGGAGACAAAATTCTGATCGCATCAAACTGCGGGACATCGCACGCTCTCTGCACCGACGTCAGCGGCGTTGTACCCTTTCGCTGAAGGGTGCATTCAGGCTGTTGACTGATTCCTATAAATTTTGTCACTCACGCGATGTTTTTTTCTTATTCAAAGTCATTCATGTGCCAATCTGCTAGACTTCAAACCGATTTTTGTTGTTCATTGACCAACTTTTCCGACCGCCATAGTGCGTCACTAAGGCGTCCCGTCTACAGGCCGCCAAAAAGAAAACGCATCAGTCAAACTTCAAGATCGCAGACCGACGCGGCAAAGCGGTTGCAAGATTATATCTATCATGGTCGCAAGTCGTCTTTTCAAACTCGTCGTGGTTTGTAATGAGCCCCATACATACGCCCTGCAGACAAGTCTATATCTTTGCTGCAGATGAGAATGACTGACACGCGGGGTGATTTGTAGTGGCGATACGGCAACGTTCAGCCACTCGGCCGCTTACAACTGATTTAGAAACATTCCGCTGATGATTCATTCTCGCCCCACATTTCGAACGACGTCTGCGTCTTTCGCAATCGCCGACGAATGTTTTGAAGTCGAGCAAAACGAGTGTCAGTTACTGAATGGCCGGGGGTTCTACCTCCCCTCCAAAATGCATTAGAACAACTCCCATTACATTTGCATTTGCCCACACGCGCGTCTTAACACGCTCGTTCGTTCATTCATTTCAAGAAATTGTATAGCGCCCCTTCAGAAGCCCACACACAGGCAATATAGTCCAACCATGGTGACACAAAACAATTAAGGACCCTGTAAAACACTGATGAGTCAACCCTCGGTTAAGTAAGTTAGTAACCAGCTGCAAAACAGAACTCTGGTGTGTAGCCTAACCCCACAGAATCACAACAAAAGGACACATTAAATTTTATTGTGACGACATATCTTTGTTCTAAAACACTATTATTACGTCCCCAATTTCATTGTACATGATGATGCTACATTATCAACTCTGATGTGGAATTCGAATTGTGACGGCTTCTCCTTGTTTTGCAATTTTTGTTGCTTCACTAACTTCGCTGCTGCTACGACAATGGGTGCATTATTATGACATCTTCTTGATCTACCCCACCTTTGTTACGTCATTAGCTATGTAGACCTACCTTACATTCTTAGAATAATGCAAAATAGGAATACCGTATGTTCTACCAACACTATTGTTACATCATTAGCTATACATGTGCATTACATTAACAAAATAATGGCAAAATATAGGCCTACAATAATATTATGACGACTCGTCTTTGTTCAAAAAACGTTATTGTTACGTCATTAGCTTTGTTCATAAACATGGTGCGGACCTGCTGTAAGGACAATCAGGGATGCCACTCATAGCTTTTTCCATCTAGATCCAGGTTTTTCGGTCTTGTTTGGGTTTCTAGTTTTTTCTTCAGGATCTAGCTCTTTTCTCACGTTCGTTTTTCTGACATTTTAAGGTACAAAGCACATAAAACGTAGAAAAGACGAGCAAAAAGTCTCAACATTTCATATTTTGGAGCTAAAGACTAAAAGTGTCACTGAAATTTCTCAATCTAGCTTTTCTAGCCTTTTCAGAGCGGATCTGACCTTTTTTAAAATTCATAGTGGCAGCCCTGACTACAGCAGCTTTAATTTGTTAGGCCCCACATGGAATATTTTATTTTTAGGACACAACATGTTGAACAACATGCTTAGGCTGCCTCTGTTGAGTTATTTCATCAGCAAGGGGGTTAAATTTCAATCACAAAGCTAAAACAGCAGGTTCAAGTTTTAACTCAACGAAATATTTGTGCAAAACAAGTCATCTATATTCTATACAGTCAAGCCAATCAACTTCTGATTTAATTTGTATCTATAATTACCAATTATGATTTCAATGCATTATAACACTGTTTTACGCAGTATGTCCCATTGCGCATTTCCAAGTGAAGCAATAAAGAGCATAATATTACTTACATGCACACAAAACAATATACATACATACATGCATACACAATCACATATCCATACATACACACATACATACATGCATACACATTACGCACGCACACACACACATTACAGACACACATGCATACATAAGTACACACACACACACACGCGCACACACACCCACATACACAAATATCCACACATATCCACACGCGCACACACACACACATATCCACACACACATATCTACTCACACCCACATATCCACACACACCCATGCACATATCCACACATCCACACACACATCCACACACACACACACACCTACACACACACACGCATCCACACACGCACACACACCGAGATCCATGCAACAAACGAGACCGCATTGTGCTAAGAGTTAAAGACCTAATTGGGTTGCAGAGGATGAGGATGACGTGGTAGATCATCGTCTGTCGGTGGTAGCATCTCACTGGCTGTACTTCTCCGAATGGTAGATGCGAGAGACCTGCAGCAGCATCGGACTCAGCTCTGCATCCTGCAACCAATGCTGCATCGTATTCGGATTCTCAAGAATCTGAAGCAGCGCTGGAAACAGTCACACATCATCAAACTCTGAAACCACCTGTTTGCAATTAATCAATTAATTAATTGACTAACTAATTAATTAATTATAGATGTATGTATTATATGTAGGCACAGTCACACATCATCAAACTCTGAAACCACCTGTTTGCAATTAATCAATTAATTAATTGACTAACTAATTAATTAATTATAGATGTATGTATTATATGTTGGCACAGTCACACATCGTCAAACTCCAAGTCCCTCTGTTTGCAATTAATCAATTAATTAACTAATTAATCAATTAATTAACTAATTAATCAATTAATCAATTAATTAACTAATTAATTAATTATAGATGTATGTATTATATGTAGGCACTCTTGCATCTCTGCATGTATGTTTTATGAACTTCACTGGCTCCCTCTCCAAGTTCGCATACAAGAACGGAAACACGTGTATACTGTATATGAGGGAAGGCATTCTTGAGAGCAGCCCAATGGTGGGAAATGACCAAAACGGAAAAAGCAATCTTCAACAGTTTGTGAAACTGAGATCAGTTTGGGACGTGTCCTTATATCAAGGTAAGCCCGCTCCGTGTTGTTGGACCAACCACGGAAAAGAAATGGCTCATTATTACTATTGCATTACATGAACTGCTACAATATGCCCTGATATTATTTACTATTATATGATTACAATTATATCAATAATTATAACGATTAAAATTTACTGTTAATATTTGCAGCAATACTATTTCTGTACAACTAATTTATGGCTTCTCCCCAGCATTACCTTTCAAATTAACATTCAAGTGTCAAAATGTCTCGTTTCTTGATCACTTCTTAAAACAACACCACCACCACTGCCACATGGCATCCCAATGTTGACAGTTCTTGCTAGATTCGTGTACAATTTGTAACAATATCTGCATTGTCACAGAGCGGGCGAATGGCGCCAACAAAATCATGAAAATTACCTTTCTTTTTGACCAGGCCTGGGTTGGGAGCGCCTCTGAGTAGAAATCTTGAAGGGGCGCTATATAAATTCATGTGATTGACCTAACTTATACCCATCGATCACAGGTTGATCCGCTGATTCGTCAATCACAGATCAAACCTTATGTCATCCAATGCTCTTTTCTTACCGATCAGGGTCTTTGGATTGGATAGGGCAAGCTGTATGACGTGGTTCGACAGAATCGCGCGGTACACAGGTCCGTTGACGTCCAGTCCTTCGCTGACATCCGGCTCCGATGGTGGACTGTCCCCACGAGACAATAGCCATTCACACTGTAACGAAAACGTTTGATTGTTTACACATAAAAAATCACGCTTGCATTTCAATGCCACAGCAAAACAGAATCACAATTGTATTGTATTGTATTGTATTAATGTAAATTTATATAGTGCCAGGCAAATTCCATTAGACATTCCCATGCGATTAAATCTGAAGAAATTGAATTCTAACGTCAGTCAGAGTTGGCAGGAAACGTCAACTCTCTGAACGGGCATCGATTGCTACAATTCTACGCACAATTCTACAAAGTCATCCTTACCGCCTCCTCTTGGCGGTTGCCATGGTTTCTCAAGGCGTCGATGACGTCATCCTCTTCAAATCCCATTTCCAGCAGGTTCTGCATTGCCTAAAAATAACGTAGAAACACAAAAGCAGGTTCTGCATTGCCTAAAAATAACGTAGAAACACAAAAGCAGGTTCTGCATTGCCTAAAAATGACGTAGAAACACAAAAGCAGGTTCTGCATTGCCTAAAAATGACGTAGAAACAAACACAAAAAGCTGAAACGAAGTTGAAAAGTGTTAATCAAAAAATTTTAAGCAAAAATACAAGCAATTTAAGTACAATATTTTTCAAGTAATACTCAAGCAGGGCACAATGCCAGGAGACCGGAAAAGAGGAAGACCAAGAACAAACTGGCTGGGCAACATCAAGGAGTGGACTGGATTGACATTGGGAGAAATGATAAGACTGACGGAGGACAGGAAGCGTTGGAGGAACATTGTACATGATGCGGCCGACTCTCGGATCGAGGATGGCTGAGAACAGAACAGAACTCAAGCATAATAGCCATGAAGCTATACAACTACAGAATAATGCAAGTGTCTGAACGTGAATGACTGTGTTAATTCATAACATGTGTTCAGCAAGCTAGGACAACCATGGCTAAAACGCGAGCCTTTGCTTTGCACTGTGGAACCAGTGTTCCTCTTTCGACGCATACCTTCTTCATAACTGGTAGACCAAGTGCCTCTTTACACTGTCTCAAGAGCTCTTTTTTCTTGGTCTCACACACTGGGAGCGCCTCTGACTAGTGCGCACTATGAGAGGTGCTATAACAAATTCATAGATACAATGCAATAGAATAACAAAGCTTGCTGTAATGTTGCAACTCTATGTACGTACGCTTGGATCTGGTTTGAACTCCTGTCGTTTGTTACTCTGAAACGTCACAAGCATTCGTTTCACCTTCTCAGGACCAGACAACTTCGCCAACTCTAGAAGCTCTTTCTTCAGATACTGCAAACAAGTTTCACCAAAAAATATATCCGTCAAAATTACACCAGTGATCAAAACTGATTGCTTCATAACTCTTCTACTCCAACTTAAGCGTAAAAATGTTCTCGCAGACAAATTCGACACATATTAAAAAACCATTTGTCACATAGAAATTTCAAAACATGATAATTTTTTCTGGAACAAATTCTAAAACCAAACTTATAAGAAAAACTTTGTTGAGAACAATTTCTGAAACACGAAAAAAGAGTTAAACATCCTACACAAAATTCAAAACGAGCACAAATCAGCAAAAAAACCTGTGACAAATATTTTGCATTCTCCTAAAAATAAGCAAAAATATAATAATCAAACCAAAGAAAATATTCTAAAGCATCCAGAAGAATAAAACACGAAGCCAATTACACGTCCATAAACTTAAAATACAAAAAAATCAAAAATCTTACAAGCACATTTGATTTCATCGCTGATAAATAAACATGAATAATAAGAACGCATAACTCATGAACAATAGTTTCAAACGTCATTTACCTGGCAGTGAAAATACATAAATTTCTCAAATTTTTTATCTAGCAGCATTCATGCTCGAGCGACTTGACTTGCGATTCGCGACTCACTATTATGCGACCAAACCAAATAAATTCGACAGACTGGAGGAGCATCAGTGCTTCTCAGCTGGGTACTCCAAAGTACTATCAACACTGACAACAGCTTGTCATATATTATATTGCCTCTGTTGCAAGCGCAGTGGCTGTAATTAATGTAGAGAAATAAATCGTATTCACACAATACAATTCAACACAATTGAACAGAAAGTCTGCAATTAGATAAGGCCCTCCTTTAGAAGCTTAAACTGCAAAATGAAGCTTAGACCCTAAGTAATTTTATGAACCACAGACTAATAGTACTGTATTGTATAGTATTGCATAGAAAATTTTGCATTGTATTGTATAGCGTTGTATTGCAGAGTATTGTATTGTTCGCACAACCATATGAGGCTTCTCAAACGACAAAAACCAAAAGAGATTCCACCTGTCTCGCTTCCTCAGCGCTCCTCTCCTTCGCCGCTTCATCCGAGACTAGTGTTTCCATGGCAATGGGAGCTTCAGCCTCCGGAGCCTCAGCCGCCACCACTGCGGTCGCTGTTGTATCCTCCGATGGATTGTCGATCAACCACTGTATCGCGTTCGTCTCCGACATTCTGCAGAAGAATCGGTAGAATTTAATTAATCGACGAACTCCGTTGAAAACAGATCTCATCTAATCTCAAAGCAATTTACAGAGCCTTTCGTTGAAACGAGAACATGACTGGAAGTGATGAAGAAATGGAAGTAGTAGTAGTAATAGTAGTAGTAGTAGTAGTAGTAGTAGTAGTAGTAGTAGTAATAGTAGTAATAGTAGTAGTAGTAGTAGTAGTAGTAGTAGTAGTAGTAGTAGTAGTAGTAGTAGTAGTAGTAGTAGTAGTAGTAATAGCAGTAGGAGTAGCAATAGTAGTAGATTAGTAACTGAAGAGTAATTTAGCAGTAATAGTATTAGTTGTAGTACAACTAGTAGTAGCAGCAGAAGCAGTATTTTTTATCATCGTTATCATTATTATTGACGATGTTGATAATCTATTGACAAGAAAATTGTCTTCTTGATTTTTAAATTAATACTACTTATTGAAAACCATTCTCTTTGATTATGGCTTGGTGTCAGGTCGGGAGTGCCTCTGAGGAGTTCTCTTGAAGTGGCACCACTATACAAATGTTCAATTACAATTACAATAAGACACATACATGAAAACATAATCTAACCAATGCCTTGAACATAATCATACTTGTTAATTCGAAGAGCCTTGGTTGCTCTGATCTTGTCGAAGCCCATGCTCATCAACGTCTTCAGAGCTTTCTCGCTGACAGGGGGAGACTTCTCCCTCACTTCCCCCTTTTTCTTGTCTACCGGCAAAAACTCTAAAATGCAGCAAATGGTATTGCAGGAAAAAATGATGGAAAACATTGAAATATTTAATGTAAATCAAAACAAACTCTTAAACTGTAATTTGTAATTGTAAACTTACATTTATATGGTTCCACATAAAGAAGAGAACACAACTGTGGCACTCACAATCCAAACAAATAAGACTATAGTCAAAAAAAGTCAAATAGCACAGATTACAGGCGTTTGTGAAGTTGTGGAATTGACAAAAAGTCTTGAAATTGAGTCAATATGAGACTGGACAAAAACCTTTCAGCGGCATCTTAGATCAGAAATTTAATCAGGCTGAATGGTAACACAAAGAACAGAAGGACGTGGGTTCAGTACCTGTTAGCCCCATAAGGCTGACTTATATGAGCCATAGACACAGACTTGACACCTTGCAGGCTGCCATACAATTCAATGCATCTTAAACTTGTTAATTATCTGTTAGGCCTACAGCGATCATGCAATCTCCATCAATCAGAATAAACGAATATTATCATTATCAATATTATTATTGCTGTTGTTGTTGTCGTCATCATCATCATCAACATTACCATTATTACTATTTTATTATTCAAACAATACAGGAATGTTCGGTCAATAAGTTCTCACTGGCTGCATCTTTCAATGAATCGGGATTGAGGCAGAGAAGTTTCTGCGCGATGTCGATTAGAGAAACGAGAATTTTCCTCAGCTCCCTCTGAAACTGATTTCATAAAAAAAACTTAAATATAATCTAATACAAGCAAAAAAGACAAATCAAACACATTGACGCATCACTCACTCATAGATTCGCAATGTCACAGAACACGACGCAATGCAATTCACGTTCGTCTGCCATGTAAGATCATACCCAACTGGTGTAACCTTTTTGGTACTGATGATGTTATCATAAATATTATTATTAATATCATTATTATTATTATTATTATTAAAATTACTAATATTACCATCATCAACCTTACATTCATCTGCCTTACATTCATTTACCTTCACTTACCTTCATATACTTTACCTTCATATACTTTACCTTCATTTATTTTACCCTCATGAACCTTACCCTCACTTCCTTTAGCCCAACCTACCTTACATCAAATTACCACAGTTGTTTTACCAGAGTCCACATTACCCTTGGTAACCTCGTCCTGAAGAGTCCTCATCCACATCAATCAGGTAATGGTAACTGTTTATGGTTACCTCAACAGTACTGGTAGGCTTTGCCGCTTGATCGTTTTCATTATGAGGTACAAGATCGGCCGTCGCGTTTTCAATTTCGTCGGCTGATGGCGGCTTTTCTGATGGATCTTTCTGTGAAGACATTGAAGTTGTCATAGTTAGGATCATGTGTCATGAAAAATGGTAACAACGTTGTCATCATAGTCAGCCTATCCTCATCCTCATCATCATCTGTCGTAATGTTCAGAAATCAGCATCATCATTCTTTTCATTATCATTATCATCAGTGAGTGAGTGAGTGAGTGAGTGAGTGAATCAATTAATCAATCACTCAAACAATTTCATGTATTCATAAATGCAAGCCGATGCAACTTTTTAATTCGTCATTGTCGTCGTCCATCAGTAGGAACAGACCATTTTGCATGAACACAGCTTGTGTAGTCAGGCATAAAGCAACTCTGATAAGTTTTCGTAAAATTGCACTATATGAATAAACAAGCACTTCCTATTTATTACAAACCCGATGTGCATGGCAGCTTTTCAAGAACTCAGTAAAAGTGCCGACTGAGTCAATTAAAGTGGTGCTATATAAATACTCGCTTTTCTCTTGTAAACATTACCTTATTGCATGAATTAAGTACAATCCATTCTCACCACGGTGGCACTTGAAAGCGGAACAGCTGTCGGCATAACTCGTTTCTTCAACAACAATAGTTCATCTGCAAATATTACAAAAATGCACACAACTATATACACCTGTAAACACAAGTGCAAGCAAATATATATATATAACCCATATAATTATGTATGCATATAATGACTTTTGAGAGCAGTATATAGTTCGTAGCTTCAGTCCATGTTTGCTAAAGGCTAATACGCAATATTTCTGATTACCGTTGTCCTTGATTCCGGCGTCCAGTACCGTGTTTTCCTCATTCAGGACCTGTCCGGATGGGACGTGGAGCAGCCGGTAGTAGAGGGATAACTTGTAACCCTCGCGTTGATCGTAGATTTGTGAGACGGCCGCTATCTTCAGCTTATCTACGCTGGTATCTGGGATCACTTCGATCAGAGTATCGATCCCTTCCAGACTAGATATGCGAATGCGGATCGCCGATGGGTTAAAGATGCTCGTCTCAGAGACAAACATCTTCCTACAATGGCCTAATAAAGACTAATCCAAATAAATATATTACAAAATTAAAAACTATTAAAAATCAGTCCAGTATTGCCATCTTGTCTTAACTAATAGCGCACTCCATTGATATGTATTATATAACTACTGGATTGATCATTGCCTATGAAAGTTTGGATTATCGCTCACTAAAGGATATCCCAGAATTCTTTGGGACAAAGCTAAGAGCAACTCCCAGGACTCTCTGCGGTAACTCCCAGAATTCCTAGAGGCAAACCATAGTAAAGGATAGGCGGCACAACACTCCGCTTTAAAACGCAAATTTCTCAGCAATGATGCAAAATTGTTTAAAACCACCTTGGGGTTTTTGAGTTGAATGACATACGAACCAATCAACTTTACTGTATTTAGCGGCCGCTGACCAGACTTCTTGGAAATTGCTTTTAAAGTTGACGAATTTAACATGTGTTTACATAGGAACAAGCGCTCTTTGCCTGTACAGGAAGTCACGTGTCATTCGCCGTCGGCCATGGACCACTATACGAAGCCTTATCAATCCAGCTAATACATACATATCAATGGCGCACTCTAAAAATAAATACCCGATGCTAAAAATAGACTTGGCTAAAATCGTTCCATCGACTAGTATAATAATTATAGCGCCATCATTAATTAAATTAAATTTTATTGAATCCAGTAGGCCTTAAATTGAAATTTTAATTATATCTAGATGCGAAAGCTCTGTGTGTTTTTAAAGTAGATTAAAGACAAAACTAGATTACGACTAGAGAGGTCATGATACTGTATATTTCCAAGAGATTACGATCAGTTGACTAAAAATGGTCATCAGTTATTTTGGCAGGGAAATTGGTATTTTTTCCAGACATTTCGGCCAAATGACCGTCGGATGTTTTTCTGACAAATATCGTCAAAAATTTTGCCACACACCCTTCAAAAATTGCTGTATCCGCTCCTGAGATGTAGGCCTATATAGGGCTTACGTGAAGACCTTAGGATAGTTGAAGTCACCCTCGTTCAAGGCGAAAGCGATGGGAAGAATGGTAGCCTACGTATAGCATCCGATCGATTCGGTCGACCCACCGATCGAAGTTCACATTGTTTTATTCGTCGCTTGGCTTTCCTAGCGTCACGCCTCTGCGTATAGACATCTAGCGATTACATGCAGAACTACAATCAAATCTTATATAAATAAAAAATGTAACGGCGTTCGCAGCAGATTGAAAATGATAGAATATCCCAAAGTAACGCACCGATTCTTTTCGAAATCTCACCAAAACGTTCAATTCGAATACGTGAGTGTTCTTTGAATGGACACGAGGGGAGGGGTAGGGGAGGGGAGGGGGACGGGGAGGGGGACGGGGAGAGGGACGGGAGAGGGAAGGGGAACGGGAGAGGGGAGGGTGGGGAGGGGGTGGGGGAGGGGTGGGGAGGTGAGGATAAAGGGAGGGGCAGAGGCAGGCGAAGGGGGAGGGTTGGGATGGGGAAGGGGAGGGGTAGGGGAGGGGGTTGGGGAGGTAGGGAGGGATGGTTGGATGCTCTTTTCAGCCACAGCAACGCGTGGCCGGGTTCACCTAGTTATATATAAAATTTATTATATAAATCTTTTATTCACCAAATGATGGTAGCACAATTATTAAGACAATAAAAGTAAATTATGGTATTCGTTCACTCATTCACTCGTCCATTCATTCAGTTTCCTATAGGCTAGTAGGGACACCTATAATTATTTTGACACAGGTCAACATTTCAGGAGTCTAGCCTACTTCAACCATGCTAGGCCTAGTGACAAAACAGCACGGAAAAGCTTTTTCACATAAGCCTCCATGTGCAGAACCACCCATGGGCGTCCGCAGCGGGGCGCAAGGGGGCGCAAGTGCGCCCCTCTGGATTTTCGCATAGTTGCGCAAAAATTTAGATTATTTGGTTGTGATTGTTCCAACGGGATTTTCAATGTGATTATCGATTCGTTCTACAAGTTGAACCTAGGCTATATATCTTTCTTTGGGCGCATAACGTAAGTTTATAGGTAGGCAGCGTAGGCAGGCTATAGGATCCTCCGTGGCAATATGGAAATTCAAACTGTCACCCATTAATTTAGACCATTGTGACAATTATTTAAAAGTTTGCGCCCCCCTAAAAAAATTCCTGCGGACGCCCATGGAACCACCTGTCTTTTGAGGTCAAGTTGAAGTCCAGCCACAGCTATAGGCCTAGCTTATTCTTCATTTTGCATTCTCCATGTTTGCATTCTTTTTGCATTCCTTTTTTACATTCTTCTTTTTTGCCTGCTTTTTTCCTTCTTTTTGCAATTTTGCAATCTTTGTTTGCATTCATCCTTTTGCATTCTTCTGTTTGAATTCTTCTTTTCACATTCTTCTTTTTCGTACACATTTCGCATTTTCTCTCACAGTCTTTTCGCATTCTATGCATATGTTGTTCTACGCATTCTTCTGATCAGCACATATCTCAGATCATGACCTCAACGTATTTATAAAAAGACGTAAAATTCCTCGCGCATCCATCTCCGCGAGCAAACTACTCTAATAAAGCAAACCATGCAGTAGGCCTAAAATACAATGAAAATCCACTCGATCGTTACTCCACTGCCTGTGTACCTTTCATGATCCAGTATCAGGCTTATCAGCTCTCTCTCATGGCTCTTCATCAAGAAATCCTCGGGCTTGCCTTGAAAAGCAGCCACGCCTCTTCAAGAAATCTTCTCACCCTGAAGCTTCTTTCTGGCGCTCTTCGGCTCGATTGTCTCCGTTGAAAACAAATTTTAAACAAACCACGGCTCTTTCTCTCTTTCTGTTTCTTGTCTTTTGGTTCTCTAATCTCCTTCGGTCTTTATAAACCCCTGTAACGTCTGACCCCATATCTGACTTCACGAAGACAATACTATGCAAAACATCATCACAGTATAACGCAATAGAAGACAATGCAATACATATCAACAACATACAAGTCAATACAAGACAAAACAACACAGTGTAATACAGTACAATACAATGTATACAATACAACATACAATTACTATACGATACAATGCAGTCGATATACATGTATATATATATCAGGGATGGGCAGTAATTTAATTGAGTAATTGAAATTACGTAATTGAAATTACAATTGTAATTAGTAATTTGTAATTTGCTGCTCTATTTCAAAGTAATTTGTAATTTGTAATTCAATTACATTTCTTCCTGTAATTTGTAATTTCTATTACATTCTGCAAAATCAAATTACTTTTGGTCGCTACTGGTGGCATTTTCAGATGTTGTTACTAGCAATTCATATGATTTTTCTTTTAGTTTGGTCTGCAAACTATATTCAGGTAGCCATGTAGCTTAAAATATGGACGAGTCACTGCTGCAAGGATAATGCTTATGATTTACCAAAGAATCCTAACCAAATAATGAGTATCTAGTGGTCATAAAGAAGAGGAAGAGGAAGAATTTTATGGTTTTATTGTGCAGCGTACAGTGACCACAAACTCAAGCACAAAACAAAAAAGATTTAGAAATCTTGCAGCATATAGAAGACGACAGAAAGGGAACTAGCAATGCCTCAATCTATCCAACCTATCCAACTGCTAAAATTTGTTTTTTCGATTTAACACTTCCCTGCCTTGGTCTGCACCAGTAGAGACTAGAGAGGCTCTTTAGTTTTACAGGCATGATTGTAAGGCCCAACAGACAACTGATATATCAAATAACTTGTTTGAACAGCTGCTGTTTCTTAAAGAAAGCTAAATAGACATTTTCTTATGCAATAAATAATAATACACATAGAAATAAAGGGAAAAGGCATGCACTTCCTGCCTAAGTTTTTTTATTTCAATGATTTGAGCCCGAAAGTAATTTGTAATTGACGTAATTGAAATTACGTAATTTGTAATTTTGTAATTTGAGGCTCTGAGTCAAAGTAATTTGTAATTTGTAATTCAATTACATTTTCTCCAGTAATTTGTAATTTGTAATTCAATTACATGTTGCCCTGTAATTTGCCCATCCCTGATATATATATATATATATATATATATATATATAATACAGGATAACACAGCTAGGATAATATAAAAATATGTACATATAATACAGGATAATATATATATATATATATATATATATAATTATAATATATACAATATATATATATATATATATATATTGCATCTCTTAGTTACACTACTTAAGCATCATTTAATGGCGCTTAGTAACAGAGAGCTTGCTCAATGCAAAGTTGTTCCGAGTTCTCCCCCCTCCCCACACACACACCCCAACACCCCCGTAGGTTGGCCTCTTGGGCTCAACTATAGTTGAGTCATATGACGGAGAGAGCTGGCTCCGGTCTGCCGAGCATTCCAGGCTTCTTACCAAAGGGAGTAAGACCAGCCATGGGCTCCAATATAAGAACCAGCCCTCTGATGATCAAGTTCACCCTCGAGAGAGAGGGAGAGAGGGCTGGTAGGTGGGTGGGTGGGACAGCCGAAGTTCCCTAATGCGCCGCCTCTCCCTCTGGTCTTTCAGATAATAATTACCTGGTAAGTCTAACGGCGCCGCTGCTACGCTGCTGTTGCCACCTGCTGGCGTTTCTGATTTAAGGCGATGAAGTTTGAGATGGTGCACTGCAAGTAGCGACTGCACGACAGTGCACGTATACGATGAATTACTGTTATGAAGCATATCATCATTATGATGAGTTAGTTGCTCCGAACTAAGAGAGAGTCCGGTAGGGAGGTTCAGAAGCAATATTTGAACTTAGTGCAAAGCTGACTGGAATGGGACCATTTTTATCATTGTATAATTTCCTGAAAGTACCCAATATAATTGCTATCGCTGTTGTTGTTGTTGTTGTTGTTGTAATTATAATAATAATTATTACTATTAATATTGTTATTAGCATTATTATTGTCATTATCATTAGCATCATATTATTATTAGCATTACTAGCATTTTTATTATTAGCGTTACCGGTATGGAATATGGATGCAATACGGCTGCAACTGATAATTATATAATTTTGTAAGCTTATACTGTTATTGGTGCTGCTATTGCTGTTGTTGTTGCTGTTGTTGTTGTTGTTGACGACAAAATGATGATGACGATGATGATGATGACGATGATGATAACGATGATGATGATGTTGGTGACTATCAAGACAGCGATGATGATCAAGCCCATGGCAATGACTTCTGTTTAGCGACACTGTGGTCATAACAAGACAATCAGAGTGTTGCCCTCCCCCTTTATCCAGGCTTCTGACTGGCCCCACCCGAGTATAAGGCGGTGCCAGAGTTGCCTGGAACTGCGCTGAACAGCTGCCGCTAGATTATAGGCAATGACTGCTGCCGGGTAGTGATACTGGGAAGATACTGAGCAGCGGCAGCAGCAGGAGCCTAGTATAGGGTCTGAGGCGAGGGCTGAACCGAATTCCACTTCATCCTTCTATAGTCTATACAGACCTATGCGCCGCTAATCGCTTGCAGGGGAAAAATTGAAGGAACTCTGAGTGTATAGATCTTAAGCTAAACTCACTCTCTTCTCTCATTCTCCCACTCTATGTATCTGTCTCTTTCGGTCTATGTCTCTGTCTCTCCGTCTCTCTTTCTCTGTCCGTCCGTCCTTACCTCGTTCACTTCCTCCCTTCCTTCCTTCCTCCCTCCCTCCCCACTCTCTTCCTGTCTGTCTCTGTCTGTCTTTTTGTCTGTCTGTCTGTCTGTCTTTTTGTCAGTCTGTCTGTCTGTCTGTCTGTCTGTCTGTCTGTCTGTCTGTCTGTCTGTCTGTCTGTCTGTCTGTCTGTCTGTCTGTCTGTCTGTCTCCTTACGGAAAAAGTTTAGTCTAGACAACTACTTAACATAAACTTCTACAGACCTTTCTCAGGTATTTACTCAAGTGAAAGTTCAACCAGTATATATACATATATAAATATATGTACATATAATTACACACATAATTTTGAGCATGTATGTGTGTATTATGCAAATAAATGCAATTACACACGCGCATAGGCCTATAATATAATGCGAATATATTTATAATTTATGTATAATAGTTAAATATATAATTGTATATAATTATATGTTGGTTAAGATTCTACGACTGTTCTTTGCCCGTAGGACCGAAGAACAGTCGCAACTCGAATCAGGTTTGAACTTTGAAGCAAAAATCGCAATAGGTATAGGGACATAATACCCGCTCTCACGTTATAATGTAAATCTCGGAATGTCACGGTCCGCACACGATGACCCTAAATGGCCTGGCTCCCATTCAAACTGACAGCGTTGGCAAAGAATGAGATCTCATTCGATCATTTCACTGAAAATTGAGCTGCCACGTGCCGCCATAAGAGCTGTTTTTACAGTGTAGCCTATTTACAATACAAAATCGTTAGTTTCGGATGACTACTGTAGCCTGCATTATTTTGGTTTCGATGATGTACACGTGAATGGATATATTATTATCGTCTAAGCAGTTAGGAATACTGGAAACACGCGTAATCCTATAATAAAAATAATAATAATGACGATGTTCTCGTAGAGCTCTCTAAACAGCTGCACTCGAATGCCTTATAGAAAGAGACGTGGTCTTAAATGGCAGCAGCACAGTGTAAATGTAGATCCACTGTTTTCGTGTGCAGAGACCATAACACGATCCATTTCTGTTGAGAATAATGTTCACCAAAATGTTCTCCTGTTTACGCTGAGACGTAAATACGCGAACATTTCGCGGATGATGATCTATGGTGGAAACGGTGAATGCGCTCCCGTGGCACCAAGTCTGAATGCAATTAAGACAAACAGATGTCAGATTTCAGACGCCGCTCGCTGCCTCTGTATACCTGCTTTCCTGCCTGCGCCTGCCATGGGTGTCTGCCAGCATGTGTATCTGTTACCTGCTGTTTGTTGGTCTGTGTCTGCCTGCCTTCCTGTCTGCTTGCCTGCCTGCTTGCCTGCCTACCTGCCTGCCTGCTTGCCTACCTGCCTTCCTGCCTTCCTGCCTACCTGCCTGGTAAGTGTCTGTCTGTCCGTCTGTCTAACTGTCTGTCTGTCTGCTTGCATGTGTAATTGCCTGTATGCCTACCTGTCTATCTGACTGACTGCCTACTTATCATCTGCCAGCCTGTTTGTCTGCTTTCCTGCATGTTTACCCGAGTGTGTAACTGCGGCCTTAGTCCACTTGCGTGCATGCCTGTGCGTCTGCCTTAGTCTGCCTACCTATTACCGTCTTGTCTACCTGCTTGCTCATGAGTTCCTGTCTACCAGCTTGCCTGTCCTCCTCCAAGCTCTTGCTCGATCATTCGACACTAGTCCGTAATGGCTTTGAATGCCTTGTGTAAATGTTCTCGAAAGCATTCAGCAACCTATGGGGCGGGGGGAGGTGGGAGGGAGCGACGACAATGTGGAAACAATCGCGCCAGGAATTCCGACCCTTGATCCCATGACTCATCCATTTAAACCCACGCTTTGAAGCCCGAAGATTGCATCTATCAGACACCAGTGTTGAAGCAATGCCGCTAGACATGGCTCCCCTGCAGAGAAGGGCAAGAGAGGGCACCTGCCACCTCCTGGAAAACTGACGTCTATTATTTTTAAACTTCTGGTTTACGGTTCTTGACAAATTTCTTCGCACCAAAAGCACAGATCATAACCTAGCTATCACTACACCCTACACAAAGTAAAACTGAAAAATTTACATTTTGAAACACAACATAGGCCTATCATGATGGAAAATGTGCTCATTGTGTCTTGGCTGTTACAAAATATCTATTTATAAATTTATCGACATAGGTCTAAATTTAAATGGTCTATCAAACTACTTCTTGGATAAAATAGCACATATATTTTGTACGCCACTGATTAGCAATAAATGCGTCGCTACATAAAAGTTTGGGTAGGCCTAGAAATTTCTGCTGAATTGCAACTTTATCTCAAGAGTAAGCTTACTGTTTAAAAACATTTTTCGGCCTAACCTAGCAAACACTACAAACACGTGTCAATTAATGCTAATTTAAACCCAAAATTTAGTTACGTTGCTTATATAAACTGAACTTAAATACAGCCTGAAGTGCTGACTAAACGAAAATTGAATTTAATTTAAAATATTATTAAAAGTCTTGTGCGAACGGCGCTCCATAGTTACAAAAGACACGTCACCGATCAACATGGCGGCGGAGTAAGCTTATTCGAGAAGGAATGCAAATGCGTTTCTCGCCTGTTCGCAAGTTGTAAACAGAAATGGTTCCCGTTTGCCCAGTCATCATCGACAGCCAAATATACATCGGCACATCGCTTAATTGATATTGTTCGCAAGAAATAATCTTCTAGACTAAGCAGTCTGGCTTTTAAAGCACGTGAATGAATGGTCTAGACTTCCGCAACCCCGCAGCGAGTCATAGGCATCCTAAAGCTGGACTGCCAGTTCCTGGTAAAAATAAGTCTATGTATGCCTGACAAGTCGCTTGTTTGGGCTGGTTTTAGAAATCGTGGGCTGAATGGGTTTGTTTTATGGCGCCACTTCCATTCCTCAGTTGATTCGGTTGCTTGCTGAGACATAAAATCTGTTGCCACAGTTGCTGGTGGGATTGATCACGAACCTTCACGGAATCACGGTCCGTGTAAGCCCCCCCCCCCCCCATAAAATCCTGGCTATGGCCTTGCCCTTAGGTGTCCAATGTGCACTGCGCCCCTATACAGTTTCTAAAGTCCCCGATCCTGTGCAGATAAAATTATACTGAAACTAAACAGATCTCTTCTGCTCTAGTCCTCAATGTCGTCAGTCCACTCCATGTGGCCCTGGGGGGGGGGGGGGGGGGTAGAGTAATGGATATTGGATAACAACGCTGGCCTAGAGTGCGAGAGGTAACGAGTTCGAGCCCCGTTGGTCGGATATGCGTTGTAACTTGTAGGCTGCTATTAGCACCATGTATTGCAGGCTGAATCGTTGTATTCCATTCCATGCATAGGTCTAATTATATGACTAAATCGATTCAGTTAGTTTAGTTTATGTATTCTGTAATCTGAGTTCCTGTAGGCCTAAACTGTTTTAACGGCATAATTTGTAGGCCTACACTGTAACCGGTTGCGGTCTGTACACAAAAATAATAACAACTATTAGGCCTACTGTTTGGTCTTGCTCTTCTTTCCACTACCACCATAATTCCCAGCATCACTCGCTTGATTTTCCTGTTTTCATCCATTCTACACAGGCCTAGGTCTAATTATATGACTAAATCGATTCAGTTTCCTTCTCGTCATTTTCTGCTTTGGTCTTTTTACAGGTAGACTATTATAGGACTATTCAGTCTTCTCCGGACTGCCCTAGCTGTTATGTAACCTTCAGTTAGGCTATAGGCCTACATTGTAGTAAAAAAAAAACTGCGACCCGTTGGACATGAAGAGTAAGAGTTCAACGACATCCATGGGCGTCCGCAGCGGGGCGCAAGGGGGCGCAAGTGCGCCCCTCTGGATTTTTCGCATAGTTGCACATAAATTTAGATTATTTGGTTGTGGTTGTAACAACGCGATTTTCAATGTGATTATCGATGCGTTCCACAAGTTGAACCTACATGCATATATCTTTCTTTGGTCGCATAACCTATGGTAGGCTATAGGATTCTCTCGTGGTAATATGGAAATTCAAACTGTCACCCATTAATTTTAGACCATGTGACAATTATTTAAAAGTTTGCGCCCCCCTAGAAAAATTCCTGCGGACGCCCATGACGACATCAATGGGAAGTTTAACTAATAATTATTGCGATAAATAAAGTTTACATTAACAAACGGCATGCCAGAGACCTGCAGTGCTTAAAGTCCTGCCACACTTTAAGCCCTGCCAGAGACCGTGACAGACGCAGGGAGACAGAGACAGAGAGCGATACAGACAGAAAGACAGGCATACAACGACGGATACGGAGACTGTCTGTCTGTCTGTCTGTCTGTCTGTCTGTCTGCCTACCTGTCTGTCTGTCTGTCTGTCTGTCTGTCTGTCTGTCTGTCTGTCTGTCTGTCTGTCTGTCTGTCTGTCTGTCTGTCTGTCTGTCTGTCTGAGACGGGTATCGATGAATGTTATTGTGACTGTACTTCTGATGTAACCTATAATAATATGCTTTGCGTCTCGTTTCTAAGATATATGCGCATCATAAAGTAGAGTTGGAGAAGGAATGCGCACCACGATCCTACTATTCTTCTCCCAATCATTTCTCCTGTCCCCGCCTTCCTTACTAATCCTTCCCTCTTCACCTCCTACGCCCCTCTAATCTTGTTTCTCTGTCTCTCTTCGTGTCACTATTATCTGTCTGTCTGCCTCTGTCTCTGTAGGCCTATATCTGTCTGTTTTCTCCCTATTTTTTTCTCTTCTTCTCTCCGTCTTTCTTCTAGTTCTTACTCCCATTTTTGCTTCCAATTGTTTTTCTTCTTCTTCCTCCTCACATTCTCTCTCTTCTCTTACACTTTCTTCTCTCTGCCTGCTCTTTATCTTTATCCTCCTCCTTCTTATGTTGCTCTCTGCACCCCTCATCCTTTTATCCTCTCTTCCTACTCTACTTCTCATTATACTCCCTATACATTTTCCTCTGCGCATTCTAACACCTCTTCATCCTTTTCGTGTTCTTCATCCACCTCATTTTGCTCTTCTGCAGCTTCCTCTTCTTCAAACTCCTCCTTCTCATCATCTTCATCCACCACCTCATTCTCTTCCTCTCCCTCCTCCTTCTCGTCTTCTTTTCCTCATCCTGTTTCTCCACTATATTATGTACAAACGCCTTATCCTCAATCGTCTCCTTCTCTTTTCTCCTCTTTCTCCTACTCCTTCCAATTTCCAAGCAACTGGATGACGCTAACAGCTTGCAAGTCTTTGCACATGCCAAGCTTGAAGAGAAGAAGTGGGAGGAGGAAGGAGAAGGAGGAGGATGAATAGGAGGATAAGGATGAGGAGGAGGGGAAGAAGGAGGAGGAGGCAGATGATGATGATGGGTAAAGGGTTTGACGCAGAGAACTAGGGGTACGGTTAGCCATTCGTTTGATGGGCGTGCTGTTCATAAAGCCGCATAGGTCTATCAGGTGTAGAATCCTAGATATCGCACTCCTAGAAGTCGCTGCCCGCCCGCCCAGCCAAGACCCGCCTATGAGCCCAACACAGTCCAGGCCCTATACCTGCTCGTTCCCCCAATGCGCTGGCATTTCGCTTCCACGCATGCATCTATAAATAGGACCATAGACATATATATAGGATCGTCTCGACTTCTGCCTCCCAGCTGTAGCAGAGTCACGTAGTCGGGTGTGGCTTAAGTTTAACGAGGAATCACGTCCGTCCGTCCGCCCGTCCGTCCGTCCGTACGCACGTCTTTGCAGGAGTAAGCGCCGACTTATTCCGCCTACTTCAGAACTTCAAGGGAGCAGACAAGCTGAGCAGAAGAAAGCACACAGAACAGTTGAAGAACGAGAAGAAACTTGGAAACGAAGAACACAAAGAACATTTGGCGATTGTAATTCCAGAGTTGAACAAACAAAAACGCACAGAACAGTCGGTGTGTTTGCGAGACGAAGTTCTAGTAGAAGAAAAGACAAAAAAGCTGAGTTTGTCGATCGTTTTGACTCTCACACTCTTTCCCTGAGGTATTTCTGATCTTTCGAAAGTCCTTCATCGTCTTCCACTTCCTCCTGCACGATGGCCCAGTCTCAGACCTTCACTCGGACGACCGTCGGACCATCCACCGTCTCCAAGACGACAACCTACGAGACTCGCTCCAGCTCCAGCTACGGCGGCGGCACCGACCTGGGAAGCGGGTCGACCTACCGGGCCTCGATCGCCCCCAGGAACCTCATCATCCAGCGCACGTCGGGGCTGGGTCCGGCCGGTGGCGGCGGATCATCAAGGACGATGACCGTCGAGAGGTCCTACCAGATGGGGGCTGGGATCCCTTCGGGGGCGTACGCGAACGTGACCAACACCGGGGTGACGGCCGTGAAACAGTCGAGGGAGAGGGAAAAGAAGGACATGCAGGACCTGAACGAGAGGTTCGCCAGCTACATCGAGAAGGTTCGATTCCTCGAGGCACAGAACCGAAGGCTGGCCGACGAGCTGGAGAAGCTGAAGTCGAAATGGGGAAAGGAGACGACAGCGATCAAGGCGATGTTCCAGGCGGAGTTGGACGAGGCGAGGAAGTTGCTGGACGATGCTGATAAGGAGAAGGCGAGACTGGAGATCAGAGTGGCGTCCCTGGAGGAACAACTCGAAGAACACAGGCAGAGGTCAGACCTTACACAATCTTATCTAATCTCACAAAAACAACTCTAATCTTCCTGATCTGATCATATCTAGTACAATAGGGCCTATAGGCTATAGTTAAATCTAGGACTATACATAATTAGGTTAGATTTTATAGAAAAGGATAGGACAGGAGAACATTGGATATGTTAAAATAGGATCTGTTAGTATGGGATAATATAAGACAGGACAGCGTAGAATTGGGTATAATTGGATAGAATTGTTTGCTCTAAGAAATTAAGAATAAGGAAATTTTTATAGAGGTTTCTAGATGAAAATTTATCAGTTTCAGTTAGATCTGGCTGACCCCTCCCCCAGCGAGGGACTAAATCAAGCCCGAAGGAAAATAAGAAGTTTGCTGTAGGATAGAGTTGTGTAGGTATAATAACTACCATGGAACATAGCACAGCATAGTACAATATTTATCATTATTATTATAGCGTATATCATAGGATAGGGTAATGTATGATAATGATAGGGTTGGATAGGATTGTACTTGAATACGTAATGATAGGGCAGTCACTGTGTAAAGTAATGCATGGTTAAGACTTTGGTGTTATTACATATTCGTCTATTCGGATGAAAGAAGTTGGCAAACCGCCACTAGTCTTGTTGAAACATGAAATCAGAGCCTTGCATGAAATGATTAAGTGGTGATATGAGGCGGATAAATGTGATTGCCTAGAAGTTGGGAGAATAGGAGTCGTACAGTAGTTTTGTTATAACAACACATGTAGTGTGATAACAAAGATCATTAGTGTTGCATTCCCCTTCATCCAGGCTTGGTACTGGCGCTGCCTGGCACTAAGGCACGGACGCGCAGTGGCGTGGTTGAAACAAGGATCCAAGTACGAGCAAAATGAGAGGGACACACACAAACAACGAGACATACAGACAGCCAGACAGACAAACCAGGCCAACGGTTAATCAGCAAAATTTCTTTGATCAGAGCTGTTATTCCGAGTGCATAGGGGAGGAGGGGAGTGCCTCACCTTTCTTTCGCCCAACAAAAATAACCGACCCCTCTTCCCCTTTGAAAACTATTCCGCAACCAACTCAGACCAGGCTGCCCTTCTCGGTAGCTGCAGAGTAAGCACAGCGAAAAGATATGATCACCGGAGCTGCTCTATCCTACTCTGACGTCATATCAGCCGCGACTAAATCAACGCTCAGCGCTGTATACAAACATCCGTCTCGCTTTTCTAAACAACGAGTACGCCATCTGTTGACGACGTCTGAGTGAATGGTCGTCTGCTTACTCCCAAGATATAATCTATAGTCTTTGGCTGAGATATGAAGCTGCTCCTTGCGACGTTGGCACATAATATTATATCACCTGCCAACGATAATTGGCTGTCTTTGCGTAATGTATGAAGATTTATATAACGCAGCGACCCATGGGGCCATGCTGATTTTTTTGCAGGATGGGCAAAGCATAAATGGTCGCAATTAGGCTTATTAGCAGGAGTTTTAAAATGCAAGGGAGGAAATTAAGAATGTGGGAATTTTTCATAGAGGTTTCTAAATGAAAATTTCTCAGTTTCACGTTTAGACTCTGCAGTGTGTATCATTAGTAGGCTATCCTTGTATAATTAGTAGGCTATCCTTGTATAATTAGTAGGCTATCCTTGTAAATTAGTAGGCTATCCTTGTAAATTAGTAGGCTATCCTTAGTGTGATTTAGCATGAAGAAATTTGTTAAAAACCAAAGTAGTCTGGCTAAGACTGCTTTGGTTTTTAACTGTCTTACTAGTTGAAAAATAGATCTAAATTTTCCAGGAGAGGAGCAAGCTCTCCCTAGCTCTTGCCCTTAGATTATAGGCTAAGCGAGCGCCCATCCCTCAATAGTCAACGCCAGTACCTACAGTTGTAGAGTAATGGAAATGTTCTATAGGCCCCTAAATTACGAAATAATACAAGTGCAATTTTATAATGTCCTTCTTTCAGACTTCATAAGTTTACACTAAAGACGAGCAAACGTTAAGCATAACAACGCTATAACGAGTGACTGTAGACATTTTCGCAGCTCTCGAGAAGAAAGCTATTAGTTTCATAATAAAGAATCTGGAATGGATTGGCTATTAAGAAGCAATCCACGTAAACATGCGGTAGTTCAAGCACATCAGTCTCAAGGTTTCCTAAACCACTTAGACTCGACTCCATCATGATATGTAGTAGGTGTGAAGAGGCGTAGGTAGGAATCGTGTAGATGGGATTAAGAATAACAAGTTTTAACAACGCTATAACAAGTGACTGTAGACATTTTCGCAGCTCTCGAGAAGAAAGCTTTTATTGCTTCATAATAAAGAATCTGGAATGGATTGGCTATTAAGAAGCAATCCACGTAAACATGCGGTAGTTCAAGCACATCAGTCTCAAGGTTTCCTAAACCACTTAGACTCCATGATATGTAGGCTAGTAGGTGTGAAGAGGCATGGAAAGGTATCGTGTAGATGGAAGTAGGAAGAAGACAAGTGGAAAAGGCATTCCATTCGGCTGAGTATGGATGGACGAAGGTATATAAAGATGCTGCTAATGGTAGGCTATACGAACGGGGATGGAAGAGAAAAGTGCGCTGAGAAAGGAAAATGAAGGAGATGGGAAGAAAGAGAGGCAGAGTTGAATTGTGGGAATTGACGAAAGAAAAGAAGAAAATATGGATGGATGGATGGATGGATGGGTGAATTGAAAGATGGATGGAGGAATTGATGGATGGATGGGGGGGATGAATTATGGATGGAATCTGCGAAGGAAATAGGAAGATATAGAAGCGAAAGCAAGGAAGGAACGAAAAAAGATGGAGGTAGAAAGAAACGAAGGAATGAGAAAAACGATGAAAATAAACTATAGACGGAATTAGGAGAGGAGGGTCTGGTAACTCTGGTTACTTATCATTCTGAGTTTATCGCAAGGTTGCAACCGCAGACGTTGCTTAGCAGAAGCACTGATGTAGCCCAACTGCAGCAGCTGTAGAATGTAGACAACAGTCAGGTAGACATGGACAGACATGCATACATACATACAGATAGAGGTACATATAGCAGAGACAAACAGAGACGAACACATTACAAACATATATACATGCATATACACAGAGACAGACAGACAGACAGATACAGCGACACAGACGATCAGGTAGAGACAGACAGAAACACACGGATATTGACCGATAGATAGGCATTGCATACACACAGACAGATAGACAGAGGCATCGAGACAGACAGACAAACAGACAGACAGACTGTTGCACACATACCAATGTACACGGAGAGCTATATGCGAGATGATAAACGAAGTGACTGATAAGAAGGCACAGCTGGTGGTGAGCTTGTGAGCTATATAATATTATAACCGAACATTTTCTTCTGGAAAAGCTGCACTCCCAACGCCCTTAACAACCGACAACACGTATCGGCTTCTGCCTACACTGGTTCCCCACCCAACACCATCCCATCACCGCTGCTATCGCCGACCACCTCCACCTAGCTGTTTCTTAGACCTGACCCCTCCCCGGACTCTCTCCTGGCACCGCAGCGAACCGAACAACCCGACCTATTATCATTATTATTATAGTGCACACTTGATTTGCTATAATAGCACCGGTTATGCCTAGCTGTCTCTGCCGTTGACCTTTGACCTGGAATTGCCCTCTAACCTGATCTATATTTCTCGTGTACTAATTTTAACTCTGACCTACATTATCAGTTATGCCCTACATTGTCTTACATTTACTTGCAAAAATTTCAATCAGTTCTCCTGCAGGAGCACGGTAGCCGATTCGTTAGAGCGCTCGATCACCGCAGCCTATATGCGAACCTTCAGACTTAAGTCCTTAACTGACATCGCCATCGATAGAAACCTGATTAATTATTAGATCAATCAATCAATTGTCGTTTAATGAAAACTTCAGGCTGGCAGAACGCAGCATGTTAAAATAGTTAGATAGTTAGATAGTAATATAGAGGCGCTCTATAAATGTGCAATCATAATGACCTCGAAAGTTTTCCTTTATGCGGGATATTTGAGACGACTAGTTTCGACCTTTCGCTATAATAGGCATAGACTATACGATCGAACTGCCAGCCGCTTAAGTGTAAGACATTTATTATACTATATGCCTACCGTAAAAATAACAAACTGCTTTCTCGTTGAATTGGTTTTTCGGTTGCGGGGCCTACTTCTCGGAACTGTTTCTCTCTGCATCTGTTCATTCTGCTAACTCTCTTTTTCCTGTTCTTGTATACGTTCTGCTCAATAGCTCTTCTCATTTCGTTGTCAATTTAGGACTTGCATCTTCAAATTGTTTAAAGTAAGTAATAAAGGAACTGCTGTAGCCTACGTATCATTTAATGAGAAGCACTACATGCAGTTAGCAAATTTAACGCATAGCACTGCATAGGCCTACGTGGTAATAAGCTTGACAGGCCTACATTAAAGCAAGCAAAGAATTTGTATAAACAAGCCAATAACTTAATGAAACAGGTTTTTGTGTGTCAATAGGATTGCAATAAGGTAGGGCTATGGTTAGTCGTGGGTTAATTGAAGAACTTAAACAGCCAGATCTAGGGAAACCTTGTGTATTTTTTATGGACTAGCATACTGGTAAAGAGGCATTTCTAAGTCAGGTTATCAAACATGGGAAGCTCACGGTTTTGGCAGAAGCAGTTACTGTAGCCTAAAAGGAATTTGGTTGGTAGGCGGTGGTAATTAGTGCAACACATGACGAACGCGGAGTAGGCCTACGTACAGGCCGAGTCTCAAGCCCACAGGCTGCCTTATGGATATCGGTCTTCTTGCTACTGACTTGTTTTTGTGCCAACAGTTGGTGCCTAGAGTAATTCTATACATAGGCGCCACATAAGCTATTCCTTAGTCCTTACAATAATTACCAACTACACTTCAATACGCACTCCATGCGCTTGTCTGCAACTGGCTGAGCCACCGGCAAAAAATTACCCACGAACCTGCAACGCCAATAATTGGCACTCCTCGCCGCTACAGACCCTAGCCCCACTATATACGCTGAAACCTAATTGGCTCCCCGCTCTGGCGTGGTCCACTTTGGGCACCAGGTGGTTTTTTTGCTTCGTTTCTCCTCCACGAGTCCCACATATTATCCTTTCCATCTGCTTCTAGGCAAGGTAACACTCAGTTTTACACCTGACATAGCCTACGTCGACTTGGTTTTCTTTTTATCTCTCTCTGCCGCGCTGGAGTACGCGGCGTGCAGCGTCTCGGCCGAAGCACCAGCGGAGGAATTCTAATTGGGTGCAGTCGTGCTGGCGAAAGGATTAGATAGAGGTGCTAAATATATCTCTCTTTCGAAGATGTGAAAATATTCTAGGCAATTAAAGTACTATAACTACTGTACGTCATTGTACCTGAATCTATCCGCACCCCAATCCGTCCATCCATCTATCCTTCATTTCATTCATTCTTGCATCCATTCACTCATCTATCTATCATTCATCCATCTATCCATCCATCCATCAATCTATCCATCCATCCATTCATCCATTTTCTATGAGTTAGCATTTTTTCAATTGTACTGCCCCATTTGCGCGCTTTCAGATAAGAGTAATAATGACTTTACTTGACTATACTTAGGCTACTTCCCTATCCCTTCATTCATCAATTTATCCTTCCGTCCATCTTCTATCTGTTATCATTTTTAAGTCTGATGTCCCAGTGTGTTTTTGACAAATGGAGCAATGAAGAATGCGCTTACTTAACTACCTAGCTATCCATTCATTCATCCATTCGTCCATCTATCCATTTATTGATACAATCACTCATCCTGAATCTATCCATCCATCCACTCATCCATCCATCCATCCACTCACCCATCCATCCATTAATCCATCCAATCACTCATTCATCCATCCACTCATCCATCCATCCAGCTATAAATTACTGCACACATGGCTTTCGACAGCCATAATTATAGTCATCAGACGCATGAGTTGTACGCATGGAATCCCATGGATAGACAGATCTTCTGTTGAGACTGTTGTGTCTGGTTTTACCACAGGGAACAGAATTTAGTGAATTCGATTAACAACCATTCACATCAACCATCTTTGATTACCACTTAATCTGCACATGAAAATTACACCCACCAATCGCCCTCGCATTCCTTTCTATTCAACCCGCCCCCATTTTCCGTCCTTCATTTCTTCCTTCATTCCTTCCTTCCCTTGTTCCTTCCTTCCTTTATTTACACACTAGTATGATATATATATAATTATGTATTTGTTTGTTTAATAAACATTGTATATACATCTTAGGGCCTATATATTGCACTCTTGCATCATTTACACTCTCGTATAAGATACCGAAACCTAGAAGTGTGCGTCATCTTCTAGGTATAGACTACATGTATGTGTATGTGTATGTATAATATTAGAGATATATACAATACATGCATATATATATATGATGACGCCGACACCAGGAATTTGTTACCGCCCTGAGAAGGGGCAGAGATCGATGCGTCTTGAGGCAAGGCTGCAGGGAGGGAGGCGGGATCCGTCAGCAGGACCCACGCACTCCTCTCTCCCCTTCGAATTCCTGTGGTGTATGCATGGGGTAATGCGCACTTGCTTCCCTCTTCCGTCTGCCTTCCTTCGTACAGACAGATCACGTATGCTTCCTTACCTTCCTCCCTTTCTTCCATAAAGATTACTTGCTTACTTAACTAAATGGCTCTATTCCGCCGCCACAATCTTAGACTGCATCGAGTTTTTTCGTCTTGTTTCTTTTCGTTCTTGGAGATTTTTTCCACGTCGTTTCTTCTGTTTAGTCTCTTTCATTTCTGCTTAGAACTTTTTCCATGTCTCATCTCTCTACGCTTCTCCCTTTCCGCCTATCTCCTCTTTTTCTCTCTTTTCTCTTCTCTTCTCTCTTCTTTCTCTCTGTCTCTCTCTGTCTCTCTTTCAATTTCTCTCTACTCCTCTGTCACCCTGTATCTCTGTCTGCCTCTTTTAATTTCTCTGTGTTTGTCTGTCTGTATTTTTATTTTTCTCTATCTGTATGTCTGTCTATCTCTCTCCATCTCTCTCTCTCAGTCTCTTTTTTTTACTCTTCTGTCTTCCTATGTCTCTGTCTCTCAATGTGTCTGTCTTTGTGTCTGTCTGTGACCGTCTCTGTCTGTCAATCTCTGTTTCTCTGCTCCCCCATTACTTTAGTTCTTCCAGTCAAGTCTCTCCGTGGTCTTTTCATGTCTATAGGTCCAATTATTCTCCGACCCTTGTTCTTTGTTTCCTTCCTCGCTTCTTTCCTTTTATCCATCCTCTGATCCTCTCTCTTCTTCTGATATCTCTCGATCCTCTTCTCATCAATGGTCCTCTGTTCGTTTCGTTTTCTATTCTCATATTTTCCCTTCTGCCTATATGCACATTCCCATCAACACGTCTTCCATTGTTTCATATCTTTTGTGTTCATCCTCATTGTCGCCCTGCTCTTCCTCCTCTTCATCCTCAACATTCTCTCTGAGCTCCTCCTCTTCAGTCGTTCTTCTCTGTCTCTCCCCATCCTTTCCTCTCTATTCTCTACCTTATTCAATCCTCCCATCCTCGATTCCACTTTCCACTCTCAATGACTATTCTCTTCTTAGCCACTCTCCTCCTCTTCTTCAGCCTCATCGCCTTCCTCCTCCTGCTCCTCTACTTGTCCCTCTTCTTCTCTCTTTCTTCCTTCTTCTCTTCTTCCCATAGTTCTAATCCTATTCTTCTTCCTGCTTCACCTCTTCCTCCACATCCTCTTCTTCCTCCTTCATTCATTACTCTTCCTCTTCTTCCTCCTCTTTCTTCTCTTCCTCCTCTTCCCCTTTTCTTCCTCCTCCTCTGCCTCGTCTACCTCATCCTTCTTCTCTTTCTCCTCCTCCTCCTCCTCCCTATCCCAGCCCCCGTGAAGCGCTTGAGGCGATGGATGCCATGGCTGCATGGCCAGCGCGATTGTTGAACAGCCCGATGTTTTTACGGCTGGTGCGTGTTGCCATGACTACCTCGCGCAGCGGCGCTCTCTCTGGCGGTTGGTCGCTATTTTCCGCCCAGGAATTCCTGCGTAGGCGTTTGAGGGGTAGCGAGCGGGTGGAGGCCGAGGTAGAGGATGGAAGAGAACGGAGAAGGATGTGGAGTAGGGGCGGTGTGAAGGAACGAGAGTATAGGAAGAAAACGGAGGAGGGTGCGTGCGAAGAAAGGGAGGAGAAGGATAAATAGGAGGAAAGGAAGGTGAAGTGCGAAGTGGAGGAGGAAGGAAAAAAGGAAGAGGAAGAAGACGAGGAGGAAGAAGAAGAAGAGGTGGAAGAGTAAGAAGAGATGGAAGATGGTGATGAAACCGAAGTGCATGAGGGGAAAGATTTGGAAGAGCACAATGATGAAGAGGAGGATTAGAGATGGAAAGATTGGGGGTTTGAGAAAAAAAGGTGGGAAAGAATCTGAAGAGGAGAAGGAGGCAGAAGATGAGTGGAGACGAGTGGAAGGAGAGGATTCAAAGATGAGTATTATATGGAAGAAACGATAAACGAGAACATAATGAGAAGATAGAGAAGTTGATAAACACGTTTATAGAGGAAATCGAGTATATTCTCACAAGGATAAGGCGGAGAACTCACTGTGGAGCTACATGTATGTAGGAAGGGAAAAGTATCGAGGAGATCGAGGAGCGAGTTGTAAAGTGGGCTAAAGTGGAGTATGAGTAAGAGGAGGAGCAAGAGGAACAGGAGAAGGATGACGAGAAGGAGGAGGAGGAGGAGGAGGAGGAGGAGGAAAGAGGACGGAGGTATTTGCAGATGGAAGGCTTCATCGCCCCCAATCAACGTCTCTCATCAGAGTCCGTTATATATATCTTGGGTTCGAATCAAGAGATTCTGGGAAAGATATTTAAAGGGAATAAACATTTCTAGTAACGACGATCTGCACACACAGTCTGCAGCATGTTGTATATATTATGTTGAATGTGTTGTGTATGTTGTGTATGTTGTGTATGTTGTGTATGTTGTGTATGTGGCATGATTCAGCTGAATGGACTTCCTTCGAATTCGAATAATGATAATGACCGGTTTGATGTGGGGCACATGGTGGTGGCATACGAGTGGGTAGAGTTGTTGTTGTTGTATACGGACCTTGAGAATTAATGGTCTTCACTCACTCAAGTTACTGCTCAGCGCCATCGATCGATGTTTTGTAGTTGGATGATGATGCTTAATAAAATGGTTATGATGATGCTGATAATAAAAGAATAATAATAATACTTATTATTATTATTTTATTATAATAACAACAACAGTAATGACAACAACAACAAAAACAACGACAACGACAACAAATTAGTGTGTTCAAGTGTCTCATGCTCTAGTCTATTATTATAGCTAACATACCTAGCCTAACGTATACGTCTAAAAGTTAATATTTAACCTTTATACTCTTAAGCCTACCTCATCTATGAGGTCGACCGATGCAAGTTTTATAGGCCTACATCACGATTAGAAGCTAACGTTATGTGCATGGTGGTTTATCAAGCGCTGTTAAATTTTCTCAGATATAAACTGACATTTATATAGCGCTTTTATGTGCTTCCCAACGCAAAGTTTAGATAAAGACGGCATTATTTAAGATTATTTCCGGCTTATCAATATTAGGCCCACACCGTTTCTGTGTTATATGGAACAGCGCTGTGGTGATTAGAACTAATCAAACTGGACTGTCTTATCAGCCAAAGGAGTCATATAATTTGATATAAACATTCTGTTACATTACAGACATGATAGCAGTGTAATAGGAATGCAATGAAAACAAGCCGATGACATTGTTTTAATCATCGGAAGGATTAAACGGGGTGCGATTTATACAGTTCAGAAATGGTCTCCATGGCAACGGAGAAGTGTTGTTCCTTTAAAGATAACCCTTTGACACTAAGTAGCAAGCTTTAGGGTAAACAATGTGACAGTAATTGAGTATTATCTATAAAATTATGTAGGCTACAGCTCAAATTGCTGATGATGTGATACTTCGTAACAATATAAAAATCTTGAATCTTTGGTAAAAGGGTGATTCGCTTTGCATTGCATTGTATAGTATAGTATAGTATAGTATAGTAGGCTATAGAATAGTATAGTATAGCTTAGTATAGTATAGCATATTATAGTATAGTATAGTATAGTATAGTATAGTATAGTATAGTATAGTATAGTATAGTATAGTATAGCTTAGTATAGTATAGTATAGCATAGCATAGGATATTATAGCTTAGCATAGCATAGCATAGTATAATGTAGTGTAGTATAGCATTAGCATAGCAAAGCATAGTATAGTGTAGCATAGTATAATCTGTCTGTCTGTCTGTCTGTCTGTCTGTCTGTCTGTCTGTCTGTCTGTCTGTCTGTCTGTCTAAATATGTCTGTCTGTTGATACGTGTGCGTGTAGGTTGAATGAGGCGAACCGTTACCTGGCCGAGGAGAGGGAGAGGGTGGAGCGGATGATCCAACAGTTGTCTGATTATGAAGCAGAGGTCAACCTGATGAGACGAAGGGTCGAATGCTTGGAGTCAGACAGAGACAAGGACAAGAAGACGATTATCACTCTACGAGACCAACTGAACAGGACACGAGCAGTACGTTCAGATCATATACTACAAACACTGCTAATTTTAATCAACATCATCATTATCGTCATCATTATCATCATCATCATCGTCGTCGTCGTCGTCATCATCATCATTCGCGATGTCGTCTCAATTACAACATTATCAAAGTTGCATCGCTAGTAACTGTTTGCTGTCGACACGTTCAATATTTCACCACATACTCAATGAATTATTGACTATTCTTCTTCTTTACGTTCTCTGCCAAGTGGTAGGTCCAAACGTCCAATGTTTCCACTTTTCACGCTGTTGTGCCATGTCCTTCAGTTCTCTGTTATTGACTATTACATTACATAATAAATTACACTGAACACTAAGTAAATTGCTCACGCATGTAGTATTCTACAGCACTGCTCTAAATAACTCTGACATTGTAACGTACTTGAAAAGTACAATGTAAACAAATACTGCATATTATTGTAAGACTATAGCATCTTCTCTGCTTTTGTTTCTGCTGCAGGATCTCGACAATGAAACCCTTCTTCACATCGATGCAGAGAACAGGCGACAGACCCTCGAAGAGGAACTGGAATTCCTCAAGGCCGTTCACGAACAGGTTCGAATACAATACATTATAACAAATGCAAGACAATACAAGATAAGACGATGCAATTTACAAGACAGCGCAATGTAAGACAAGACACGACAAGACAACATGCAATACAAGACAATGCAAAACAATGCAATACAAGACAATATACAACAAGACAACACAATACTGTACAATTTTGTGCCCGTCGGTTCTGGAAAGTCTCTGATGAAATTCCTCTAAATGGCGCCATATAAATTTGGCCTTGCAATTACGGCAGTACATATGTCTGTCTGTCTGCCGTCTGTCTGTGTGTGTGTCTGTCTACTTATCTGCCTGCATATCTTATCTAGCCCACTTGCCTTAACATTGCCTTTTCTACTTTCTTCCGCTTGCCTTGGGTCGGGAGTGCCTCTGTGTAAGAATCAGGGAGGAGCGCTATATATAATTCCGATTGATCGCCTTGAATTACATAATCGCAAGTTACCATGCGTTATGTTATCAAACCATGTTAGCCATGTTACCTAAACACCATGTTACCTAACCTAAACACCATGTTACCTAACCTAGCATTATCTCAACTTAGTCATCACAGCGTTGGAATAACATTCCTGTGACTGTTTATTTTGCGCTAGTATATATTTCAATCTCATGTCTCGAACTGACGTGTCTGGCTTCGTCATGGCTTTGATCATGGCTCTATCCGATGGCTAAATCTAAGCTGCCTCGAGGCATACACGTGTGCATGACGTCATGCACGCAACTTTGACTGGCTGTCTGGCTGGTTTTTACTGGAGACTATTCCACAGATTCTGGCTGGTGCCCGACTGGAATGCCTTTGCGCTGGTGCCCTGTGCTGTCATTTCGGGGAAGCAATAACTCTCCATCCGCACTCAGACAGAGAGGGGTGCATGGCGGTGCAGACAGAGCGATAATTGAAACCAGCTACGGACACAAAAACTGCGCCATAAACAAGTTATCGGAATATCCCTTCAACAGCCATTTACCAGAAGAATGTTCCGACAACCCGAAAGCATGTTTGTTTTCGCTTTATCGATGAATAATTGCGGACGAAAGCGACGAATACTTCATCTGAAATGTGCCTGTTTGAAGGAAGCAGACGTAACTTAGACGCCATTTGCAAATCTCCTCCAAACATAGACCTGACGTATTAGATATCTCCGGGCCTTATATAGCGCAGTCGTTAATTTGGTGGGTCGTTACGAATAGACATTTGCAATACATTTGTTCTTGGATAATTATAGGCTGCATCACTTTGGTGTATCATTAATAGGCTAATTATTGTACGCGTTTGTGGGTTTGTAAGTATTTATATTTTGGAAAAAGTGTGTATGTTCTGGGTAGTAGGCTATTTTCAGTGATAATAGCCTACTTAGTTCGAATATCATAATTAGAAATGAAATTGACATGTTACAAGATCAGTTAACTAATTAATCAGATTTATTAGCACTCAACTAACTAATTAGGATTATTTTGGCTTTAATCTTTTAGATGCTCAGGCCTAATGCTAGCCTACTTCAAATTACGATGAAAATCTGGTTTAATTGTCATTTGACCTATTCTTTCCGATTACTTTGGAAAATTCTTTTATTTGTTCAAAAAGATTGGTGTTGCACTTTGGAACTATCGTGAGTGCTAACGTAGCCTATTGTTAATTTGTTTTCAAGCCTCGTTTCTTTATTCATTTGTTACAAATCCTGCAGCGTCAAATGCTCGCCCCTTCATGACACAGTCGCATGAACAACAGGATGTTTCAGAAGTAGCTGGAAAAGTTTGAGAAATCTCATGTGCCTATAATTTTCTTACAAGAAGCTCCAACAAGCACTTCCAAAAAAGATTTTTCTACTTCACTAATGAACTCGCATAGCCTACGTAGACTACTGAAAATTGTCATTAAAACATATGTGACTAAACGCAATTCCTCTTTCAAGGATATCATAATGACCTAAAGATACAAATTGGTTGTTGCTTAAGCTTATTGGCGGCATGGAAAGTAGGCCATTCATCAAAAAGTAGGCTACTTTTTGATGAACAATATAGCCTATTGAAAAAATTGAGCTTATTTAACCGTTACAGTCTGCACCTCTCCATATTCGTGACATATTGCCCTTGATAACTGGCAACTTATACTAATTTGTTTATTTTAAACAAATTGCTTGATAATAATACCTTAACCAGATAATTTGGGTGTGATTTGTAGGAGATGAAGGAGTTGGCGGCGTTGGCTTATCGCGACACAACATCGGAGAACCGTGAGTTCTGGAAGAACGAGATGGGTCAATGCCTGCGCGAGATCCAACAGGTCTACGACGAAAAGATGGACGCCATGAGAGGAGAACTAGAAACCTTCTACAACCTCAAGGTAACAAGAGTCCCGGTTAAATATATACAACCTCTTGGTACATTAGGGTGACGCATTACATGACCTCAGATTCTGATTAGACTATCACGGAGAAATGGGCTAGCTTCTACTATAATTATGCATCGTGGAGAAATGCCCAATCTCCTATTATGAAATATATATTGAGGAAATGCGCAACCTCCTATTATCATTATCATGGGAAAATGCACAACCTCCTATTGTTATCATCATGGAGAAGTGCATAACCTCCTATAATAATAATAATATTATTATGGAGAAATGCACAACCCCAAACTAAAATTGTTATGGAAACCTCATAATTATAACTACAAGTAGGCCTACAATGTAAAACTATCCACAGCTTACAATGATGATTAGGCCTAATTGATTATGTGAAACATAAGTTACATAACTGCATAGGCCTAATTATTGTGGCAAAATCTGTAACCTCGGGTTACAGCTGTTGCAAGCAAAGCACAACAGTTAGGCCTACTTTAGGCCATATTTTAAATAATCCGGCGAAGCAGCGCTGCGACATAATTATTACGATAATTACGACGAAAAGCACAACCTCAGTTTATAATTATTGTGCTGAAGAAATGACAAAACCCTGATACTGTAATTATTACGGTTGATTTGATTGATGTGCTGCAGGTCCAGGAGTTTCGAACGGGAGCCGCCAAACAGAACATGGAGTCTGTGCATTCAAAAGAAGAAAGCAAACGACTCAAGACGCAGATGGTTGAACTCAGGGACAAACTTAACGATCTCGAAGCCAGGGTCAGTCAATCTTATTCACGCTCATCATCATCATCATCATCTTCTTCTTCTCCTTCTCCTTTTCTTACTCTTCTTCTTCTTCTTCTTCTTCTTCTTCTTCTTCTTCTCCTTCTTCTTCTCCTCCTCCTCCTCCTACCCCTCCTCCTCCTCCTCCTCCTCCTACTCCTGCTTCTCCTTCTTCTTCTTCTTCTTCTTCTTCTTCTTCGTCTTATTCATCATCATCTTATTAATCATCATCATCATCATCATCATCATCTTCTTCATCATCATCATCATCATCATCATCATCATCATCAACATCATCATCATCACCACCACCACCATCACCACCCCCAGACATCTGATGACAGCAGCCAGGCTAAAGCGCTGAGAGCGCCTCTGATTGTCATCGTTGGGCGCTATATAAATTTATATTTGTGTGCGTGTGTAGAATAATCAGCTGCAGCGAGAGCTGGACATCCTCCGTCGTGAGAAGGAGGATCGCGAGAGGGAGCTGGAAGCAGAGAACAGCGACTTCAAGATGGAAATATCGAAGCTGCGAGCAGAGATGGAAGCAATCCTCAAGGAACTGCAAGGCATCATGGACTCGAAGCTCGGACTCGAGTTGGAAATCGCTGCCTACAGGAAGCTGCTCGAGGGAGAGGAGAACAGGTCAGTCATTGTGGGGTGGGGTGGTTCAAGGTCATGGCGAAGAGAAGGGATATTATGGATTTAGGGCTAAAGGTATACGAAGAAGAAACAAAAGGAGTCATAAGGAAAGAGGGGCACAGGATTGTATGGATTCAGAAGGGTAAAAGAACAAGTTCAATCAATCATCAATCAATCAATCAATTATTCAATCAATCAATCAATTAGTCAATCAATCGATCACACATAGAATATTGTACACACACTTCGATCGACAAACCAATCTGAGTTATTTATAACAGCCACCTGGCGGACTGTTATTCAACAGCGTCGTTCATTCTCGATCGCTGGTCCTACAACCCCAATAACATCCCTGCTACACTGCGCTTAGTAGGCCTAACCAGGAGTCGCTCCACTCTGTTTCTTAAGAATTTCACAACACTGTTCCATTTAGACGTGGTTGAGCCTGGAGCGCTTTTGAGTAGCCAACCTTGAAGAGGCGCTACCTAAAACATTCGAAATGATAATACCAGCGTGTTCATTGTTTCCGTTTTAGGGACGGACTGCGTCAGATCGTCGACAAGTTGGCTTCCGGTAGCGACATCCAACAGTCGAGAGTTCGCCAGGAATACAGCAGCTTCAGTGGTTCAGCAGCGTCACAGGCTGCCGGCGGTGTCGGTAAGAACACAGTCATCTGTCAACATACGTTCTTACCTACCTACCAACCTACCTACCTACCTGCCTGCCTGCCTGCCTGCCAGCCTACCTACCTACCTTCCTACCTACCTACCTACTTACCTACCTACCTACCTACCTACCTACCTACCTACCTACCTACCTACCTACCTACCTGCCTGCCTGCCTGCCTACCTACCTACATTACATATACCTAACACCACCACCCACCCACCTACCTACATGTATCTACCTACCTACCTACCAAAAACACACTTCCTACCTACCTACCAATTTGTTTACTTACAAAGTACCTACCTAAACTTAGGTATTCACCTACTTACTTGCTGATTTACTTACTTGCCAGTACTGCCTATTACAATTGCCCATCTATCTACCTTCCATGTGGATGGCCCAACAGTAACTGTCAAGTACTTTTATCATAATTTTATAGGTGTGTCAAAAAAAGCAATTACCCCAGAAGTCCACGGTTGTTCAACACCCACAGCTGTTCGCAGCAATTTCGGGTGGACCGATTGATTGCAGCTGACTTATTGATTACTAATTGATTATTTTATCAATTATTGATTGGTGGATTGGTTGTAGATTCGGCGACGCGGGTGACTCAGGTGGTGAAGGGCGAGATGTCAGCGAAGACGACGTACCAGAGGAGTGCGAAGGGTCCAGTGGCCATCGCAGAATGCTCGGCCGATGGCAAGTTCATCACCCTCGAAAACACCGGCAGAAAGGTACTTCACCCGTCTCCTCTCACCTCTCCCTACTTGACCTTACAGTCTGTTTTTTTTTTCAAAGTCTGTTGCATGGCTCTTCTTAATACGCAGTTCTACACAAAATATGCTGTTCTAAATCGATTTGTTCAGCAAACATCCGATTGTTAGTAATTTACTATATAATTTTCGTTTGTTCAATAATCCGGTTGACAGACCGCAACCGGTTACAGTAAGCCTGTATACAGTTATACAGTTTTGTTGATTAACACCAATCTTAAACAGTAACAGAAGAGACAGCTATACAAGTACGCTAACAGCAGCCTACAAAGCACGTCTATCCTAGGGGGGGGCTTCGGAAATCGCATGCTCAACCTCGTATTATAATTATTATGGTGAAATTAACGTGTAAATGTGTCTGGTTGGTTGACAGGAAGAGGATCTGAGCGGATGGAGGATCAAGAGAAACATCGACGGACTGGACAAATCAGACTTTGCCTTTGGTCAACTCGTTCTACAGCCAATCAGCAAGATCAGGGTAGGCATACACACGCACGCACGCACACATATACACACAGACACAGACACACGCACACATATGCACATGCACGCACATGCACACATATACACACGCGCACACGCACGCACAGACAGACACACACCCACACTCGCAAACACACTCACAAAGACAGAAAGACAGACAGACAGACAGAAGCATACATAATATGCAGAGTCTTGCAGACATACATACAGACACCCAGACACAAACTCACAAGCACACACATAATACATAACACACAGACATATTCACACAATACTCAGTGGTGGTGGTGCTGATGGTGGTGGTAGTGGTGGTAGGTGGTATATCTGGAGCAAATGGTGAATCTGCCGGTGGGTGTCGGTGCGTAAAATTGATTTAGAATTGTTTAATTCCTTATAATATAATAGTTATAATGACTAATATAGTACTGCCCGTAAACAGTCTGTATACGGTAACCTAAGCATGCTTCGTTGTTGTGATAATTTAGATCTGGGCAAAGGAAAACCGACCAGCCAGTGCCCCTTACACGGATCTAGAGTACCACGAGGGCAGCTGGGGAGTCGGATCAAGCATCCTCACCAAGCTGGTCAGCAACAGTGGAGAGGTAAACTCAAGTCTCTTTCAGTATATCTATGATGTCTGGGATTTAGATTTTAGATAACATGTCGAGCGCTCTTGTTTGGTAGAATATCCTTCAGAGGTGCGATCTCTCTGTTGCTTCCCGTCTTCCGAAAACTGTTTTCATAAAGCTATTAATTTTTCACAAGATGGCGTCTGATCGCATGTCGCGTTTTCTTGATGCACTGGATAAGTCGTGCTTCTATTCATTGATATTGTTATAGAAAGGTGTAAGGAAGGGAACTGTTGTGAGTTTAGGACATTATCTCCTCTGGACAAAACCTCTGGACAAAACCAACCCTGCCAAAATCCTCATAATTTCTCTAGGACGTATTCCCCTGACATTACCCCTCCCTCACTGTGCCTATTTCTAAAATTTATTGATAAAGCTTAGGCTGCTAGTTGTCCAGTTTTAGTTGCTGTGTCAACTAGGGCTAATGTCATACGAGTTTAGGGACGTGTCAATGTCATTCAAGTGTAAGCATAATAGAATCTACAGTGACATTAATTTAAGTCATTTCGATAAATAAAGCTAATACTTGTTTGTGCTATTTAGGCCTACGAGGCTACGACTATAATGTAGACTTGTTAATGTAATTTAGGTCTAAACTTAGAGACTTAGTTCACAGATTTAAAACGAACGATTTAAAGGTGTATTTATTATTTTTTTATAGCCTAGTTTTTTCCTCAACCAAAACAACAAACAAACATGATAAATTTACGATGAACAAATGGAAATCAGTTTGACCGCATGCATCCTAATATGAAAACTATGAAATGTTGTCCCAGCCTCCCAGTTAAAACATAAATCCGTTCAATGTGTTTTTTAGGACCGAGCAAGTCACATTCAGAAGACGACCTATTCGTAAAACTCAGCGGACCAATTGTTGCCCGTGCGCCATCCGGCGACAACACCCGGCGCTCACATTTCTTTCACCTCAACAGCGACAGATGGCTGCGACTACGTATTCGAAATTAAATATGCAGACTAACAAATATGGCGGCGCCATGACGGGGAAACGCAGTTTCAAAAATAGTTCACCAAAAGTTTCTATAGTTTATCGTTTTATAGGCCTTTTAGACCAGTTTAAGTTATTTTAAGCGTGTAGAGCTTTAAACCAAGCAAGTATACTTTAAATTACGATTCATGCAATAAATTCTAATCATGTGAATCGTTCGTTTTAAATCTGTGACCACACACAGTCATGTAAGCTTATCATCATCCGATTGTGCGACCCAATTATCTTCATTCTAAATATATAATTTAGAATGTTTGTTTATTCACCAATCCGGTTGACAGAACGCAGACGGTTACAGCAAGCAGTTATCTTAATTAACATCAGTCTTAACTAGGCCTACTAACAAAACAGACAGCCTGCCACCACCACCACCACCACCAGCACAACCACCAGTGGTCCACCACCACCAACAACAACAACAACAACAACCGCGCTAATAGCAGCCTACAGAACACGTCTATCCTACGGATGTTTCGGGAAACGAAATCAGCTCCGCTGATCTCCATTCCAGTGTGCTATCCAAAGCGCCACCAACCCCCCCCTTGCCCTCGAATTATTAGATAGACTTCGAGAATATACTCGAGTAGACACAGCCCGCCCCATTGTGCTGCACGGAGTATATAATTATACTCAGATACTCTTGCTATCCCGAGACTGTCAATAACATTTCGACCATGACAAATCAAAGTTTTGGCTACCGAGGCCTATATTAAACATTAAGCCTATGGTTCACAGGTATTTACATAAGTAGCCTAATAGGCCTATCTAGTATCTTAAGTTTATCAGGAATGAATTCCTGACGATAGCCATGGGGTACGAATAAATTATTCCTTTTGTCCTCGGTCATTTGTCTTTCACTCATAGTGCATCGCAAAATGTAGGCCCCGATGTATGAATCTCTCCAAGTCAGATTGAAGTGTGGGCAATAAAAAAATACCTTGGGCATTGATCCGCAGTCAAACTGTACAACTTCGACTGCCTTCAAGCAGAACCGCATCTTTGGTCTAGAAAATCGTGGAACCAATTCATTTCCTGACAAAACATCTCAACAATACACCCTCCACCTTTTGTTTAAACCTTAAGTTTATTCTTTGACATTCGATCCTACGCGCACGGGTATTTGCTGGTGAACAGCTTGGTGTGATTGATGAGTACGAAGCTAACTATAGCCCCGCTTAATGCCCCGATCTGGGTCACGCCACCGCACCAGTGCAGGCCCTTGGCACCGCCTCTTGCGGACAGCAAGCACGCTAGGCTGAGTCTCACGTAAGAAAAGATGGCCGTTAACAGGACGAATGTTGCCACCTAAAACAGAAAACAGCGTCTGAGTAACACGATGAAACTTTCCTTTTGCGGGGCAACTGAAATGGACTCGTGTCACGTGTAACCTAATAGGCTACTAGCCATAAAGGGGAGTGAAGTTCAGCTACAGCTGGTGTTCAAAATGCCGTCCTTGTTCACGGACACACGACCGTATATAGATGTTGACGCCAGTCATGTCACTGTTTGATGGCCGAGTCGATGATCACGTGGTCAAACAGCTGTCACTCTTCAATCAGACGCGCCCTAAGGTGATCGATGTCACGGATACGGGAACGATAAACGCGCTCTCCAGTGCACCCCTGATTTTATAGCCAATTGGATTGAGGTCTGGACTGTTGGATGGTCACAGTTGCCGCACATAATTATAGTCGGGTGTCTCCTTGGACAGCTGCTACACTACTACCTACACGGTCGTGTTTCTGAGAACAAGATGGACATTTTGAACATCGGCTGTAGCTGAACTTTACTTCCATTTGACTTTTGTAGGCCTACTTGTTTGGATATAGATCTAGGTCCGAGTAGGTCGACTTTGTGGCATCACTGCACGCATCCCATGTCATGCACTGCGGGAAACTTTTTTCATGACTCTTCGCAGGGCTATGGAAATGTCCTTTTCTCGGCGCTGCAACTCAGGCGCTCAAAAACTTCACAAATACAACAAAATTACTAAACGGCGTTACGATTTGGTGGTAATATGACTGCTATTGTCTTTTTAAAATTCAGGCAAATGTTAGAAGTTTGGGCAGAATTATGACACTTTTTGTTGGGGTCTAGTTTTTAATCGGGACACAGTGTGTGTCTGTTTCACTGATGTAGGCTATACACATGTATATATAGGCCTACATGTCAAATGCACCTACAAGCCACTCACACGAAGCAGAAAATTAATCCTTACACCTTATTTGCAAATCATTTAGGCCCCTATAATGCTCAATTGGTGCGCATTAGTTTGGCAAAGTCTGTCTTTGCAGTACTTCATAATAAACTTGTTTGGATATCTAGGCCGACTTTGTGGCATCACAGCACGTATCCCATGTCATGCACTGCGGGCAACTTTCTTCATGACTCTTCACAGGGCTATGTGGGGTGATATTCAGCTGTGCTTCACAAACCAACCATGGGATGCACTTGTGCATTAGAAATGCAGACGATTGTAGCAGATAAAACTCATTTAACTGTAGAGACCATGCAATTGATGCAAAAGCACCACAAGAAAAAAGTTTTTTAAAAAATGCAGTTTTAGCGACAAAATATCCATCGCACTGAATATGAATATAAGAGAGTATTGGACTTACCACAAGAACCTGCCCGATAGTTTCATCGTAGAGCGGTGGGTACGGACTGAGCGCCGCCAGTGCTAACTGGTATCCGGATAAAACTGTTCCAACGGCCACAAGTAGTGCGCAGACTATGGTGGATCGGACTTGGACGAAGAGTGCGAAGAAACAGGCCAGAGGATTGGCCAGGATCGACAGACGTACGGCAAAGTTGTAGGCGAGGTTTCCATATGGGAGACACGAGTAGGACTGGAAAGACGGAAGGACACCGTATGTCAAGGCGTTCAGCCAAGCGACGAGGATCAACTGCGTCAAAACAGGACGGGATGTAATGGCAAACGTCACTTCATTCGCTGCTTTATTACCGGAAGATGACGAAGACAAATAGGTGGCTTCTCGAGTCTGTGGTGCCTCAGATTGGGTGACGTCGTCTTCGCAAAAGTGGATGGTTGAGGTATTAGAGGTTGTCAAGTCTACACTCTGACAGGCCGAATTGTCAGATGGCCCAGTCGTCTCCGGTGATTTGAGATCGTCAAGGGTTTTTCGGTGTCGGGTGAAGGCCGGATGAAAATGGAGCAGTGTGAAGGAGCACCCCGACAGGCACAACATTACAACCAGTAATCCAAAAAACACGTTCACGCTGAACAGAGGAGGTTCGTATGTCGGTACCATGATGTAATCGGTCCCGTTGGAAGCCGGATCTGTGGTGTTTACGCAAATCGGGTCACCTCCGACTCCTTGGATGAGGCCAATGATTGCCGGAATCAGTCCGCTGACACCCTCTCCCACATACTGCGCCGATAAGTACTGGGACGAATAAAGGGCCATGTAGGGGAGGAAAACAACGGATGAGGTGCAGTCGACGATGGCGAGAAACGCTGTGAGAACAAGGAGGGCTGTACTGTGTTCCGCTCCAGCTACATATGTAGTCTTGTTCCAGAAGAACACGAGCAGGAGGCAGGCGACCACTCCTATTCCGATGATCAGGTAGATGACCCACCACTCGCGGACCTTTCTCGGAGCCAGAACTTTGGCGATTGTAAAGATAAGAGGACCAACGTTGGCGATCTGAGTTATGATGGTCAGATAGGACGGAAGGTTCCAACCTTCGGGCGCCTGATTGACCAACAATGGAAGCTCCACAAAAACTCCGTTGATGTCGATCCATGACGAAATTGCAAACACACAGACGGCTGCATAGACCGGGATGGAAATCCCGCGTAGATACTCCTTCAGACCCATGGTTGTCTCTTCGACTGATGTAATTATACTGAATTAGTGGCTTGCGACTTCGAAATGGAATTCTGTGGCTAATCGACACACGCCAAAATGAATGGAAAAATGTCTAACCGTGGAGAACGAACTCGAATGGTCTCCTTACGTCCAAGTCTCCGTATTCGACTCCGAATAGGCCTATTCGGAGTTGATAACATTCGTTTAACGACGCCGTCTTTTCGATAGCTTAGAGTGATTGGTGTAATCCGAGTATTAGACGATCCGCTCTATTCATGTGGTATGAAATTAATGCAGGCTGTGCACGGTGTATCTCATTAGACACTGCGATTGGCAAGCATTCCGTGTAAAATGAGCCTCGTTTGAACTGGGAGCATGCTTAGTTTGAGCTAGCCAGCTGGTGACACAAGCTGATTTAAGTAGGGCCAATGGCCGCTCGATCGCACGAAGGACACTTTTTATTGCTTTCACGGCTGTCGATTCAATCTGGTGTTCGCATATCTTATTCTTTACACTATCGATCCGATATATTCAACAGAAGCCATACAGCTACAGTTTTTAAAAGGGACCGTCTCTAAATGACGTCACTCACTTAGGGGCGAAGGCGTGATGCACCTGATGCAGGGTATACCTCGCAGTCGATGACGAGGTAGATTATCCAGCACTCTCGGACCTTTCTCGGAGCCGGAAGTTTGGCGATTGTGAAGGCGAGAGGACCAACGTCCAACCTTCGTTCGCCTGCTTGACCAACAACCGAAGTTCCACCCAAACTCCGCTAGTGTCGACCCAGGATGAAGTTGCCAACACACATACGCATCAAAATCTCGCGTAGATACTGCTTCAACTTTGTAGTTTTATTCTCTATACTGGTGCAAGTATGCGATTCTAGTGGCTTGGGGCGTCCAAATTACACTATAGATATCGACACAGGCCTGCACAACGCTGAATGGCAAGTGTCATGAATATGGACCGAAATGGTCTACTCTCGTTCAAGATACGGACTTCTTCTGATCCGAGTGCTATTCGACGAACCCGGACCTTATGGACCATGTCTGTTTTGCAGTGTCATTTGATTCACCGTTAGTCACTGTGATTGACAAGCATCTCGTGTCAAATGAACCGCGTCTGAACTATGAGCATTAAAATGTGGTCCAACGTTGCTCTGAGGAGGCCGCTGGTGAATTCCACGCGTATACGGGATATATATATATATATATATATATATATATATATATATATATATATATATATGTGTGTGTGTGTGTGTGTGTGTGTGTGTTGTTCATGTTGCTCACAGCTGTCGATTAGATCTACTAAATATTCGTATTGCTTTTGATCCCGATATCTAAACGCCATCTTTGTCCGCCCAGTTGCGGTTATGGATCACGGGTTTAAATAAATTATATTGTATAAACCTACTGCTGCAATAATTTATGTGAATTTTATTCTGTGCATTTTAATAAAACATGGGAAACATCAGTTTAAAGGACACCAATCAGATAACGATAATTTTAGTTATGTGTGTATTCAAAATTATTTTCCTCCTTCAGCCTCAACACGTGTAGGCCTACGCACAAAGACGCGTTCGCCACTGTATAACAATAGTTGAATCGATTATACAATATACATGTATCTACATCAAATTCGTGTCTGTAGCAAACGATTCCCAGGGATGCTTTTCTTCAGTATTCCGAGGCAACATACATGTAGGCTATACAGGCGATCATTTTGACTATTCGAAGGTGAAGCAACAGTGAACATTTTCACATCGACATTCGACAACCAAATAAAATTTAGGCCTAGTAGGCCTACTAAGTTTGCAGGATAGCGCATCAACAACTGCCTTTCTCGCTTAATATAAGGTGCGCCTGTTGTTGACCTCCCTTATTTCATTCGCTCATAGCAGCGCATACTATAATTATAGCCTATAGGCTATGCGCTGCTTGAAACATTTTAAGTGACTTCCAGTTGTTAGTTTTGTTACTGGTATTATGGTATAGGCTAGCGCATAATTACAAGAAATGGTTAAGTTTATAGTTGTGAATAAAATAGTCTTATTCTCAATAATATTGTTGGGCCTACATTTTTGTGTTGATTTCTCTATTTTGTTGTGGATGATCGGTTTTTTCCGTTCACCTGATATATATATATATATATATATATATATATATTCATTTAATTTGAAAATAAGAAAAATCCAAGTGACATACCGCACCAGGTTACAAGTTTGGGGAAGTCGGGGCGAGATGGACCCTTGGGGTATGATGGATCCCGTCAATATAAGGTATCTATGATATCGCCACCTTCCGAATGAACATTAATTACTGTAATACTGTTGGCGCTTTGGTGATTTGTCCAAAGTAATCGACCGAAACGACATTTTTGCGTGTTTTATGATGAAAAGTTGATTTTCGACCTGTCCGATCTTATTTTGTGGAAACAGTTATTTGCTAAGTATTCAATTGCACGTTGTGACAGGCTTTTGATAAAAATATATTTTGTTAAACACCCTCTTCTGCTGTATTAACGAATCCAATATTGGCAGGATACCCAGTAGATTTAATTTTTTATTGATGAAAACTTTATACATTACCCATGGAGGCGAGTTGGATCAGTCACCGACGAGGCAAGACGGACCTTGTGATCCATCTTGCCCCGTTAGTGTGATTTTGTCGTGTGATTCCACTTTTTCCATCTGATTTCAAATATTAATTAATTATTATGTTATTATTACTGCAACAATTATTGCTGGATACAATAATAATAACAATTAGCGCGAAATACACGATTACAGTGGTCTATCTTGTTCCACCATGGGGGCAAGATGGACCACTAAAATCATATGAAATTTTAAAAATGTACTCCAATGTAACTTCTGAGTTCTGACTGATTCTTAGTGTTTTACTTTATAGACGATCACATTTGTGCATAAAATAGTATTCTACATGTGATCAGAACATGCTATGATGAAAGCCTAATGCGTGGGGCATGATTTATTAGACTGGTCCATCTTGCCCTATAGTGGGAGCAAGATGGACCATTACGACCAAGTTTTTAAAATTTTAAAATCTTATTATCGAAAAGAGATGCAATTAAATTTGTGCTGCCCTTAGCTAGGGCACTGTATAAGCTACGAGTAACAAAAAAGTTTTGCCCGTGAAGCACGTTTGTGGTGTCTTAAAACCAAAAATCCGTTACGGGGTCCGTCTCGCCCCTACTTCCCCTAAATGTGTAAGATAATACACAGAACTAATGATAAAGTTTAGTAATAATAATAATTAATAAAGTAGGCTAGCGGCAGCCATAAACAGGCACCCCCATCCGTTAGGTTATTGATGTAAAATAGTTAATGTTAGAGAAAAGGATAATTCTTGAGTCACCATTATGTCCTGAAAAGATGTTTTTTTGCATGCCATGGGAAGGAGGAACAAATGACGAGTCAGACACGCATCGATTCCGTTTTGGTCGCCTCAGGAATAGGCCTAATGGGTGGAATAATTGTATGTCTCTTCTTTCTCCAGAAGACGATCATCTCTCGGGTCTTAGTATAACTTGTATTGAAACGCTGCCGTACAGTGCGAGAGGTAGCCTACCGGTGACGAGTTTCAGCCCCCGTTAGGCGGATAAGCTGTGTAGGCTGCTATTAGGCCTAGCGCCGTGTATTGCAGGCTGTCTGTCCAGTTAGTACAGCTAAGATTTATGTATTCTGTGATCTGCGTTCTTCTGAATTGTTTCAACTGCATAATTGTACACTCTACCCGGTTGCGTTCTGTCAACCGGATTGTTGAATAAAGAAAAATTATTATTTATATTAGGGCCGAGCAAGTCAAGTTATCTTATTTAAATGTCGTACCATAAATTATAAACCAAAGTGCAGCATAAATTGTTGGTCATTAAGACAACATAATTTTTATTTAAAATTTATATTGGATTTTGGACTTTAGGATTTTGTGCTATTTTAAAACTTTCTGACTCAACGCAGCGCTCGTGAATAAGCTGGTGCCCCGCGCTTGGCTTTCGAGTGGCGCTTTAGAAATTTTGAGTTTACGATTACGATTGCGACATTTCTTTCACCTCAGCAGAGACAGATGGCTGCGACTACGTATTCTAAATTAAATATGCAAACGTAACGAATATGGCGGCGTATTTTAAATGAAACGCGGTTTCAAAATTAGTTCATCAAAAGTTTCTATACGGTAGTTAATCATTTTATGGGCCTTTTACGCCACTTAACGTTTTCTTAATCGTGTAGAACTTTAAACCAAGCAAGTATACTTTGCATTACGATTCGTGCAATAAATTCTAATCTTGTGAAGCGTTTCTTTTAAACCCGTACCAAACCACTGCAGCCCGATTAGCCTATCTTTGTTATGCCCTCGATTTGAATTAGATAAACTTCGAGTATACTCGAGTGGATGTATATAGCATGTCCCATTGTGTTACACTGCGTATGCTATCTATCTCGAAACTGTGAATAACATTTCGACTATGACAAATCAAAGGTTTCGGCTACCAAGGCCTATAGCCTATTCAACATTAAAGTACAAAGGTACTTACATAAGAAGTGTCTTAAATTTATCAAGAATGATCCTAATAAACAGGCATAATTATAGCAATAGTCACACTCAATTAAAAGTTCTATAGTCTTCACTGTTCACTGTTCCTGACGAGAGCCGTGTTGCGACGAGGGATGCGAATAAATTATTCCTTCGTCCTCGGTTGTTTGTCATGTCACCCATAGTGTATCGCGAAATGTAGGCCCCAGAAAGTCGACGCATGAAGCTCTCCAAGTCAGATTGAAATGTGGACAATAAAAATACCTTTGGCATTGATCCGCAATCAAACTGTACAACTTCGACCTCCATCATACAGAGCCGCATCTTTGGTCTAGAAAATGGTAGTACCAATGGTCCAGAACATCTCAATCAGTGACACACTCCAACTGAAACCTTTATTCTTCACATTCCTATGTGCACGGGTATTTGCTGGTGAACAGCTTGGCGTGGTTGACGAGTACGAAAATAACGACGGCCCCGATTAACGACCCGATCTGGGTCACTCCACCGCACCAGTGCAGGCCCTTGGCACCGCCTCTTGCGGACAGCAAGCACGCTAGGCACAGCTTCACGTAAGAAAAGATGGCCGTCAACAGGACGAATGTTGCCACCTGAAACAGAAAACAACGTTTGAGTAACACGATGAAACTTTCTCTTTTGCAATCAATTGAAGGGACTCGTGTGTAGCTCACAAGCATTAATGGACAGCGCGCAGTCCCATGCACACAGTGCATGCAACCCCAGCTGGATTAGGAGAGCAAACCCTCTCGAGCCGACTTATATCGCCGGAAGTTAACAATTTCCCAGTTTATGTTCAAAGCGTACCCACCAGCCACCACATTTAAAGTTCGAAGGTGATTGTTCTTCACCCCCGCCACCCGACTATTGATAGAACTTAGAAGCCACTGCGTGCACATCCGTGAGCTATACCTATTCTCATTACCGAGGAGTGACTTCTTTAAGAAATATGAAGCTCGGGTTTTCACGTCTCGTACACAACTACACATGCCAATCGTGTGAGGTATACTTGCGCAATAGGCTACAGGTATGAGCCACTGCCACCTGCATTATAAAACCTTCAGTAGCCTACACGTGAGCACACCGAATCAAGACTATACTTGAGCGGGTGATTCATTTTACGCAAAACCAATTACACTCTTAATAATATGCAGTTCGGAATAAACCTACCACGAGAACCTCTCCGATAGTTTCGCCGTAGAGCGGTGGGTACGGACTAAGCGCCGCCAGTGCTATCTGGTATCCGGATAAGACAGTTCCAACGACCACAAGGATTATGCAGACAACAGTTGATCGGACTTGGACGAAGAGTCCGAAGAAGCAGGCCAGAGGATTTGCCAGGATCGACAGACGTACTGCCAAGTTGTAGGCGAGGTTTCCGTATGGAAGACACGAGTAGGACTGGATGGACGGAAGGACGCCGTTTATTAGAGCGTTCAGCCAACCGACGAGGATCAACTGCGTGAGGACCTCTCGGTTCGTCACCGTAAACATTTCTTCATCGGATGACGGATAAGTTGATTTATCGAAGGACGATGACGATGAGAGAGAGGAGGCCTTTCGATTTTGTGGTGCCTCAGAAGGTGTGATGTCGACTTCGCAGAAGTGGTTGGCTGAGCAGTTCGAAGCCGACACGTCTAGGTCTATGCTCTGAAAGGCGGCATTGTCAGAAGCTTCATGCGATACAGACGTCTCCGGTGAATTGAACTCAACGAGAGTTTGTCGGTGTCGACTGAAAGCCGGGTGGAAGTGAAGCAGCGTGAAGGCGATCCCCGACAGGCACAACAGTACAACCAGTACTCCAAAAAACATGTTCACGCTGAACAGAGGAGGTTCATATGTCGGTACCATGATGTAATCGGTCCCGTTGGAAGCTGGGTCTGTAGTGTTTACGCAAATCGGGTCACTCCCGACTCCTTGGATGAGGCCAATGATTGCTGGAATCAGTCCGCTGAAACCCTCTCCTACGTATAGCGCTGTTAGGTACTGGGACGAATAAAGCGCCATGTATGGAAGAAAAACAACGGATGAGGTGCAGTCAACGAGGGCGAGAAATCCCGTTAGAACAAGGAGGGCTGTACTGTGTTCTGCTCCTGCTACATATGTCGTCTTGTCCCAAAAGAACACGAGCAGGAGGCAGGCGACCACTCCTATCCCGATGATGAGGTAGATGACCCACCACTCGCGGACCTTTCTCGGAGCCAGAACTTTGGCGATTGTGAAGGCGAGAGGACCAACGTTGGCGATCTGAGTTATGATGGTCAGATAGGACGGAAGGTTCCAACCCTCGGGCGCCTGATTAATCAACAGTGGGACCTCTACCCATACCCCGTTTATGTCGACCCATGAGGAAATTGCAAACACACAGACGGCAGCGTAGACCGGGATCGAGATCTCGCGTAGATATTCCTTCAGATTCATAGTTTTATTTCCAACTGTTGTTTGTGTTCGATACCAGTGGCTTGCGGTGTTGAAATTATACTACGTCTGTATCCTGATCGACGTACACATCACTCAATGGGAAGACTAGTGTCAAATCATGTTAAACCGACCGAACTGTTCAACTTCCGTTCAATGTATTATGGTGTTGCAATCCCAGGTGCTATGCGAGGATCGGTCACGATCCAGGAACTTATATCAATGCCTGCTTTGCACCAGTGTCATGTCATTTCATTAGTCACTGTGATTGACATGCAACCGTTTAAGGTGAACCGCGTCTTAACTATAAACACCAGAAAGTGGCCCAAAGTTTCCCTGAGGAGGCCAATGGAGCTCTCGACACATATAGTGTGTGTGTGTGTGTGTGTGTGTGTGTGTGTGTGTGTGTGTGTGTGTGTGTGTGTGTGTGTGTGTGTGTGTGTGTGTGTGTGTGTGTGTGTGTGTGTGTGTGTGTTGCTCGTGGGTTTCACACGGCCTTTCAATAGAACTGCCAAACTATTTGTATTGTTGTTGATCGCGATATCTAGACGACGAATTTTACCGTAATCTTCGTCCGCCTGTGGGATCCCACGATGGGGCAATAAATCATGGATGGGTTTCAAGACTGCTCTTCAAATTAATGATATACGACAAAGCCAGATACAGACAACACGTGTTCGTGTCATTTGCATTGTCTGGGATCTTGAGATCATTGTCTCTGTTTGTGTGTATGATGCATGAGCTCGTGGGGACGTTTGGCAAAGTCACAATAAATTATTGGAGTTCAATTGCACGAGTTGTAAGCGGGCAACCTTTGACCAGCCAAAGACAGAGCTCTTCTGTTGAGTCATTAATATCCACTGCACCCATTCTACGTAACATGACGGTCAGATTAGTACGTAATAACCGACTGTCTGAAATAATTTATTCATTATTAAATAAATATATATGTGGCTTTAGATTGTATTAACAATGCTTATCAATCAGAAGTTAGTATACGCTTCAAAGCATCCCAAAGTTTATACATGGCTCGCGTGTTCCCGCGCTTGGCGCTCTTCTCATTCAATGTCTTGAATTTACCGTTTCTCGGTCTGCAACCGTTTTGGCTTCCACGGTAATTCACATTATGAATTAGACTGGCTTGACCTATCTTTAAAACCCTTACACACATCTTCCTTACATTAAGTCCATGTGGCTTAGGCCGCTTAGCCAGGCCTTAAGTGAGATCGATCTACAGCTGAGCTGCCTTCTCTTTTCTCTCACTGGCTAATGACTATTCCTTCATGTCGATGTAACCATCCGACAGCGCCTCATAAATTCTTCTGTATACAGCTGCGTGCTTCAGTTTTTACTTTCTGATGCATTTTTGAGATGGAACAGGAAGAAGTTTCTAATAATTAAATTCCTTCTAAGACTGAATCCTTCGATAAGTTACAAATGGCCTAAATCAACTCGATGGATTTGATTCATTTGCCCACAGTCTCAATGGAATGCGCAATAAATAGACTCGTTGGACATCATAGCTGTTTTACAAAATCCGCTTATGCTAGCCAGTGTTCATGCCCTTTAGCCTAACACTCCGCTGGGGAACTTCCTTGGCGACTCTTCGCATGGCTCTATAGTATGGCGTGATATTCAACTGTTCTTCACATGCCAACCATGAGGTGCACTTTGGTATAAGAAATACGGACCATTGTAACAGCCAAACCCATCCACCTGCAAAGGCCAGCCAATTGGTGCAAATGCACAGCGAGATAAGAATCTACCAACGATATGATTTTAGTGACAATATTCACAGCATGAATATAAGGGAGTATAATAGACTTACCACGAGGACCACTCCAATAGTTTCGTCGTGAAGCGGTGGGTACGGACTGAGAGCCGCCAGTGCTATCTGGTATCCGGATAAGACTGTTCCAACGGCCACGAGTATTGCGCAGACTACGGTGGATCGGACTTGGACGAAGAGTCCGAAGAAGCAGGCCAGAGGATTGGCCAGGACCGACAGACGTACGGCCAAGTTGTATGCGAGGTTTCCATATGGAAGACACGAATAGGACTGGATCGATGGAAGTACACCGTTCGTCAGGGCGTTAGTCCAGCCAATAAGGATCAACTGTATCAGGACCTCTCGGTTCATCACTGAAAACCTATCTTCCGGTGAAGATTCCGTTGTCTCGACGGACGATGTGGAGAAAGAGGTTTCCTTCCGCTTCCGTGATTCCTCCGCAGCTGTCAGTTCGCTTTGGGAGCAGAAGTCATTGTTTGAAGTGCTGGCGCCTGTCCATTCTATTGTCTGAAAGGGAGGATTCACTGGCAGTTCCTGTGATGCTGGATCCGCCGGTGAGTTGAACTCAACGAGGGTTTGTCGGTGTCGGTTGAAGGCCGGGTGGAAATGGAGCAGTGTGAAGGCGAAGGCCGACAGGCACAACAGTATAACCAGTACTCCAAAAAACACGTTCACGCTGAACAGAGGAGGTTTGTATGTCGCTACTATGATGTAATCGGTCCCGTTTGAAGCTGGATCTGTAGTATTGACGCAAATCGGGTCACTCCCGACTCCTTGGATCAAGCCGATGATTGCTGGGATCAGTCCGCTGAAACCCTCTCCTACGTATAGCGCTGTTAAGTACTGGGACGAATAAAGCGCCATGTAGGGGAGGAAAACAACGGATGAGGTACAGTCAACGAGGGCGAGGAACGCTGTGAGAACAAGGAGGGCTGTACTGTGTTCCACGCCTGCTACGTATGACGTCTTGTCCCAGAAGAACACGAGCAGGAGGCAGGCGACCACTCCTATTCCGATGATGAGATAGATGACCCACCACTCGCGGACCTTTCTTGGGGCCAGCTTCTTGGCGATTGTGAAGGCGAGAGGACCAACGTTGGCGATCTGAATGATGACGGTCAAGTAGGACGGAAGGTTCCAACCCTCTGGCAGGACGTTTACCATCAAGGGCATCTCTACCCATACTCCGTTGATGTCGATCCAGGATGCAATTGCAAACACACAGACGGCTGCGTAGACCGGGATGGAAATCTCGCGCAGGTACTCTTTCAGATTCATGTTGTTCCTTGCAGTTGTTGAAACTGTTTCAGTGTATAGTGTCCTTCATACGGCGACAGTTACTGTATTGAGCTCGTATATATCAGCCCTTTTGCGATATGCAACTATCAATAGAACATGCACTTAACTGTTCTTGGTTCGCCCAGTCTCGTTGTCCGAACCCCCGGGGCTATTCAGGTATCGTTGCACTTGCACATCATTAAAGTTTATGGTCCAATCATGTCTGTTGCGCAATGTGTATTGCAGTTTTTCTTATTTTGTTAAGGGTGGTCCAACTGTGGTCCACTCAAACAAACGACGCATATTAGCTGTACACACGGTTTGTGATCCAAATCTTCGCAGCGAAGTAGAGCCGTGTCTATCTGCCATTTAAAAACCATCCGATATCGTCATTATTAAGCCGTGTAATTCAAAATGGCGACGTCGGCGAAAAACCGTTTTAGGCGATAAGATCCGGTAGCAGGAAGATTGCAATATCGCATAGTATTATCGATCGATATAAATTAAATCATTTATTGTCGGTGTAGCCTACTTACACAGAAGGGCGTTCACAACATATTTTGCTGTCAACGTTTGTTGTGCCTATCTGTTGGACTTTGAACTGGTTGTCTGTCACCGCAAGAATGTAGGCTATAGGCCCTACTGTTTCAACTGATTAAGCCTATATAGGTGGTACCTCTGAAATAGCCTTAGCGTTTTCTATCTGTTATGATGCTTGCTGTACGCTGCAGGCTACGTGATTATACCCAGTCAAGCAATCGGTATATTATTGAAGCCGACCGAGCCTCATCATATGCGCATCCGTCAACATCAGGCTGCAGTTTTATAGCACGCTAATTAGGGTTAATTTTCATAATATGTCTGAACGAAATTACAACGATCTGCTTGAACGTGCTGTTTATAAATGCGCCGTGTTAGACATTGACCTATGCCTATGCCTATAGGCCTGCAATGTCGGGCTCGGACGGTTCGTGACTCAAGATGTGAACTTTGGCAGAAAAATTTCCGTGTCGTAAACAGACCAACTCGAAGTTGGAGGTCAGAGTTTACAAGGCATTTTTTCTGTGATTTGCCACTGACGAATAACCTCGTTTGGGGTCAATTCGATATACCCGCGTTTTGTGGGCCTACGCATACTGAAAACACGATGATGTGAACTGAACTTAGGGCAATGGATCGAGTCTAGCATTGTTGGGGTTTTGAAGAACGATCTCCATGGAACTTGAAAAGTGTGTGTGTGTGGGGGGGGGGGTTTAAAGTAGCCTACGTTTTAGACATAAACGGTGGTGGCATGGGCGGAGTTTGGTTTCCGTTCTTGGGGGGGGGGGGCTAACCCCGAGTTTGGGCCTTCTTAGGGGCTAACCCCAAAAAGGATACCATTTTCATGGTAGCAAAGTTGAATCTGGGCCTTCTTGGGGTGGATTAGCCCCCCTAGCCCCTGATAAACGCCGCCCATGGGTGGTGGTGATTTTCGATAGTAGAAGTCGGCTAGAGTGGGGTTGTTTTTCTCCGAATCCAGGTGGGGGGTTAGATCTCGACACTTCTAGTTATGGGTCGCCTACTAGGCCTAAGTGGGTCGACGGCAAGTGAAAGATCGAGATCGAGGGTCAAACATCACCGGATCTGGGCTGCACACCCCCTCCCCTATCTTGGAAGTAGGAAGGCCCGTTCAATGGCGCCAATGGTTCCACTCTGCCAGTTCCAATCCTGGATAAAGGAGGAGGGCGACACAAATCATATTTGATATGACAGTGTCGTTGGACATGTTCAACGACGCTTTGTGATTGGTCAATTTGGTCGGAATGAATCAATAAATGAAAATACCGGTCAGAGGGTTACACCCGATTTGGATGGTCGTGCTTAACTTTAGTTAGGCCTATACAATTGTTTCTACAGTAACAAAGCTGGAGTCTGTAGGCTACATCTAAGAACATAATATAGAAGAAGATAACGAGCGGTAGGCTACGTTAAGCTAGCCCCTGGGACAGCATCGCTATATGTAAGGGTGGATGGTCTCAGCTAGGGCACTGGTCACTCTCGTCTTCGCCGTCTCACCTTCCCACTGACAGCGTGCTGTCAAAGTACTCATTATAGCTGAGTGGATATATATATGGATATATATATATATATATATATATATATATATATATATATATATATATATATATATACTAGCTGAACCCGGCCACGCGTTGCTGTGGCTGAAAAGAGGCTCCCCCTCCCCCTCCCCCTCCCCCTCCCCTCCCCCTCCCCCCCCCCTCCCCCCCCCCCCCCCCCCCCCCCCCCCCTCCCCTCCCCCCCCCCCTCCCCCTCCACCTCCCCCTCCCCCTCCCCCTCCCCCTCCCCACCGTCTTCGTCCCGCTCCCTCCGCTCCTTTCCTCCGTCACGCCGTGAAGGCCGCTTTGGGGAAAGGCCTCCCCTGCCCTTCCTCTCGACCTCCACCTCCCCTCCCCCTCCGCTCCCTCCCCACCGTCTTCGTCCCGCTCTCTCCGCTCCTTTCCGCCGTCACGCCGTCAAGGCCGTTTTGGGGAAGGCCGCGAATCGCTTATGACGTCAGAGGACGCGACATCATTCATGTTCATTCATATTTCGTCTGCTGTGTTTAGAGACAGCGTTTAGCCGTGAGGGACGTGTTCAACTTGCAAATGGCGGACGAACGGATTGCAAAGTTCCCTTTTTGTGGAAAAGGTTGCGTTTTTTTCGGGAAAAAAGCATAAGTTATCACTGTTCTATCGGAATGGAAGGTGTTGTAAAAGTTTCATAACAATCGGTGTGTCACTTTCGGCGTGATCATGTTCCGAACTATTGGAAAGTTTCATTTTTATTTATATAGATATATATGGCAGAAATCTCAACACAGATTTTTGCCCTCTCGGTTGACAATCAAGCACGATAACCACTTCACTACCGATCGCTTAACCCATGTCTGCAAAATTAGCCAATATACTCAGCACAACGCACTCCGTCCATTATCGCAGCTAACTCTGCCAAGATGAACGAGACAGATTAATATACAACCTTTGCTGAAGTGCGTGCGCCCTTAAAGAAGTTGGTGGCATATACGATGACCCAATTGCAGACAACGACGAAAGAGGGTCCAAGGTAGGACAGAATTATTTAGGCCATTTGCAGTCGTTCTATCGTGAGCTATCAAATGTGGTGACCTAATTCGCTTGTCGACTTCAGCATTCTCTGTTCGTCCACTACGCTCACGTGACAGACACGATCTCCTCAGATCTTGTTGCCCCGTGAGCAAGGCCTGCTTTGGCCAAACTGGCCATCAAGTATTGATGAAAACGACCACATACAATAAAGCGTCCTTCAATTATAAATAATTATATACATTACTAGAGTATAGAGTGGTCGAAAATTAAAAACCACAAACTCGACAATCAAACTTAACACATATTATGTAAAGGAGCAGCGCCATAGGCCTACATGTCTGCCCAAATTGATAAAATAACCGAAACTACAGTACAGTAGCCTACACTTTATTTCCGTAAACAGACGTTAAGCCGCTTAATCGTGCGCTACTTTTAAAGGTTGCATTAGGTCTAATAATGGCACAAGTGGAACTTGATACAATTCTCGATTACCACACTGGCTAAACATCGAAAGATTACAGCATTGTAAAAAATGCAACCTGGGTAAAATTTTACATATCTGCTCACTGGATCGGCAACCTGAATAAACCTTAATATATTGCCACAAATTCCCACAATGTAGCATTCTGGTTAAACCTTGATATAAATTGCCACACAGGAGAAGGCATTTCTGGGTAAAACTTGACTTACAGAAGGTGAAAATCTGACTAAATTGAAATTAAAATCCTCACAGTTAAGCAACCTGACAAAATGTCAGTAGGCCTAGGCCTAAATTGTCATACTAGGTAGTACCTAGGGTACGGTAGTAAATTGTCATACTGAAGAAACCCTAGATCTGGTTAAACCTTGATATAATTAGCCTACAATTGCTTGGACAGGACAAGCTGGGTACACGTCTTTAAATAAAATCATCATTATCTGTAAAAAAATAAGAAGTTGGAATGCAAGTTCAAACTTCCATTTCCAATCTTCCAGGCCAACCAATAATTCGAACGAAACGAAAGCACATGTTCGAGAGAGAAGCGAAAGTTAGCGAAACATGAGACAAGGAGGTTCTGATGATAGCCTACAGCGTGCAACACGTCACTTGCAGTAATTATGGCACAAACGAGTCAAAACGAATGGGGCAAACAATATATCTTCAGTCTCAGTCAATAAAGTACGTGAACATCGGATAGGTTCTCTGCTCTTTCAGGATGCCCTTGAGCTGACAGTGGACTATGACATTTATTTATTTCTTGCATGTCACATAGTAACCTTCAAGCTCTCCACTCAAGATTCTCCCGACTACAGCACTGACATTGCATCGGAGTTTCACGCCGAAGTGCACAAGTAACTGCGAGTGAAAGACTTGTGCAAGGGCTGTGGGTGAGGGCTTGAAGTGGATTTGAACCTGGAACCCTCCGGCTCCAAGGCACCAAACCCACCACACCATGAGGTCATTGTGTTGTAGGTTCAGGTCCATTTACTTCCCAGCTAATGAAGGTAACAACTTCCGGTTTGTGGCAGAGTCGGGTCAATCAATCAATCAGAATTTATATAGCGCCCTTCTCGATTCCTGGTCAGAAGTGCTCAAGTGTGCTCGAACAGCTTCTCAACACGTCCGCTCGACAGATTCGAAATAGCAATTGTTGAGTGAGACCGAGCGCACGAAAAGAGCGGGAAGAGAATTCTTACATCACGAAAGGATTTTCACTTTTCAGCCCATCGAGAATAATTCCCACTGCCAGGATTCTCCGTTCTGGGAAATCCCTGGCCTAGGGAAGAATGCCACCTGCGGCACTTCTCATCTACACAGCATTTCCAACCATTCAGGGATCTCAGATTTTAAATAAAACCCAATACTCACAGACGTGAATCCCATGGGCGCATGTAGATACTTTTTGCACAGGGTCAAAACACAATGGCTACGGTTTAAAAATGTTAAAAATGTTAGCAAGAGCTTGGCAAATGCAAAGCACGAAATTTTGAACATAAAATTATGAGGTATTTTTCAATAGAGGCCTTTCTAAATGTAAATTTCTCAGCTCTACTTCGCATATCATTAGTATCATTAGTGCAAAGAAAATTGCTAAAACCCAAAATTAGTAGTACAGAAACCTGTGTCAATTTTTCAGGAGGCAAATGCCGCTCTTGCTCCTATGTTGTGCATGCACTCATTGTGAATACTATGATCTACTGCCCAAAAGCCCTGCAATTTCGCTTGGATCGGATATGCCTTGGCGTAGTTCCTCCAACAACTTCCTGTTCGCGAATACATACAGTTTCAGCATCCAACATAAAATCAACTCAAACTCCAACAACTTCTTTACAAACCTGAAGTAGATTATAGATAATGAAAATAAAATTAATATAATATAGTGAAATACACTCAAAGAAAATATAACTGAGATATATGTACAGGAACATCATAAATGTCTACTAAAATAAAGAGCACACGAATGTCTGATTAAACATGGTGCTTCGTTTGTCCATTTGGCCACCAAAGAAAATGTGACTCTACGCTACAATTAAATGTGGCTTTTATATTTTCACTACATAAGTGCATGCATATGCATGACGTCATGTAATGATGGCGGCAGAATATGCAGCAAAATATCTATGACTGTACAGCATACTTCCACGAATGTGACAGCGCAACTCCTGAAAATTTAACAATGTCAGTGATGATCCGTACCACGCAAGTTCACACACACACACAAACTAAGGTTAAACATTGCCACAATTCAGCTGTATTGCACAAGGCTTTCTTATAAGGACTCCAATTTCCATAACACATGAATAATAATAATAATAATGACAATTTAACATGGCATCAACAGGCCAGGGGCGATGCGCTGCCAACATGGTCCATTGGGGTCAAGCCACGGATCCCCTTTGCAGCTGTGGGAACATTCAGACTATGGCGCACATTGTAAATGACTGTTCAACAACTCGCTTTCCGGGCGGAATGCCCGTCCTACATGAGGCTGCTGTTGAGTGGCTCTGCTTGAACTGCAAAAGCTAAATAATAAAATAACATGGCATCGTAACACAAGTTACAAGGGTGCCTTACAAAGCAGCTAACATGCTGGATAAGCCTGAGCGAATAAGTTTGTTTAAATCTTAGTATGGATTTAAAAGTCCACTGAGCCGGTTGATTGAATAATTATTGTATGTGACCATTTATAAAGCACTTCTCAGCAAAAGCCTTTTATTATTATTGTTGATGGCAGTGAGCACTTGTGAGTAAAGGACTTGCTCACGGTATGCCCCAAATGGGTAAATGCATACATGTATGTGTCGAGTATACACAAAAGCCTATTCATAAAATGCATATAGTGCATATATACCAAAGCCTATTCATAACATGTATTGTATCACCATAATAAATGTGTCACCTTGTAACCTTGTGCTTTCAGTTCGTTGAACTCTAGCGACCGTCATGACCAGCCTTCTCCATTGCTTTCTTTCTGATGTCGCTTCTCTTAGTTGTTCCAGATTCATTCCTGTTGTTTCTTGAACCTCATCCAACCACCTTTTCCTCGGCCGTCCTTGTTTTCTCCTACCCTCTCCGCATGCCAGCATCATATCTTTTAATAAATGTGTGTATTATATAAATATCTCATATATATATATAATATATTACACTATATATATCATAAATATATACATATATATGATTATACACATAAAAATCATACATAATATGTATACATACAATGTATATGCATGTACCATGCATATTATGTTATTGTGACCTTATTGCTGATACAGTATTTGAGACACAGAAGAAAGCAAGCCTCAGGAGGCATAAATGTTAGCAATATCGTTTTCTTAGCCTTACCAGTATATAAATAGCCAGTCCTCTGCCTGACCGTCCGATCTTCCCACAAACAGTACAGTATATTCATTTGTTGGCTAGGGATTTGAACTCATGACCACTCAGTCGACGACAGTCCAGCATGCTAAACACTACATCATCTGGTCGGTCGTTCGCATTCGAGTTCGTTTGAAAGCAAACTCTTCCGAACCGCATGCAACCTTATTAGAAAAACCATGAACCAAGCACGAACTCTGATTATGCAACGTAGTGACTGTAGACAATTTAAATATCTTCAAAAACATCCTAGCTGAACAGAACCAAATTACGCCTTTACGGTCGACACATCCTCCAAAATGAAGTCCCCGAACGGGGGTCCAGCGCATAAATAAAAACCTCCGACTAACATATATACAACTGGAGAGTCGAGATTATCGTTACATTTGCTTCGGCGTAATGTACAGAACATCGTAAATGCTGGAGCCTCCCTAAAACTTTTTGCGCCCTCGCAACATTCAAAAAAGGAGCTAAACTAATGGCCTTACACAGATCCTCGCTTCAAGTGAAGCTACAGACAGCGATTGCAATTCATTTGACAGTCTCGCCAACTCCGTAGTCGTAATACACCGCAAAAGTTCGACTGGCCACGTTGTAGTGCACATCATTTGCATCACAGAGTCCATTTTATTTTATCCCACATAGTGCACATCAATTGTATCCCACAATAGTGCACTTCATTTGTAGCCCACAATAGTGCACTATTTGTATCCCACAATAGTGCACTTTATTTGTAGCCCACAATAGTGCACTATTTGTATCCCACAATAGTGCACTTTATTTGTTTCCCACAATAGTGCACTTTATTTGTATCCGACATAGCGCACATCATCTGCATCGCACAATAGTGCACTTCATTTGTATCCCACATCGTGCATGTCATAATAGTGCACTTCATTTGTATCCGACACATCATAGGGAGGCTCTGTCATATACATCTCTCTCTGTGTATTTATAATTAGCTGTGTATGTATAGGGAGCTGAAACTGAGTCTTCCGTCCATTACACTACCAGAGATTTTGCTCCTGGTGTGACATTTTCACGACCCCAACGCCCCCTCCGAGTCGCCGGTAGTTCATTCCACCATACAGTTTCCAGCAGTTCTGTTCAAGGTCGTAGACTTCGACGGTCTTCAAGTAGGTCGTCCCGTCGAAACCACCAATGGCCATCAGTTGACCGTTGACCACAGCCAGGCCAACCTACAACCAACAGCAACATGTTAAGCAATCGTACATTTTCTCTCTGTCTCTCTGTGTCCATCTCTCTGTGTCCATCTGTCTCTCTGTCTGTCTCTCTGTGTCCATCTCTCTGTGTCCATCTGTCTCTATGTCTGTCTCTCTGTGTCCATCTGTCTGTCTCTCTGTGTCCATCTGTCTGTCTATCTGTGTCCATCTGTCTCTCTGTCTGTCTCTCTGTGTCCATCTGTCTCTCTGTCTGTCTCTCTGTGTCCATCTGTCTGTCTCTCTGTGCCCATCTGTCTCTCTGTCTGTCTCTCTGTGCCCATCTGTCTCTCTGTCTGTCTCTCTGTGTCCATCTGTCTCTCTGTCTGTCTCTCTGTGTCCATCTGTCTGTCTCTCTGTGCCCATCTGTCTGTCTCTCTGTGCCCATCTGTCTCTCTGTCTGTCTCTCTGTGTCCATCTGTCTCTCTGTCTGTCTCTCTGTGTCCATCTGCCTGTCTCTCTGTGCCCATCTGTCTCTCTGTCTGTCTCTATGTGACCATCTGTCTCTTTTTTGATCATTTGCTCATTCAATAAAGCACTAACGAAAGATATATAAAAAATAATTTCTACTCAGACCTGATTATTTACCTAAATTCACTCCTTCAATCACTCATTCATCCACTCCTTTATGCATTCAATCAGTAGGCCTGTAGCATGGCTTAAAGCTGTATAGAGAGAAGTGCTACTTACTCATTAATTCATTCAATTTTTTATATAGCTCCCTTATTCAAAGGCACTACTCCATCCCTCGTTTATTCATTCTTTCCTGCATTCATTCACGTACTCAGCAAAGCAAATTAACACACTTGAAATAACTCTAGAAAGCAGTGCCACAGAAAGCGCTACTCACGCACTCATTCATTCAGCTTATATAGCGCCTCTGAAGCTAACACTGCAAGCAATAAACACTTCTTTATTAATTCATTCGTTCACAAGTTCATTGAAACCACAACAATGCACCTTTTTCCAACCCAAACCAAAGTAACACCACCCAAAATACCCAACCACTAAGACGGCACAAAATAACCCCTTTCACATATTTACCCCACTGCGTCTGGACGTCATGGCGATGACTGGTTGCCATGTATTCGTTGCCGGGTGATACCGCTCGGCGCTGCTCAGCTCCGTCGCGTCGTCACGGCCACCGACGGCGTAGATCATGTTCATGAAGACGGCCACCCCAAGATGCTTGCGCCGGGTCCCCATGGGGGGGACCGGGGTCCAACGATTGGTTCGAGGATCGTACTTCTCCACTGTGCAACGATAACACGTAACTTAACACAAGTGATGGGGTATGTTGGGGTAGATGTTATGTTAAGGTAGAGTCACATTACGTTAAATGGAAATCAAGGAATTTAAAGCCAACAACAGCGAGTGGAGAATTGCAGGACATTTTTTGGTGTGCAATTAAATAGTTCGATTGACGTCTTTTTGTACAAAGAAAGCAGTTACTAACTCAATGACGACATTTATCATCGTTTTTCACATTTTATGCAGAAGCATAGAACTAATTAATCGAATTTAATCAATTAATCAAGATTAGATTTTGAAGATTAATCGACTACAAAATTTTATTTAAGCATCAACCATAATTAATAATGACAGCAATGATCATATTATCAACCTCTCAACTCTGCTTTGGGATTCGTGTATCGTCCAAAACTTATCCAATAACACACATGCAACTACTACTTAACAATATTAGACTTTGTTATGGTGGCCTCACCTGTATTGAGAGGCGATGTGCCATCACTGCCACCAACTGCATAGAGGTTACCATTCAATACGGCCACCCCAACACCCAACCGACGTGTACTCATTGAGGTCACCTTGCTCCAACGGTTACTCTGTGGATCGTACCTGCAGAACAAACGATGCAAAAGGTAATCGCGTACAGGTAACAGAGATGGGCATCATGATTAGTGAAATTACATGATTAGTGAAATAACATGATTAGTGAAATTACATGATTAGTGAAATTGCTAATCAATGGGAATGAGAATCAGCAAAATCTTATAGCTAATCAATTACAATTAATTCGTTAACTTTCCTACCTCTCGACAAAACTCAGGCATGACACTCCGTCCTGACCACCGACAGCGTACAGGAAATTCTCCAACACAGCAACACCAACGCTCGTCCTACAAGAACTGGTGGGAGCAACGTCACTGCTCCACTGATTGGTCTGAGGATCATATCTATATGACAATCAATCAATCAATCACTGATATACCAATTAATAATCACCCTTACAATAAATCATTATGGAATCAACCTATCAGCTGATATCAATCAATCACTTCAAGACATATCGTTGACCAATCATATAGGCAATCACTCTACAATCAATCAGGATGGAATAAACACATCCAACACCCAATCAATCAACCAATCAAGCAATCAATCAGTCTATAGTTCAAGTCAGCATTTATTGCGAAACATGTAAATATGTCGGCCTTTTGGTCCAGAATTCATGCCCTATGAAAATGAAAATATAAAAAATTAAAATTAAATCTGTCTCTACCCGATGAATTAATCATATTATATTTTATCCTTAACACAACATGTGGCATAATATTGTCCGCAAAACAGTGAGACAGATGCATTAAATTAAATGCAAAAAATTAATAATCATGGTTACAGGTAGAAATCAACTTCCTAGTTATCTATATATACAGTGACAAGTGGTCCCTTTTCTTGACCCCGAGGTCACGCAATGTTTACAACATGTACAAGATAGAAGACATAAAAAAACGCAAAGAAACGAATTAACCGACCTTTCAATGCTGTTCAGATATGACTGTCCATCATGGCCACCAACAGCATACAACAGATCGTTGAGCACAGCCACACCAACTCCACAGCGTCGTTTGCTCATTGGTGCGACCATTCGCCACTCGTTCGCCTGAGGATCGTAGCGCTCGACGCTCGATATCGCGTCGCCGCTACACCAACCGCCCACTGCCACAAACAGTCAAAGGCAACGATGGCATCAAGGTGATATTTTGGGAGGGAGTTTATGGTAACAATGACAATATCAAGGGATATTCAGGATGGGGCTTAGGCTAATGGTATCATTAGGATCACCATTGCCTTTTCCCAAAACCCATTTCTTCACTTGTGGCCTTGCACGCTGGGAGCGCCTCTGAACGGTTCACCCTATTAGAAGTGCTTTTTATTTTTAGAACTGCATTAATACAATTACATCGTCTTCATATCTTTACGAAAAACCTGTGTATCTACATATATACTCCAAAAGATAACTTGAATACTTACATAAATTCATTGGGTGTACATCTATATTGTATAATTAAGTGTAGTAAATTGTGGCATTTAACTTCTATTAATCAGTTTTTTCCAGATTATCTTTGTATTCCTGTAACAGTATAAGCTGGCTGTCATGCACTATTGTTGGCTTTTATTTTACATGATTACTGGTTGGCCCTATTAGCGAGATTGTCTATCCCTCCCGTGTCTCCCCTATGAAAACCACAAATAACGTTCATTAATGTTCACTGACATAATTGTATCACGTTTGTTCAGGAAATAAATAGAATTGAAATGAATTGAATTGAATACCTGCAAATAGGACTTCGCCACATCGAATAGGCTTGCGTTGTCTTGTCCTTGGTCCTTGCATCAGCGGTCTTTCCTGCGGCAGCAGAAGATAATTCTTCGCTTCGTCGACCAAATCACGACACACATCGTCGCTCTTGATCAGCAGATCGGAACCGACGGTGCCAACGAGGAACTTTGGCGACATCAGAGGCAGACGCACGTGCTGCAGAACCTAAGTAGACACACATAAACACACACATGTATTGTATACACAAACATACACAAACATACAAACGTAGATACGTATTAGTCAATCATTTATTGATCCTCAGGATACAAAGGGATACCATCAAGGGACACTGGGACCGGAGTTCCACTTAATTAGAGTGGCCTGTTTATCTTAGATTCAATAAAATGGCACCTCATTTTAATAAACAAATCTTGCAGAAATTATAAAACAATCCTACTGTTGAGAGATGTTGCCTTCGTTCTGGTGTGTTGTGTCGGACCCAGGCCATGACCGCGTTGAAGACAAGCTCCTCCGTCAGAACGTTCAGCTCCTCACTTGAGATGATGTCGACCAGCTGGTTGACGGGGAGCAGAAGGAACTCCTCGCATTCCATGACCTGTGTGTGGAAGACATGGAACTATGAGTCATTGATGGTTAAATGGTAATGGTTATTGTGACCGTTTAGTGTCAGAAAATACTTTTCGTGACCTTATACATCGTTGATTCATTCATATTGAACAAAGAAAAATTGATTAAAAATTTTAGGGCATTGTCCAGAAAACAACTCCTAGATGCTCCTGACTTGCCAATGGATAAAAATAACAGTTTTAAGTTGAGTGAGAAGATCGCAACCGAGAAACAGGGTTATGGGAAAAAGATGAAGCTCCATGGGAGGCCATTCCAAGGTCAATGGGCACACCGCCAAGAAAGCATAATTCTGTCCAATGAACAAAACTTACATAAAATGCACATTATAAGTCTGGCTTAAATGCACATACACAAATTCTTCATACCCTTGCATCACGCAAAACTTAATACACCCTGCCAACTCTATTGGACTTTAACACCCATCTCACACTCATCACACCTAGAGCTCTAACACCATTCCAATGCTTACTACATCTTAACAACATGTACCAAATTTTTCCAACACCTACCACACCCCTCTAACACTTACCAAATCCTTCCAACACTTAATACACTCTATCAACACTTACTTCACCCTCCCAACTCTTACTAAAACTCTTAGCAAAACCATCGCAAAACATACCGCAGTGAAATGCTGTTGCGTGTACTTATCCGCCTTCCTCAACAAGTCGCGACACGCGTGCGTATCCGCAAACGCACGGATCCCGAGACAGTTCGACGGATCGAGTTGCTTCTGCAGGAAGTCGCAGCACACATCCTGTATCTCCGCGAGCTGAAGGAGACACGCGGCCGGCAGCAGCGTCTGCACATTGCTCTCTTCAACCACAATCGACGACGTGTAGCAGAAATCAAGCAGCAGCTCCATCGCATTTTCATCGACGTCGCGAATCGTAACTTCCGTCTGCCGACTCTCGGCCAGCTCGCCGGTGAACATCGCGTGGAAGTAGGGGCTGCACGCGGAAAGGATGACGCGATGCCCGAAGATCTTGCGCTGGCCGACGTTAAGAACGACGTCGCAGAGTTCGCGATGCTTGCGTAGAACGTTGATGGCTTCGAGTGTGTGACGCGAGTGCTTGTCGGAGTTGTAGGACATGCGTGCGGTCGTTGGCACCGTGCCATCGTAGATGTCCATTGGCGTGACGTTGCTCGCGACGCTCATTGTGTCTCGAGAGGCCAGCTGCTGGCAGAAGATGGCGAGAATTCGGAGATGAGAAGGGAAGTCGTCTGAAAAAGCGTGTGGCAATTTTAATGAACGTGTAACATATTTATTATTATTATTATTACTATCATTATTATTAGTAGTAGTAGTATTGCGCTGCATCTTCCGTTAAGGTAATTGTGATAAAGCAACTGAGATTATTGGAAAATATTTAGTTTAGATTTTGATTACTAGACACTATACTAGATTCTTTGTTCTTACGTGCATCAATGAAAAATGGCTACCCTATAATACGAGTGTTCGTTCGTGAAGTGGTCAGCATACTGGATGGTCAAACGATAGGTGAGAGGGTGAAATCCCACAAAGCATAAATTTGTTCTGAGATTTCTGCTCCGTATGAAAATCCAAGCAGAAATGAACTCACAGCAAATTCAACACTACCACAGTTGAAAAAGATCGAGAATAACAGATGCGTTTAACGTGAGAGTTTATCTCGTTTCAAAACAAATCTCAGACTATACCAATTATAGCAGGCACTCTCCGACACTAAGACATTCACGAAGAAATGCCATCGACGATCGAAAATATATAAATATTAAGACGGGTCAGTACAAAATATTTAATGTAAAAACGATCCAAACAGGAACCCTAGACGACCACAACACAACCAAAATGGCGACCAAAAACTTTGAGAGACTACGCTACGTTAAAGTGTAATTATTGATAAATTATGTGACGCCATCTTATTGCAATTTTGCAGGTAGTGTTTTCATAAACTTTTCCAGCGTCTTCGTCATGAAAATTTATATGAAATTTGAAAGTATCTGTTGGCGACTTTTCAATGTGAAACACATTCAACTTTGGGTCTATAATTATTATGGCAATCACGGCCTAGAGCAGTTGGATAAAAATTCATGACTAATTTGTTGCTTTATTTATTCATATGCGACACGATGTTATATAAGTTTATTTTTATTTATCCTAACTGGTTCTGATGCTAAGATTTACTTTCACAATAAAATTCAAAGCGGTATAAAATTTCTGTATTTTCACTTTTTACTTCTTGTCTTGTTATGTCTGTGCTATGGCATTATTTGGTGAATGACAACATTGGTATAGGCACAGAATAAAGAAAGCTTTCTTTATTCTGTGGTATAGGTTACCACATCCCCACATTAATGCATTCGTGAATCAGCTGGTGTTCTGCGTCAACTTTGAGTGAAACTTTCGTGGTTTAGAACTTAGGATCACGATTACAAAATTACAAGAATGGCGCGGCAATAATAATTATATAAGTTAAGTCGGCTTTTTGAACGTCACTATTGCTTAACCTTACCATTTACCTGTTCATTTACACCGATACAACGTTTAAATATAAAATGAAACCTATTGCTCTGGAAGCACGTTGAGTTAACCCTTTGATGGTAATATAATTGCGCTACAGAAGTCAAAAAATGCGCTAGACAATTTGTCTGGATTTTCTCTGCCAATAGATGTGCTCCATTTTAAGTGCAATATTATCGTTAAGATTTATTGTAACTTTGCATTTTTTATATAATGCTTCTATTCGAAATCACTTCAGGAAGGATTATTTATTAAAATATAGTTCAGGGATTGTAGCGCAGGCTGATCTGTAACACTGACTTTGCCAGTGCTTCTCGTCCTATAACTTTGTTTTTTTATTGCACGCTGGTACCAGAGGTAGGGAGGAGCATCATACTAATCGTGATTGTAATATCCACCATTATAAAACCCCAATGGGTAAACGTCAAGACTGGCTGCCCGTACTCCAAACAATATGGCTACCAACGAATGCAATAAAATTAGAGCGTGACCATCGACGACATTGTTCATCAATTCAGCTTTAATTTAAGCAGAATGACTGCACTAACCCTAAAACTAACCCTAACCGACCCTCACGACGCCTAACCTGAGCCCTAACCCACCCTCACGTTGCGATGTCGTCTATAGGTTGCGCTCTAATTTTATTGCATTCGTTAACGACCATATTGTTTGGAGTACGGGCAGCCAGTCTTGACGTTTACCCCCCAATGGAAGGCCAAGCGCAGGGCACCAACTTGTTCACTCAGACTTACGATTGTATTTTCAGTCAGCTCCACGTCCAAATCGTTAAAAATTGCGACATGGGTATTTGCGATTGCTTCTCGTATAAAAAAGAAATGCTTTATGATGCTTAAAGAGACTATTTGATTGCAGAGGATTGGACTATAAGCGATAGGCTCCAGTGGTTTGCATGCTGGACTGTCAGCCGAGAAGCTTGGGTTCTAATCTTTGGTGTTGTGTCCCTGAAACCGGTTTCCGTGAAATGATGAAAACGCTAAGTAGACGTAATAACCGAAATTTTATACCAGACATTTGCAAGCCTAATTGCTAGTATGAAATAGTAAGCCTATCTTCTGAGCAGTGTATTCAAAACAATATCCAGAAAAATAGATTTGCTGAATTACTGTCGCCTCGTTCTATGCCCTGAATACACATTACACTCCGAAGTCGAAAACGATTGTGAGATTTCTGTACCGCTTGAACCCCTCAGAATTCTATTGAGCACTTTGTAGAAACACGAGACATGATTTGTTTAACGCCGCTTGAAATGTGAATCCTCTAAAATTTGATCTAAATTTGCTTTTTACTGTATCACTCCACTGTTGTTTGCTCGGCATGTTTGTTTATACGCTGGCTTTTTGTTGTTGTCTTGAACAGCTTATATCGAACCTACGATGATGTTGAAGGCGGAGAAGCTGCATTTGAAGAAACTCCTTTCCGACGCCATTCCACTGCTCTGCAAGAATGGCCTTCCGCTGCATTCCATGTTCCGTGTTGAGGCAATGATTGGAATAACGGTGGACGAAAGCGAAGTCACGCTGATCTGCTTTAAGGAGACGGTCACGAGCGACGGTGAGTTGCTACCTCAGGTCTACGGTCTTGACGACGACGTCGAAGAGACCGAAGAATGCGATGGATTCGGTCAAGCGGAACCCGGAAATCACTCGACCGGAAGCGGCGACCATCGGAGCGAAGCGGGTTTGAAGGCGTGTACGTTTCGTAGCGACGCCGACGACGCGGCAGGGAGAGCAATCGAGGATTTTGCGTTTTCCGAGCACCGAGTCAAGTCGGAGAGCGTGGAAATGGACGAGGAGGGCTATCAGGACGCGGGTCACGTCGCCAGCGGTTACTTGTACGAGGGAGATCCGGACGAGGGCGGAGGATACCACAGCCGGACTGTGTCGCGGGTGGTACGTCGAAAGTCGCATGCGGTTGGGTCGGAACAGTTTGTCGTGAAGGAGGAGGTGGATTTGGACGTGGATGAGTGCATGTTCGTTAAAGAGGAACAGGGAATAGATCCGGGGTCGTACGCCGGGTCGTTTGATTACAGCCAGCCATCCTCCTCCTCCCACACCATTCCAGGCAGGTCGCGTGCTCGTAAAGGGACCCAACTGTTTCCCGACTTCTCCCATCAGGCGGCTTTGCAACAGTCGGGCCCGTGGCAGAGGAAATCGAAAAACTTGGGACCGCTGCGGAGTAGGAAGCCGCCAGGCGGAAACGGGGTGTCGCCGGGAAAAGCGGCGAGACAGAGTACACAAATGGTCGCTACAGACATGAGATCTCGGGTTAGTTACAGCTCTCTTATTCATTCATTCATGCCGAGAATTTATATAGCACATATTTAAGAGACCCACTCAAGGCGCTCCGAGCCCAGCCACAGCTAAAAAATTATTCTTGTTCAACCGATTGATATATGATTAATATTGTGTGTTAATTCGTTCATGATTCATTCCGCGAATTTATATAGCACTCCTTCAAGAAACCTACTCGGAGACACTCCCAGCCCAGCCACGGCTATAAGAGAAACGTCGTGAGCTACTGATAGAAAGCAGCCCGGAATTTGTTAGCAGTACATCTTGCAGAGCATCTTGCTGTTATTCAATTGTATTGGAATCTTCAGAAAATTTGACTGGAAAGATCGAAGAGAACTTTACACTTAGAAGTAAATTACATTGTTTAGAAGATGAGCAGGAGGACGTCAGGCCAACCAAGGAGTGCTAGACTTCAATGCAAAGTGTTATCATCTTCATTTTCTCGAGCTTAGCTTATGAGGGCAGGTGGCCATTTCTGTCCATTGCCAATCTTCAAACTGACGTCTAGACCGTACAACTTTAACGGATCTCATTCTATCAGTGCTGTCGATTGTCGTTGTTTCAACGTGGATAGCAAACGAACAGGAAAGACTTTCTCCTGCGAAAGGCTGCGGTTATTTTGTCGTGGTTTCGTTTTCAGTTGCCGGACCGATCATCATTTCGTTGTTTTAGATGATCTGTGACTTGGTCTAGACCTTGGAGCCCTCCTATGCTACAGGTTCTTTACTCCAGATTCCTCTGATCAGAGATTACAAAGGGGTTTCGGTGTGAACTGAAAATCAGTTTATCCATAACAGTGCATTGCTGAATGTTTACTGGTGATGTTAATGGCACACCAGTTGTCACCAGCGTCTGGTAGTGATGTCATAAAATGTAAGAACATCACCATGTCGACCAGCGGCCCTTATTTGAGACTTCAGTGATGTGAGTGAACTAAAAGCAATTGGAAATCCATTGCAAAGTCTCATCATTATTATAGTGTTGAGTGGACAACGTGACTACCGTGTGTAGACCTGCATTCCCTCTACCGCCGGCTGAATTCTGCTTGCTCCACTCATGCTGGTTTGCATGATCCCTTTTAAAATCTCATGACTGGTTTGGAGATCGCAACCTCTTGTGACAAGTTCTGAGTAGGGCAGATGTATGAGATTTACGGTTGACTGATTGGGCAAGATTGATAGTTGGAAACAGTTTGTGTTGGTCACACTATCAAAGTCTTCAACTGGCATTTCAGAAGAATGAATAGGATTTGCATGATACCAGCTGCTTTGATCGAGTAGAAAGTTCTGCAAGTTGAGCGTATGCAACATCTAGTTAGTGATTTTGGTAGATGACGATTAACAGAGATCGAACGCGATGATAATTGTTCTTTCTAAACAGAGGGCAGAGTGAGAGAAGATGAGAAATTTTGCAGCACTGCTAATGCCATCTAGGATTTGTTTAGACCAAAAGAGAGCGTGCAGTGCAGCGATGAACGACTAATCCTGCTTTGTTTGGTTCTTATGATCTGTAGGAGGAGAACTTGTATGATCAGCAGGATATGTTGAAAGACCTGTGTCGCGAGATGGTCCGCGAGTCCCTTGTCCAGCCACAGATTGTCTGCCACATTTGCAACACACGACTCGCCAATAAGTACTCGCTTGCGACGCACATAAAGGGTAGCCACATCGACGGAAAGCTCTACCGCTGCGACCAGTGTGAGCAGAGCTTTAAGTGGTACATGCAGTTGTACCGCCATAAGAAATACTCGCACCCTGATCCGAGTGAACAGGGTGGTGCACTGATGTAGCTTCATCTCTCGAACGGTTTCGTTGTGAGATCTATATGAAACTGTTTCTGGAGTTCTGTTGCTGTGGAGAAATTAACGAAATCGAATCGTATTGGATAGTTAGGACGTGTCTCGTGTTTACAAGTTTTATTTTTGTTTTGCGGTTCATGTGAAGTTGATTTGGAAACTGTACATTACGGTGTACATTACAGTGTACATTACAGTTTACAACGATAGCAAAGTCTAGACTTCTATTGTGGCAAGAATTTTGCTGTTTGAGGCAATGGCAGTTTGAGGTTTGAGTAACGTAGTCAAAGGAAAGTGATTTGATGTTGTTGAGAACGTTTAATTTTACTACGGAATGGCTTCTGTTCAATCACGCTCTTGTTTTGCAACTGTGCGTGTGTGTGTGCGTGCGTGCATGCATGTGTGTGTGTGTGTGTGTGTGTTGATATAATATGCTATATTTTTTCAGTGTATGCTTTTGTTCATGATGACTTATAGTGGAAGTTTGTATTGGCTTTTGATTATTTAAAAAAAATTGGAAGTCTCAGATTGAAATATATGGTCCCATAGTCTTGTATCATCAACAGAGGGCAGTTCCAGGTTTAAGTTCTACCCACACAACACGGTGTCTTTGTTGATGCTTTTAAATCTCTATTTCAGCGTTTCTCAAAGTGTGTGCTGCAGAACCCTAGGATTCCATGAAGCAATTGGATATGTGTTTTAGTGTGTTGTGTCACATTCTAAATCAGACGCCTTGGTGAAGTGAAGAATTTTTGGGGATAATTTTAATTTAAAATGACTTGACTTATGGCTTTGACGATGCTTTCGCACGTGACAGCTGCCCAGCTATGGAAAATCTCCACATCTTTCTCTCTTGAGCTTTGTGTGTAGCCTCTTGTATGGACCAACCCATCTCCCGACAGTCCTCACGTATCATGTCGACCCATCTCTTCTTTGGTCTTCCCTTTTAAATTTAAAATGATTTCTTATATAAAGTTTTAATATTGACCAAAACTGCACATATCTCAATCACTTGAAAAATATGGTTTCGGAATGTTTTGTTTAGGTTTGGGCTTCATAAAATTTGTAAATCAAAATGGTTCCCTAGACAAAAATATTGTGAGGAACAATTCTATTTCAGTGTGTCATAAAAACATGCAGTTCGTTGTCAGTCATATGCCATAAATGAAATGCCATAAGACATTTAAACCATGTGGCCCACATGAGAAATTGCTGAGTCAGTGTTTGCACTTTAGTCCAAGATAGTGTTGTTTTCGTTAACGAAAACGAAAACGAAAATGGTAATTAACGAAAATTAAACGTTTTCGTTAACGAAAACGAAAACTAAAACTAAAATACGGTGACAACGAAAACTAAAACTAAAACGAAATATGCAGCAACAAAAACTAAAAGTAAACGAAAATTGATCAAACGAAAACTAAAACGAAATCTGACCAAACGAAAACTAATTTATTTGATCGTAATTTAACCCTACTTACCTTATTTGGGCGTATTGTGCAAATGGCGTGCCATACTTTACCTCTCTAATATTTGTTTCTCTATTATAAGACATGCGGGAGGAATGAGAGTGAGACCGGTCTGTTTATATACTCTCACTAATAATTGTTTATTTGATTCAATTTTAGCAAAACTGTTGTATTTAACTGCACATTAATTCAGAAATCTAGAGATTGTTGCTCCAATTTGCTGTATGTCCAAAGTACTGAGAGTACTTAAACTATAGTGAGCCTATATTGAGCTTCAGGCAGCAATGTTCGGTACTGAGTCTCAAGTGACTGGTGGCTCTGGGTCAAGTTCCCCAATTTTTTTTCAGTGCGGAAAGATTTCTTAAATGGAAAAATACCACCAACATTAAAGTCCACCTCAACATACAGGCGGAGATATGCTAAATTTTGGGAAGCACTTAAAAGTTGTTAGAAAGCAGAAACAAGACAAAGCATGTTGACAAGATGGTCTTCAATGTTTCTCTTGGTCAGTCTTGGAAAAGGTAATGCATGCATGCATTATTTCCAACTAAGCATTTTTTCCCAAAATACTTTTAATGCGTTTAAATATAAATTCATAGCTTTTCGTAGGCCAAAGTAAGGTGAAGGAACGCTAAAATAATTTACGATTTGGGTTGATACGTAATTTTGACCTTCCTGTAGTATAGTGAGCAACTACATATCTCATTGCAATGATATTATATTAATTCCATAAAGGTTATTAACTATAATGCTGAGGTGTTTATCAATTGTGCAAATCAACAGCAAATGACATTTCACATAATGATAAATTTTTATGTTCAACACATTTTTGTATTGATTTGTATCGCTTCTAACAAGTGTGTAGCACCAGCCTACTAAAACTAAAACTAAAACTAAAATTGTCCTACAAAAACTAAAACTAAAACTAAAATTGATCCATAAAACTAAAACGAAAACTAAAACTAATATTTAGCAACAATTAAAAGTAAAACTAAAACTAAAAATAAGACTAACAATCAAAACTAAAACTAAAACTAAAATTGGGACATTATTAAAACAACACTAGTCCAAGATTGCTTAAGTTTAACCCTTTAATGCCGAGAAGATAGTAAATGGTATGGGAGATCGTATACCCTCCGGCATTAAAGGGTTAAAGCGTCATGTGTCTTGTGGTCTTCTGTAGAAATTAGCTGTGATGATTGAGTTACTATACTTGCATACAGCTTACAACATTTAGTACAGATATTCTGTTGGGCATTTTCAAGCACAAGTGACTCAATGTAAAGATGAAGTGAATTTATAGGGAAATACATTCTCGTGTATGACGACACGAGAGTGTGATTTGTTCATAAAGACCATAGAGAAGAAGCTTCAAGTACCATTGATGTTTCAGAAATACGCACCAGTTTACTTGTGATGGAATGTAGCTTTTCATTGAGGCCAGCAGGAAAAGGTCTCGAACGTTACACTGTAATACATATTTGCTTTGATCGTGCTAGGGTTCAACGGGGGCCGGTGTTTACTCGAACATAATCCACGGCTTATGCGACTCGATCCTTCAGCAGTCGACGCAGAACGGCGAGCAGCAGTACGTCTGTCACATCTGCGAGGCAAAGTTGAGCAACGCAACGACGCTACGCAACCACATACGCGGAACGCACCTTGCGCTCAAAACGGAACGCTGTAACATCTGCGGCGAAAGCTTCAAGTGGGCGATGCAGCTCGCGAGGCACAAGAAACGCGAGCACGGCGATGGGTCGTTCATACACATCTACAACGCGGCCGGAAGTGGGGGAACGTCAGTGGCGGGGCAAGAAGAGTATTAGTCTGCGTGTGGGACGTGGTGGATCTTGTGGGGAGGACGAATTTCGGATGGGTGTTTGACGTGAGTTTATTTCTGTCGACAACGTGAAACTGTGAATGGTGCGAGGTGCCTGATATGCTGGACGGTCACGGTCCTAGTTTATACTTATGTGTAAAATTGACTAAAACAATTTCTGGCTGCATATGCCGAAGACTTTGGCAGAAATGGATGCGAGCTATTTGGAAGTCTCGTTAATCTGTGTCAAGAAAGACTCTTGCGTATAAGTTACTTAATAAATAAAAGATATGGCTGTTAAATTAATGCATAAAAAAGGCTTTGCAGTGGAATGTGCATATTTTGACGTAAACTTTGTTGTGCTCATTCTGCACATTGATATTAAAGCTGACGTAGCGTTTGAGTTTGTATTTAAATTGAATGGTATTAGCATGTTTGGTTGTTCGTGTCTTTAAGTTGTTTTCCATTTAATTTCAGTTCAATTTCAATTCAAAGTTCACTTCAAAGGTCAGGTAGATTGTTGTTTAGTAGATAATTTGGATAAGTAGATATTATTTTATTGTGCAATGCAAGTTTAAGCCACATGGGAGGACTGTTTTTTAAATGCTTGCCTTTTATAATGTTCAGTCTAAATTCTGGTTATTTGTTGAACTTTAAGTCAGCAGTTGTGAGAAGTTAGTTTTTCATCGTAGTTCTACGAAAAAATGTTGCGTAATTACATTTTATTTAAATCCTATTGTTGGAGCATGGTATCTGCTTTAATTTTATATTTGGGCTTATTTTTGGTGTCCAGTGGACTTGTACTAGAAAATTGAAAGTTCCTTTTGGTTTAAAATTTCCCTTTTTCAATTTTGCATGATCTCAAGTCTGATTTAAAACTTTCCTTTGTACTGCTTTTATAGCGTGCAGTTGTAATTCAAACAAGGTACTTTCTAACAGATGGTTTTATATCACATATTTAATTGGTAAAGTTTTCGTGGAATTATTGCTGAACTGTAAGAATATTCTCCCTGTAATTTTACAGATTTACATACATTGATTAAAATTGCATAATTCCTGATACTTTTGAGAAAGCAGGTTGAGGTTGAATTTGAACCGTTTAAAATTGTTCAGTCTTTTAATTATTTTAAAGTGCAAAATCTGAATTCTCGTTAATTTTTGCATTGTGTAAATCGGCATTATTGACGTGTGCAAACTATTTAAGTAATTTTAAGTAATAATTCTAATAAAAACAATAGCACTGAGTCCAGATTGCAACAGTATATTTAATACCAACCATACTTTTCGAACAAACTGAAATCCTTAATGCCGTAAGTACGCAGTGCTAAAAAGTCATTCTTTACACAAACCCATTAGCTCAAATGTTTAGCAGTAATTGCCCATAATTTTCAGATAAGCCGAAAGTTACAGCTTCGTGTATTACACTGTAGTAACAGTCATGCTTTCAGCAGCCTGAGAACTAGAAATTAGTTTAGTACACTTGTCAGCTAAACTTAAAATTGCAAATGAGTTTATGACACTACCGAACAGTCATACATAGACATGGTTAAGCTCAAGTTTATAATCGCAATCAGTAATTGTGCTTAGTATGTCCAATTTTACAAGAAATAATAAAAACATTATTTTTCACGTCTCATTTTATACTATACTGATGAAAAGTTTCAACATCAACATGGAAGACTGTTTCACAGATGGTTCAATTAATACAAACGTCATCAGTTCATTGAACACAAGAGACATGCAGAGTGAGATTTGTCCGTTGCAAAGATCGGCACTGATCAATTCTCAAAACTGCACAGCAATTGAATTGTAAAATTTACATGTGCCTTCTTGAAGGGACTTCATTCAAAATCTGGCTAGTCGTTCAGCATGTGCCTAATACAGTGCCAAACCATGATGTGGGTATGGCTAGAAACCTATGGGCAAAGCTGGGCATGTGTATTCATGTACACGATACAGTTTTAGCAGTTTTAAAAGTTACTGCGAAACTGTCAAATCTTGTTTTATCTACTCCAACACGTTGGCTTTTAATGTAATAACTTCTCTGGCACCATATTCTGCAGCACCATCCCACAACCAATTCTGCACAAACCAGGCTCAATAAATTCCTAATAGGTCCCATAGCATGAGTCAGCAGAATACAAACACTGTCAAATACCTTCTTTGAGTCGACAAGGACGTTGACCAGCAAATCATTAGTTTAAAAAGCTGACAATACAACAAAACGAAGCCTGCAGTCTTTCAACGTCTACATGTCAAATGCCTTCTTAAAGTCAACAAACAGCCACTCTATCAGCACAATGGCTCTCTAATAAAACATACACAAAATCATCGTCTGATGACACACAAAAAACCCAGCCTACGTGTACGTCTTGCCAATCTCAAGATGGTGCCATAGTCCACTTAACATTATCAACTCCTAAATCCTAATGGAGGGAGCCGTAAATAAAACACTGTCATATGCCTTCTTCGAGTCACATGCCACTTGTTGAAAATATCTTCGTAAGATACTATATCTACACAATGCTTATGAATTCTAAAATATCTGATATACAACAGCATTTGAAAGCTGGCAAGTAGCTCAGCAGAGCAAATATGAGCAAAACACAATGGCATCATAAGAAGATGGCCACCAGCACAACTAACAACATTGATAATAATATTAATAAGCAGATTAAACTATTTACAAACATCGATAAAACTTGACCAGATAACACACAGCTTTTCATTGACAACATAACCTCATACATGTAACTTCAACAGGTATGCAAGAAAATCTGACTTGACGAAAACAAAAATTCCTCAAAACCAAAAACAACTCAACTCAATTATACCTCCCAAGAAGCAAACCGTCATCAATTGTGAAACATAACATAACCAGACATTTAAGTAGCGCCTTTTTCGTATCCATCCAGATAGAGTTACAAAACAACTCTTGTTGACACATAATCCTGCCTTTACCATACCTCTACGGGAGACCCATTGCGCAAGCCCAACATGATACATTCCTACGTCACTCAGCACATCTGGTCCGTTCTTCGTCCTTATTACCCCGATATGTTTAGAAGCTTAAGGAACTCACAAAAAAACACAGAAAGAACAGTAGTCGACGTGGAAAGAACGGCAAAACACATCATGCCAATAAAAACCAACAGCCCGGAAAGCATAAAGACGTGGACCGCGAAATCGGAATCGTAACAAACGTACGCGTCGTTACACGGCGGAACCGGTCGAGACTTCATCAAGGAGATCGGAACCAGCGAGCTCCATGTTCCACCGGTGCTTTTCCAGAAGGTTCTGGCATCGCTCGCGGGAAGCGACCCCGATCCGGAAGAGATGGTCGATCTTGAGGTTCCGCACGGCCGCCTCGACGTTCCACTTGGCGGCGACCAGCGCAGCGCGGCTCCTCTCCTTCGTGGCGCCGGGGATCTGGCGCTGGACGTCGCGAACGCATTTCTTCGCCTCTTTGTCGAGCGACTCCGTTTCGACGTCGTAGAACTGCGAGTTTGGTTTCGTCTTCGCGACGCTCGTCATCCGCGACTTGCTCGGCGTCACCGACGACGTCGAGCTCGACGACTGGAGCGACGACGAGCACTGGAGTTCCGGAAAGAAATCGCTCAACCGACTCGCGGAGGAACTGGAATGCGACGAAGATACGGACGACGACATCTTACGACTGGCGTGCTGAGCGTCGACAACAATCTCCGAGTTTCGCGTCGGTGCGGCGAACTGCGACGTGTTGTGATACGCACCGCTGCTCGTCTCGCTCTTTGGTCGCGCGTCGTGAGGGAACGGTCGAACCTCCGCCGTCTGTTTGTTCGTCGGATTGCGGCGTGAGGTCGATTTCGACGATGCAGCAACGTCGCAAGTCTTCGGTTGCGCGTCTCCGGTGGAGGATACGCGAGTTCTGGTAGGGATGCAGCTGTTCCTCGCTGGATAATCTCTCAGAGGAACCGGGGGTGCAGCCGTAACAGCCACCTCTTTCGCGGTTTCCACGTAAACCTCGTCGTACAAAGCCGGAATTTTGTTACTCGGCGAAGTCGCGTTAGACAGACCGTTCCAATCGCCGGCCGCATCGTTCCTCTTCATCGTGTTACTATCCTGTTGCACGTTGTTCGATGACTTGGTTCCGCCAGCTTCGACTTTTGCGCCGATCGCAAAGTCCTGCAGCGCGCTGTTGAGCCATTCGAACGACTTGTCCGCTCCCTTCGTCTCCGTCGTCGAATTCACGTTCAACGAATCGGTTTTCGAGATCTTAATCTTCTGCAGCGTTCGATCGTCGTCGACCGACTCCAACTTCGGGTTTTTCCCCGATGAACGCTTCTTGGAAGTTTCCTCGACGGGCGGCAACGAATAATATTGCTCCGATTGTGCGTCAGGCGACTTCAACGCTGCGGCATTCGTCGCGACATTGTTCAGCCACTGCGCTGCGTCAACACTTCCCGCACCGCCGTCCGATGGTGTAAAGTCGTGAAAGTTCGAGTAGAGCGCAGAATCCGACCGCTGCATCATCTCCCCGGATTTTAGTCCGTTCGACAACTTCCCGAGCGGACTCGAAACGTCGGGGGCCTGCAGCGATGTCGTCATGACAACCGGGTTCACCGTGGGGCTTGGTGGCGAGAAATCGGACTCGAACGAGCTGAACGAGTCGTAGCTGCACGTGCTCATACCCGACGTCGACGAGTAGCGCGTCTGCGACTCGTCCGGAGGAACGTTCGAGTACTCGGAGGAGCTGGGAGCGGCGACGACTCGCGGAGAAAGGTTCTTGATGTCGATGCTCACGATGAACGGGTCGTACGGCATCGAGTTGCGCTCGCCGATTGGAGGCGGAAGGAACTCGTACTTCTCCGCGATGGAACTGTCGAGAATTGCGAGCGCACTCGTCGACGACGACGAGTTGCTCTTCTTCTTCCTGCGCTCAACGTTGCTCGCGGGACGACTTCTCGACGTCGTGTCTTCGTTGAGATCGATGAGCAGATCCTCCGTCAAGACTGTTGGAGTCGTAGACTTCTTCGGACTTCCCTGCTTCTTCTTGTGAGAAGATCGGCGAGACTTGAGCGAGCCGTCGTCGAGGATGGCTCCGTGGTTCGTCGTGCCACTGCCACTGCCGCCGCGTGGCTTGTTGTCCGTCGTCTGGCTCTTAGCCATCGACTTGTAGCCGAAGTGCTTCGTGCCGCGCGAACTTCGATAGACGTATGGTCCTGAAAATCAATTATTATTATTATTGTTATTATAATCAATTATTATAATTTATTATTACACGTTTATTGCATCCTTACCATTCCATCCTGCTACAACTTTACTATTCTATTTTGTTTATGGACTTATGCTACATTCTGTATTCTGCCATTACCTTACTTACTATTCTATACTTGTGATCAACCGTTCATACTATGAATTGTAACCATACCGCATTGCGTCAGTTTGAAAAAAAAGAAGATTATTGTTATTAAGTGAACAGAGGAGTTCAGTACACAACAGCATTTGAGGAGTTTCTCTTCAAGTGGTGCTATATAAATTACTAATATTACGATGGTAATACACTGAGCATCTAAAAACAACAGCAGACGTAAAGCGTAACATACGTCGCGCTGCTTCCTTTGCCATGGTTTCTCCATATCCAGAGACATCCGGAGGATCCATTGGATTCCGAAGATACACCCTACAAACGACAATTCATACAAGTTACAGCTTTTAATTAGATAAGAATATTCTTTAATTAACCAATTGCTATCCACATTTTGCTGTACAGACACGGTAATAAACGTACATCATCCATAGAGTCAATCGAAAGTAAAATGTTTTAAATTCCCACACATCATCGTAGATCTGATTTAAGTAATTGTTTATAAATAATGATCAACCATATACACTATGCACCAAAAAGGGAAAGACCGGTATGTAACGTACTCGTCAATGAAGGATGGGTCGCCCCAGAGGTTTCCGCTGGCATCGGCATGACCCGTGTGGATGAAACTGTGCATGAGAGGCTGACTTATGTCTTGACCTGCACGACAAAACAATTTCAAACACAATGATCTCGTTAACTACGACAAAACAATTTCAAACACAATGATCTCGTTAACTACGACAAAACAATTTCAAACACAATGATCTCGTTAACTACGACAAAACAATTTCAAACACAATGATCTCGTTAACTACGACAAAACAATTTCAAACAAAATGATCTCGTTAACTACGACAAAACAATTTCCGACAAATGATCTTATTTTCCATTTCCGATCTGCGTCCTCCATTATTATTAATAATAATGAATATTAATCTATAAAATTAATAAAACTTATGTTGAGAATATGATGCATAATGATTAATTATGGTGTATATCAATTTGTAACATTGATAATAACATTAATTCTACAACGTAAAATAAAAAATAACATCATACTTACATGAGCGTATAATATATCTACTTTTCATGCCTCTCTTTTTACCGCCATTTTCTAAACTATAATTAATTTATTTTCTAGCCTCCAATTCATTGCTCACGAGCATTTATATAGCGCCCCTTCAGGGTTACTACTCGGGAGTGCTCCCGAACCAACCTCGGCTAAAGAGGACAGTTTTAATATTGCGATAGAATGCGACAGAAGGGGACCCTTGGCAGCAGGAGCAGATATGGAGGTGATAGCCCATTCCAGACAACACACAGGGACAGCAGTAGAGAAAGTGTTGCACTAACCGATCGATAGAAGTATGAGCATATGAGACAATAGTTAATTAATGTTTGTCTGTAACTAATTTTCTCACCTGTAATCCTTCTTTGGGGGTCAACGAGCGCTCGGGGAAACTGCCCCGACTCACAGGTTCTCTTGTTCTGACCATACCACCAGTAGCAGTCCGATCTGCAACAGAAAATTAGTGAACCAATTCATTATCATCAAAGTCCCCAAGGTTCATACGTACCCAGACACAAAACAATAGTAAGTTTTTTTTAAATTCAACGCCTGCAAACACACAGTGTTGTACATGTACAAGTTATGCAATAATCTTAATTAACATCAAACTTAACTATACCAATTGAACAGACAGCCTGCAATACACAACACTACTAGCAGCCTACAAAGCACGTAATATATTCATTATCCTTACTGTCCATCTATGATCGTGATCAAATCGTTTTCTTCGATCTTCAGCTTTCCGTATTCATCCAATCTCGCGACGGCTTTCATCTCACGAGGACGAACCTAGAAAGACAACAGAACATAATTAATAATTACGAACCATGACGAGTAGCTCAGTCATTTTCTTTAGCAACATCTCGACCTTTAAAATGTTAATTAATACGTTCTAACGCACTCGTGTTCCGAGGCACTTTTGTCAACCAATGAAACGACGAGTAGGGATATTCATTCATTATTCATCGTCGATGATGTAATAATGACTCTGTACTCTTAAAAAACACTTTAAAAACACTTTAAAAATTAATTAATTTAATTAACTTCTGAATACATCATAACAAATCATTGTCTGGCACATATGTCTGATAATATTCATTCATTATTCATCGTCGATGATGTAATGACTCCGTACTCTAAAGAGTGACACAGTAACGGCTACAAAGGTAATTCAGTGGGAATACAGCGGGAATGGGGGACGAGTTAAAAAAAATGGACAATGTTGGGGAAAACGTTGAACATCACCGTGGAGATGGACATGAAAGCTGCGGTAATACCATGGTAACAGTTACCGTTTCATCAACTTTCATAGAATTCATTTGTCTTCTCCGTGAAGTAAGTAAATTTGGAGAAAAAACCTCTAGCAGTCATTTGTCTTTGCTTCGTTGCTTCCATTGGTGAATATTGTTGTGTGGATTTTTAGTGTTTAACAATACTTTCTGTGGATTTTACACGCATACATAACATGCTATTAATGACACAATTAAAGTAACATCACTTTAAGACACGGCAAAAAGCAAGCGCTGACCTCACGCAGGAAGTCTATGAGTGCCTCGAAGGTTGGTCTGTCTTGCGGTTTATGCGACCAGCATTGCAGCATCAGTTGAAAGACGTCTGTTGGACAATCCATCGGTCGACTCAACCGTTCGTTCTCTTGATCAATCTTCTGAAGAATCTAAATCACAACCAAACACGTTACTCGTCACGTTAAATCGTGTGGCATTGTAAACGTCCTTAACGGTGATTTCAAGGTTCTTGAAGGGGCGCTATATAAAATTCTTGAGGGTGACGTCAAGCATTCTATTCCATTTGTGGATTTATAAAGCATCACTTGCAGCACATTCTAACCAGAGGTGCTCCAAGTGTGAAGAACCCTTTGAAAATAAAATTCTAGGAAAATGGGCAGAAAGAGCTGTGTCCCCAGATAAGATCTGAGCATAAATTATTATAGCAGCAAGGTCATTCCACAGCTGAGGGCCACTTTGTGATCAGCTCTTTCCATTGACACATTCTTCATTATTAACTGGTATGCCAGTTAATAATGAACTACTTTCGTTTCTCTGGGTCATTCGCACTGGGAGCACCTCTAATTGGTGCGAACTGTGAGGGGCGTTTTATAAATTTATAGATACAAAACAATACAAGATAGGCAGAGGCACGATGCTGGGCTGTGGCAGTCCAAGACCGAAAAACCAGCAGGTAAAAGAACATGTCTTTTTCCTAGGGGGGGATGCAAGTGCCCCTCTTGCTCTTATGTGCGGGCACCCATGTCCAAGACCAAGGTATAGTAGGCTGGTCATTCCACAGCATATCACCAATACAGGCATAGGCACGATGCTGGTCTGTGACAGTCCTAGGCACTAGAAGGCGATGATGGTGTGAAGATGATGTCGTACCTGGGTGCCGTTGAGGCCGACCCACGGTTCCTGTCCGTAGCTGAACATCTCCCACAACGTCACGCCAAACATCCAACAATCGCTTGCGTGAGAGAACTGCCGCATCTTCAGACTCTCTGGAGCACACCTGCAATCATCAGTCAAATTGTTATTTATATATGAACGAATTTTCAAAAGCACAAACACATCAGAGAGTGAGTAGTTCTCGTGATACCTAAAGGGTAATTTTTATGCAGATATATAGAATATGAGCAATCAGGGGATTCAACGAGGAGTCGAAAGGGAGCCAGCCAGTGAAATGATCAAAGTTGTAGTCCTAGCGGCATCCAATGGAAGCTAACGACCCGAGATATAAACATAGGTGTCGCAACGCATTCCATGTGTATAAAACAGGGGGTGCAATCAAACCATTTTTATTGTTGAAATGATGTTGCTCAACAACTGCATGGCAACATCAACTTCCGGCAGCAGATGCTGGAGCTACATAAACAAATACGATTTAAAAAAGATAGAGAGTCGTACCATGCAAATGGAACCTTCTTGTGTTCTGTCATGACGTAGTGATCTTCCTGACTCGGTAACGCTCGCATCAAACCGAAATCACCGATCTTCACCTGTCGTATGTACAGAAATCAATATGATATTGATTAAATTTAAATGTAATAATAATACTTAATAATAAAGTCTGGCATGAGACTGGAGGAGCTAAGAGAGGCGACTAGGGAGAGGATCAACTGGAGAGGATACATCAGGGCTTTCGCTAGAGCTCCGAAGCTGACGGCACCAGGCGAATATAATGATAATAAAATTGGATAAAACGAAATAATAATACTTAATAATATAATGATGATAATATTGGATAAAACAATATAATAATAATAAATTGGATGAAACTTAGCCGTTCAAGATGCCACAGCCTGCAGTCAATGGTTTTTCTCCTGAGGGATTAGAACTATCTTAGGTAAGAAAAATAATAATTATACAATATTAATAATACCATAATAATAACTAGATACTGTTACATAGTTAACTATGTATTGTGGTACATTGGTCTTATAATTGTACAAAATTACATCAACATGTCTACTCACTTGCTCAGGAAAAGAACTGCACTGATGGCCCAGCTACCACGAAAAGGTCAGATTGACATGAGAGTCAAAAATGGGTGGAGGGTCGATATATGCAGTAACAATTGAACAATTGAATGTCGGTGTGACAAAAGACTGGTCTACATAACATCATATGCCAGTGCGATTCTAGGTTCTACACTTCTACCAAAAGGCCCATATCAGAAAAACACAATAGCTTAAGAGGGCAAAAACGGTAAGCAATCAACAACATCACTGAAGGGACTAAATAACTTCATCCAACAAAGAGTTGTTGTCCAACAATGCATTTCTTCCATCACCTCCCTCCCTCCCGCCTCCCAACATTTATACAAACCCTGATACACAGCAGCAACAGAACTGATGACATCACCAATTTATACTATACAAAACAATTTCACTGGCTCTCTCTCTCTCTCTCTCTCTCTCTCTCTCTCTCTCTCTCTCTCCCTCCCTCCCTCCCTCCCTCCCTCCCTCCCTCCCTCTCTCCCTCCCTCCATCCCTCCCTCCCTCCCTCCCTCCTAGTTTGGTCCTACATCTCAATTGGGTCTTCCTTCAAAGTATATTTCTGATCTTACTCTCAGCCCCTCACTGCCAGTTTACTGCGTCCTCTTAGGTTGTCTGATGAGCTTAACCTCTTTGTTCCCAGCATCACGCTCAAAGCAGCCCCTCTGCCTGAATGGGTTCCTCTCCATAGAATGGACTTCCCCCATCAGTTCGATCTGTCATTCTCTCAGCCATTCTCATGTAGTCTTTCCTCGTCTTTCGATCTCTCGCCTCAAATCTGGCTTTTCTTTCAGGGTCGAAGCATTGGAAGCATTTCTTGCGAAGATAAGCGCTTCTTACACACACATAATACAATACGAAACAATCACGAAAACTTCTAAAATAGTGTTGACTGCTACGTTTTGCCCCCCTAACCCCAATCCCGGGAACCGCTAGTCCATGGTGTTGTCAGTAAACAAAATAATGCAACGTATACAGAACAAGAAACAGAAAATTTTCTTCGTACGATTTCCGAAGATGCAAGTAGAATGTTCCTCGCTGCGAGGTCGCGATGTATGAATCGCTTCTTCTCCAGGTACGCCATACCTGTCACCACCTGGATTGCGTAGTCGCACAGCGTCGTCACCAGGTAGCGATGGCCCTCACGCTGGAGCCGGTCGATAAGCGCACCCAGCGGCGCCAACTCTGTGACCTACAGACGAAACAGTGGGGAGCGGTTAAAGTAAATAAGCAGCACATAATTTCGGTTTTTCGTCCCACCCCACCCACCATCCGCCACCCCACCCACCCTAACCCACCTTATTAGTCTTGCCCTCCTCCCTTATCCAGTCTCTCGACTGGCACTACCAGAGCAACAGTTATTTGTTTAATAATAATAATAATAATAATAATAATAATAATAATAATAATAATAATAATAATAACAGTAGAGTTAGAGTGCAGCAGACAAAAGCAGCAGCAGAAGACAATGGAGCACTGTTTACCATCATGAGTGGAGAGGAGAGGACGACGCCGTAGAGGCGGATGAGGTTGGGATGATCGAGACTGTGCATCGCGTTCACTTCCTTCACGAAATCCTCAAACGCTCCAGGAAGACTCAACACATCGTTCTTCAGGATCTTCACGGCAACCGGAACCTGATCAAAGGAAAACACGATCGGTTGAATTAGTAAAGACGATGGTTGAATATGCACAACTACAAAACCTAAGTAAAGCACCTCTTATTAAATCTAACATCTACCCAACGATCCGTCTATCCATTCATTCATTCATCTACCCATCAACACCCATCTATCCACCCACAAACTCATCCATCCACCAACCAATCCGTCTACCCATTCATGTGAAAATCAATCCATCCAACTACTAACCCATCTATCTACCCATCTACTCAACCACCCATTCATCCATCTATTCATCCATCCATCCATCGCCCACCCATCCATCCACTCTTAGCTCTCATTAACTGCTGCTGAACTCCTATATTCAACCATCCTCTTTACTAATTCATCTAATCCACACTGTCATTCATCAATCCATCCTTTGAGCCCATTCATCCATCTATTCATCCATCAATTCATCTAGTAATTCATTCGTCCATTCAACTATTCATCCATCAATTCATCTAGTAATTCATCCGTCCATTCATCCATCCAACCCCCCTCTATCTACCCATCCATCCATCCATCCATCCATCCATCCATACCTCCATTCATCCACCCATCAGCCCATCCAAACATTCATTCCATCATTCGTCTTCCTGTCTCTCATTCTCCTACCTTGCATCCTGATGATGTCGTCCAGTCTCCTTTTCGTACGACCCCGAATGACCCATCTCCCAGCTTGCCATAGAGGCAAAGGTCTTTCTCATTGACCAAGCAAGTCAGACTGCAGTGGTTCGAGTCCTGGGTCACAAGAAGCCCCGACCCAGTTGAAACCTGCAGCGTTGAACTCTGACCTGACCTCTCTTGCTTCAACGGCAGAAACTAGGTCAGATAAAAACAAACACACATCTCAATGCAAGGTAACAGCCTACACATTATTATAGCATGTAATCAAAATAAGCTGACAACAGAATCTGCAGACGTTATTAATTATTCGATTGTAGCAAATTAAAATACTTCATCATAATTAAAATACCTTATCATAATTAAAATACCTTATCATAATAAAAAAATACCTTATCATAATTTAAATACCATATCATAATTAAAATACCTTATCATAATAAAAAAATACCTTATCATAATTAAAATACCTTATCATAATTTAAATACCTTGTCATAATTACAAAGGTATAATAAGATTACCGTACTTTATTAAATTACAGTCATAAGTGAATTATGTCTCTCACAATGCCTTTCAATTATATCTCCAACAATTACTAAATATATCCTTACAATCAAAGTTTACCTTTCAATTTTAGTCAAAAAATTTTTAGTAAATTTTTACTGTTGTAATTAACAATCTGCTACCTTGTCGAGAATGGATTTCTTCGGTTTCTTTCTCTTCACGGTTTCCATCAGACGTCGGATGGCTGGCTTTCCCATTCCAATCTTTTCCAGGTCTTCCACCTTCACATACTCAAAGTGTGATATTCTGCGAAGAAAATCAACCAAACTATCACTCACGGCTACCACATCAACCACCAATTCGGACAAATAGAAGTGACATAATTATTACAAAGACTCATCTCAACTATCAACCCTTGCTTCGTCGCCATAGATTGATTTATGGATGGTTGATTGATTGATTAATTGATTGACTGATTGAAACTGTTTATTGAACACAGCAGAAAAATTAAATTATGACAGTTCCGCCTATACGGTATATAATATCAAATGCTGCTGTCCATTGGGCAAAATCCAAAAGGGTAAAAATGTTTTGCTACAGTCTGGATAACCCTCACATAAAAAAATACAGTTAATAGATGACCAGTCCAATACAGCATAACATATACAACTTCATGATCATTTAAATATGATGTCAAATCATCTGAAAAGAATCTAAACAGTGTATTTAATTTGCAACTTTAATCACCAATTATTACTTCAGTGTATAACAATACTTCATGTTTTATGTCCCATTGTGTGTTTGCAAGTGGAGCAAATAAAGAGCATACTTAAACCATAAAGCAATTACATCTTTTAGAACACCAAATATATTTCCGTTTGTACCATAAATACACCAGGATGTAACATTTAATATGTAATATAATTAAGCAAATTTAGCAGGCCATTGAAATTATACAACATATCCATGCAATTTCATTATCTAACACTGTTTAATCAAGAAATAGTTCAGTCATTTAAATACATTTCTAAATGTAATATCGTTTGCATCCAAATCAAACCATAGATCTATGTTAAAACGGTGAAAACAGAATGAAAACTGGAAAGAAAGTTACAACAACAAAAATGACCAAAAATGAGAAAGATAATAATCGAACTTTGTTACATCCTACACCACAGTTTAAAATCAAAAACTTTGATTACACAGTTAAATTTTAATCAGCAGGTAAATAAAACAACTGTATTAGCAAACAATATTAAAGTAACATTATTTAAACCCACAGCAAGTATTTTATATTTAATAACTTTGGATTAATAAGAGATTGGGAAATCAAAAATATTGAAATCCATGAATTAAATCAAACCGAGTAAACTAAATGAATTAAATAATAATTTCATCGAATATACAGCTGCACAGCATCATTTAACAGCTCTGCAGAACTTGGAAGAAAAGCGTATCCATTGGAAACGTACCTGGTGACCTGGAGCGTGTCCCGCAGCTTCACGTAGAACTGTTCAAGTTGGACTTCCTGTAGAAGCTCGAGCAGCCACTCGGAACTCTCGCTTTCGGCCATCTTTTCTCACCCGAAATCACTCCTTCGCTCGCTGCTGCTCTGCACGATGAGCAAAAATAATTTGTAACCTTTATTTATAGGACTCATTACCATTTCTGACACTTAAAGTATGGCAGAAATACAAGGAAATGTTGCTCACCATCACAATAAAAAAACTAACTGGGGGAAAATAAATGGCATGGCTAGGTATGTCATTGAATGAACGCCTTCAATAAATGTGCCTTACTTTAGAAAAGAGAACTTGTGTTTCGCTGTACAATATTTATAAATTGTCAAAACTACAATGGCAATTAAAAAATAAATACCTGTCATAACTCATAGTGCATTGCATTGCATTGAAATTACGACAATTTCTATAACTATATAGAATCGTCGGTAGCAAGTTACTTCTGGGATGCTTTAAACAAACACACTGTCAACAGTAACCATTAGAGTTCGACAGAAAGTACAGTTTTAACTTTTTTAAAATTAATTTATGTCCTAAGTTAATAATCCAGTTTGCTTAAAAATACGTTAAAATGTAATTTAACAAAGAAATCTCCGTGTACACCAAGAGGAGGTAAGAACTAGCAGCACTGTCACTTACCCTGTCACTTGAGTTGTTGACAGAAGATCTTATCCTTCACCTTCAATTCCGTGAATTCATCCTACACAACATCAGTAACACGCAAATTATCTCTAGAACAAGATGAGATGAAACTCCTAAGTTCTGGATTTCGTTGCCAATCCCATTAATCGGCTTTGAAACAGAAATGCAACTTTTGACCAATATGATCTTGAGCAGGAAATGTAAGCCATCAAAAATCCGTTTCACTACTTGTAAGTAGTAGCTGGGCTACATGTGAAAGAAAAAGAGGAGCCAGTGTTGAAGCTGTACATAGCAAACATCACAAACTGTGCGTTTAACAAGACTGGTCCCATGCGAACAAGCAGACGACCTGCTGTACTTTGGCTGGACACTGGTCATTATCGATAACCATCTACCCAATCACCACTGAAACTATTGGAGAATGACTTTTAAAACAGAGTCAATTATTCCTGTGGAATATGCAGCCCCACTGGGTGAGTGCTCGGCCTGTAGCACATAGGGCAGAGGGGGGGTCGATCCTCCTCCCCCTCCCCTTGGACGGTTACTGAGTAGGGACCCTGAACGCAGTAGTAGTAACAGTAATCATACTATACAATATACATCTATCTTAACAGACCTTTACAGTCACTAGATGTCAAGAAACACTTGTTACCCAAACAATTGCTGATCAAACACTTGTTTAAAAAACACGCGCTAAACAAACACAATTGTCAAGCATTACAGACATTAGTACCCGTGCTAGTACTTGTACTGCCAGTACCGTACTACTAGCTATACTCACACTACCACTAGTACCACTAATACCACCACCACTACCACAACTTCTATTACTACTACCCCAACGACCACGGCTGCTACAGTACTTCTGCCAATACTAACACCACCACTACTACTACCACTGCTAATATTACCACACTACTACACTACCACCGCCACTACAACAATCACTATCAATACCACTACACTACTGTACGTAACAGCTACTACTTCCACATGTGGCGAAGTTTTAGCAATGCTTGCATTAGTCTACCAACCGAGAAGACCCGAAGCTCATCCACTCTACAGCCAGTTCAATCGAAAATGGGAGGCTATTCATTTCAGTTAATTCTCCAGCTGGTCATAATGGATCCTGGGAATAATAACAACTGCGAAATGCAGTACAGCAGATGAATCAGCAGACCTCGCATTAAAATATACGCTCAGCCACCATCATAATAATAATAATAATAGCAACGAACGATGACGTCGATGCGCCGTAGCAGACGATAAGTTATAAGTATAATGGCGGAGGAGCGGCGGGAACGCAACTGAACAGCAACGGCCTGCTATCACGTTCGGCAGAATTCGCACAAATTCCACAATAAATACGGTCGGGGGAAATGAAAAAAATTGAGATAATTTCCGACTCGCAAGACTTGATTGCCTTCCCATCCGCCTGCTATCAATAACCCAAATGCTGATGGTTACCGATACATCTATCTAAAATGGTGCAGATCTGTGGAAAATTTCCATCTTCAACGTGACACATGTATTGATGGTTCACCGTCTTATTTAGCATTTCAGATTCTAATTACCATCGATTAAGTATACAGGATCTAGATGCTGCCGGTAATTTACTGCATTTTCTAGACTTCTTGGTTGATGACAATAAAAAATTTTAGACTTCCTAGCTTCATATTATTCAGACCTCCTGGTTGGTGACTATCCAGACTACTTCATTAATTACAGATTATTCAAACTTCTTAGTGTGTGACTAAATTGAGAAATTTTCTTAGTTAATTACTGTTCAGACTTCTTAGCTGCTAACTCTTCTGACTTCTTGGTTGCCCACTACTCAAACATCTTAGTTGCTAACTATTTAGACAATTCCGTTGCTAACAATTGAAACTTCTTTTTGCCTACTCTGTATTCAGACTTCTTATTGCTAAAGTTCTATACAGAGTTCATAATGCATGTCAATTCAGACTTCTTGGCTTCAGACTTCTTAACTGGCAACTATTCTGACAAGTTTCCTACTTGCCAACTATTCGGAGTTCCTTAGATGCCAAATATTCAGACGAGTTCTCCATTTGTTGACTATTCAGTCTGCTTTCTGGGTAACATGTTGTTATTATAACGCATCAAATAAATGTACCGAAAAGCACCAACTGGGAATGGTAAGCAATTGATAGTGAAGGACTTATTGCTCAAGGTACATGAACTCCCTACACAGTATTAAACTGCCTCAGTGGTGTAGCTGGACCAAGTCTAACAAAACCAAATCTTACATGGTGCATTGTTCTGCACACTGCACAGTCTAATTAGGCTTCAAAAACTTTAAATTTGGACTTCATCGTTAGCTACAAACATCACATAAAACTCATTGAACAATAAAAATTATCCATTTGAACTGTTATTCTAAAGGTCGCCTGCCGATATTTCAGCAGGACAGGGCAAAACAATGAAGAAGTATGAACCATCTGCAGTGAAGAATTCTGAATAGTAACCTACTGTATAAGAAGTCTGAATAATCTACAAGTATACAAAGTCTGAATTGTCCGCAACCAAGAAGTCACGATTACATGCTAAAGAGGAAGAGCTTGAAAACTGCAAGAGAGGAAATTGCAAACATGAGCAGTTTTCACTGAGGTTCTTTTAAATGTAAATGCTGAAAAAAATTGTTTTATAGTCCTTCAATATGAATAAATTTGCTAAAAACTTAAAATCCAAGAAGTAGAGTAAAAAATTGGTGCCATTTTTCCAGGATGGAAATGCTCCCCTTGCCCCTATGCTCAGGTGTCCATGGTTATTCTCAAACTGAGCAGTCTATAGGCAGGGCTCCCTTACTCTAACCCGGGGCAAATCCGGGGGGCCAACCCGGCCACTTCATTTAGAAATGCCCATGTACCATGGTCCCCCCCCCCCCCATTTGGTTTTAACAACCTTATATATCTGGTACATTTCCAAGAAATTGGACCTAATGACTAAAAAAAGGTCATCAACCTTTTTGGCGGATACGAAAGAAAACATTTTCAGAGCAAAAGGCCCAGAATTTTTGATTTTTGCCTCCCCCCCCCCCCCCCCCCCGTCGTCCAAAGTTTCTGTATCCGCCCCTTACTCTAACCAATCAGCTGCCACGTCCAAAACCACTTCAGTAACGCACATATTAATATGCAAATATAACGAATCATTATATGCAAACAAATATCACATCAGTCAGTATTGATTTTGAATGGTAAAACCGAAGAAGAAATTCAGCCTCTTTGGGAAACAGACTGTTCAACCTGTCACCTATACTAAACAAACTAAACATTTGCAGCATATCACATGCTCTTACGCATACATATGCATGAGAAACAGAACATAGCTGATTGATTGGCACTTGGCCAATTCTAGAATCATTCAGTAAAGTTTGGCAAGTTCATAACATCGATTTCCATCCCACAGACCTTAAATTAGCATACTCATTCATTCATTTCGAGAATTTATATAGCGCCTCTTTGAGAGACCTAGTCAGAGGCGCTCCTAGTCCAGCCACAGCTAAAAAAAGTGTCATATGCCTAAAGATGATGATGATGAGATGGTTTCCCACTAACTTTCTCACAGACAATATTATGAGTGAGCAACTTGTCCAAGGTTGTTACACAGTGGCTTGAGGTAGATCTATTCGAACCTGGGAACTTCCGGTTAAAAGGTACAGAACATACACGCCCCTATTAGATAAGACTTAAAAATAGCATCTGCAACAACGCCAGACGCCCTTCCTGCCACAGAACATACACTTAGACCAGAAACTCACAGCTTCTTGTGAAGTCAGAGTCAGTTACACACACATAGACACACACACATGAATACACATACACATACACACATAAACACACATACACATGCACACATAAACACACACACACATGCACATATAAACACACAAAGACATAACCTTCTAACACTGGTCTCTGTTTTCTCTTATCACTGAACACTTGAAAGACAGACCCAATCCTCCCTCGCCCTACACATGGGTTGGGTCAGAGTTTATCAGACTCTAGAGCAACATTAAACAATCCTCACAAATGACTCTTTAAATGATACAAATTTGTTCTGTATAATTATGATATTGCCCTCCCTTCCAAAGCTCAGATGAGCACAAGAGCATACCACATCAATGACACCAGTTGAGCAATTATGCCAAAAGGAATTTCCTCAGGGCCCCAACATAGTCTCTGCTTTATTTTTGTTGAAGGTGGTATAAATTTATAACCAGTTTCTGCTTTGGTGCGGTGGTGCCTCCAATAAGTGCTGTTCCTGTATATTTTCAAGAGCTTTGTCACTCTACTCTGGGTGTACTGCGACATACATCTCCATAATGAATTAATAATAATGAATAATAATAATGAATAATAATGAATAATAATAATGAATAATAATGAATGACTAACAATGGATGAATAATAATGAATGACTAACAATGAATAGTAACTGCTTCAACCAAGATTCCAACCAGTACTCTCCTTGCTCTATACCCAAACAATGTAACACATTCAAAACCATTTAAATTTCATTAGTTTATAATTAAATTTAAACACTTCCGCGCTTTTGTCCTGCGCTGTTTTGTTACGGCACCTACAAATTTATGTATGCACACTTGTCATCGCTCCTCTTCACGAATTCTACTCAGAAGCGCTCCCGACTACAGCGCGGACAATTGATCGAAGTTTCATGCCAAAGCGCTAAGCAATTGCGAGTGAAGGACTTGCGGCTTGAGGTGGATTCAAACCCACAACCTTTCGGCTCCAAGGTATCGAACATGGATCGCCTCTGAGTAGGTACCTTGAAGGGGCGCTATATAAATTTTGACTGATTGATTGATTGATTGATACCCATTACACACCGTGCCCCCCAAAAACGTGTAGCGTCGTCAGACATTTATTAAGCACCAGTGTCTAACGATCCAGCATTAGTCGGATGGGGCTGAGTAACTGTGAGTGTAGGACTTGCTCAAGGTCTCCAAATTGCAACCATCTCAGAGTTATAGCCAATCGACTTCTGTGACCCACCACCAACCATTTAACAGTTTGGCTTTTTAATATTCTATTTATTACACTTGCTAAACATTCATGGTCATTAAAAAAGTCAATCCAATTCAATCAGACAAGCGCATGAAACAACTAGCATAGGGTTGCAACGTAAAGTGCGACAAGCATGCCCAGACCCACAATTGTTGGATTACAAATTCACCGCACAGCCAAAACAGAACATCATGCGGGAAAAGAAAGAAACCTACGAAAAAATCTTTTTACAACTGGAAAGTAACAGTAAAGTAATATTATATGGGCCAGGATCACCTCTGAGCAGGCATCTTCAAGGGGCAATATGTCAATCAAGTTTAGATTGATTGATTGACTGATATTATAGCCATCGTAAAATCGTTAATTAAATACAAATTAAAATGTCATGCTATGCCGTGACTTGAATAATTAATTAATCTTTCTGGCAGTCATCAGCTTCAGCAATCACATTCATTACTATTATAATGTAGCTGGTAATTATGATGACAAGATAATATGCACATGTTGACTCATTGTTGAGCTAACAAGGGTCATAGAATGACGATTACATAATTATATACCAAGGATAATTATCATGTTAACATTTAGCAGCTGCTCCACCCCTCTCATCCTCTAGCAACCGGACTTGAATTTAATTTGGACTACTCTTCCGACAAGCCGTCTGACGCAACGCAGCGCTCGTGAATAAGCTCGTCCCCCCACGCTTGGCTTTCGAGTGACGCTTTAGAAGTTTAGAGATTACGATTACCATGTATTCGATTACTTTACGATGATGACACAACGATAAAGACGATGACAACTTTGATCAAACTGAAGAAAACATTGGAGACTTACTTATTCTATAAATGAGACAACACACGCAGATGCTTTTCCTCGTGCGGTTTCCGTAACATTTGAAATCCATCCAACAAGCCCTACACTTTTGCCACTGCTGACACACTATCACCACTGCTAACACTCTATCACCACTGCTAACACACTATCACCACTGCTGACACTCTATCACCACTGCTAACACACTATCACCACTGCTGAGTGCTGACACACTATCACCACTACCCACACACTATTATCACCACTACTGACAACTATCACCCCTATCGACACACTATCACCACTGCTGACACACTATCACCACTACCCACACACTATTATCACCACTACTGACACACTATCACCACTATCGACACAGTATCACCACTGCTGACACACTATCACCACTACCCACACACTATCACCACTACTGACACGCTATCACCACTGCTGACGAGATCCGACCAGTTTGAATATTAACAAGTGGTTGGCTGTACACATTGAATCGCTTTAGCAAGGTGGTCGTTCAGACATTTGTAATCGCCGATCACCAAATAACGAGTCTACATTAAACTGTAAAACATTACATAACATTACATTAACTGCTGATGTCTCTGCGATGTTTTATCGATATTCAGAACTATTCAGGTAAAATTCACGTAAAGTGCCCTGAACAGCTTCCCACTTTAGTAGGCCTATTCAGCCGCGTGGGTCGATTTCTCTCACCATACATCCAACGATTCAATAGAATGTTTTAATAACAACAGAATTATAACAATAATTTGTTTATGTGTAGTGTACTTACTCGTCCTGAAAATAATTCCATTATTATTTTTGACTGAAGCTAAATAAATTCATTCCCACAATTCAATTTAAATTCATCTAGCTGCTTTTGTTCCACGAAGTTTAATTTGCGAAATTTCATTGTTTTGTTAGTTAATAATTTATTAATACCAATGTTCAACTGGCGTACAAATTCAATTAAATAAACCTGCACCACATACATTGTTCACTTGAACAAACAACCATTGTGAAATTTTAAATAATGCGGTTTTGGACCTTTGGTAAAATTCCAAGTACAAAAATAATTTTCTTACGTTCAACATTCGCTTGGTGGCGCTTCAAGTTTTGTCGTCGTGGATCACTCGAACTAACTCATACATTCGTAATCACAATAATCAAAGACCTGTAGGCTGTTTTATGCAGGTTTTAGGCTAGCCTATAGGCCTACACAATAATAGACCTATTAGGCTGGGCTCATTGCAGCCTCGGATAGGCTATTTCGACATCGTTGTTTGGAAGCTATCGTCACTCGTCAGCATAATTAGCGCGTGGAACAAGCTATAGTATAGGGCCTATAGGCTATTAACTAACAGTGATGTAGTCGAGTCCACCTGAGCCGAGTCCGAGACCGAGTCCGAGTCCGGCTAAGCCGAGTCCGAGTCGAGTCCGAGTCCAAAGGGGTTCGAGTCCGAGTCCGAGTCACTAAGGATCGAGTCCAAGTCCGAGTCCGAGTCCAGTAAAACCAAGATCCACTGAAACACTCAATACGCCTATTATGGCATAGAAAAATATCGATACTATAATTATATGCAAAAATTAATGTAATTTATCTACATGTATATTGAACTTTAAAAATACTTAATTTTATAAGGTTTTGTCCGATAATCTGGCAAAATGGCATGGATAGGCTACAAATTCTTCCACTGCCAAACAAGTTCAACAGACGCACTTGAGGCGTCTCTTACATGTTGAAATTTGCGGCCAAAACTGCCACCCTTTGCTTTTAAAGTAGTCTAAAAAATGTTCGGATTCTGTGGCCATCCACTGTGTCAATATCATCTGCCATCCAATACCCCCAGCACAGACCAACTAAGTGACAAACTTATGTAGTAGGCCTAAGCCTATATCTGATCTATTAATGGAGATGTCAATAAACCTCTGCGCCCAGTTCCAAGATCGGAGAAGTTCTATAATAGCCACCAGCCACAATTAAACAGCCAATAGACACGTCCAACCACTATCCTCATTTGTCTTATCCATAAACATCCACATGAATTAGAAGTCTAGCTAGCTATAGATGTCCTATCTGATCAGCATATTAATGCAGTTTATTGAGGTGTCAATATATCAAATTCGACTTCGACCGTAGGCCTATGCATGCCATGGGTGCCTGGTTAGTGGTTATGTTTGTGTAAGCTCAAGTTTAAATATTTCCAATCGTCCCTCCCTAGCCCCACACCCACCATGCACCAAATACACCTGTAATTAACTTCGCTCGCCCTGTGGTCAGTGGTGCCCACTGCCCAGCCATGCGTCACATTACTTTGATGTGTTTTAAATCCGTAGGCTACAAAGGCTTCTTTGTTTGAGTTGAGTGATGAAGAACGCAGACGACATGTATTAATTGGTTGTGTCAATAATCAATGGCCTGTTCCGCGGAGAATTTCGTGACTCGGAAGCCGAGTCACCGAGTCAAATTTCGAGTCCAGGGCTTCGAGTCCGAGTCCAAGTCCGAGTCCTGACTGTCCGAGTCCAAGTCCGAGTCCGAGTCCACAGAAAATTGGACTCGAGTCGGACTCGAGTCTTTTGCCGGACTCGAGTCTTACATCACTGTTAACTAATAACTATAGGCCTACCAGCTATAGTGTTGCGCCAATAATAATTATTAAGTCAGAGTCCGAAGGATGTCGACCGTTTCTAGATTGCATATGGGGACAGAGTAGGCTATAGGCCTAGGCCTAGTTTGTTGCTGTATAACAGTTTAACGACACTGCAATTGCAAAGATGATTAGTGTCGCCCTCCTCCTTTATCCAGGCTTGGGACTGGCGCTGTCAGAGTACAAACAGTGGCGTACCTAGTTCTTCTATAGGCCTAGGTGTTTACACAGTATTTATACTGTAGGCCCTATGTGTTGTTAACCCTTTAACGACCAGCTTAGCTACATATGTTTTCAATGCATTTTAGAGCATGCTGGTCGTTAAAAGCCTATATTATAAAAGGTGGATGTCGTAGAAGTCTAGCTAGAATTGGAAAAGTAGAGGAAAGGTAGGCTAAGCACTCCTCTTGAATAGGCGAAACGACTGAAACCTTAGTTACGAGTGGAAATCTCTATAGCCTAGGGGTGACGGATAGGCTAGGGGCCGTCCATAAAGTATGTCACGCTATTTTTGACCATTTTTGACCCCCCCCTCCCCCCTGTCACAAACTGTCACACTTTCTCGGACCCCCCCCCTAAAGTATGTCACACTTTCTCGGACCCCCCCCCCCTAAAGTACGTCGCACTTTCGAATTTTTTTGTAATTAACACCTTATTCAAATTTAATCTAAAACACACTTCACTATTAAACTGTAAAGTTTCCACTTAAAAGTACTATCACATTATTAAAATGACTTTAATAGTAGAATAGTTAATTGCAAACAGTTGTCACAGTTATTCATTGAAGCAGTAACTCAATGTGATTGAATTTGAAAACAAAAATTGCAAAAATTAAACTAGACAATTATATAATACACATCATTAAAAAAAATAAATGTGTGACGTCACACATGGCCTGACCCCCCCCCTCCCCCTGTCACAAACTGTCACACTTTCTCGGACCCCCTCCCCCCCCCCCTGGAGCGTGACATACTTTTTGGACGGCCCCTAGAGGGTTCATTGTAATCTGTCGCTTAGGTTTTTTTTTTTAAAACGAAGATGCGGTGGTGTAGTAGGGGGTAGGCCTAGCTCGGTGCATTGTAGCCGTAGAGTTCCAGATTCGAATCCAGCTCACTGACCTCAGGCCGCCGCGCATAGGAACCTTGAGCAAGTTACTTCACTCCTAAAGTCGAACTCAGTCGTCATTCGCTAGGTGGCGGTGGTAAAATGAGCAAGCAATAGGGCTGAAGAGCGTTTCACTTGCCACAGGCCGACAACTTCAATAATCGTAATAACTTGTAAATTGTTGCAATCGTTCGTTCATACTATATGGCTCTGTTCTCCCTCAGCCTTTTCCAGGACATTTTTCAGCCATTACAAGTATAATTAAGTCAATTGCGATTTTTCTATTTAAAAATATTGAATTAGGCCTAGGCCTAGCTATAGGCTATAGCCTACGTCGTGGCTTAAATATGACAGATCAGACTTTTCAGCTTCCGAACTTTTTAAGAAAAACCTCTGGTCTGATATTATGAATTTATAGGGTAGGAGGAAGAGGAGGAGGAGCAAGAGGCGGAGGAGGAGACACTTAATTGCCTCTTTCTGAAAAATTGACACCTAGGATATAATTAGGCCTATTATAGTTAATAGTGCCGCTATTGCCTATTGTTTTGTGGTTTTCAACAAATTTTTCGAACCAAAATTTAAGCACTATAATGAGCACTAGGCCTATAATGCTAGGCCTACGCAAAGTCAAACTGAGAAATTTATATTTAGAAACCTCTATGGAAAATAAACCCATGTTCTTAATTTCCTGCTCTGCATTTTGAAGCTCTTGTTAGAAAATTTAGCCGTGACCATCGCAAAAAACATCTGCGGGCGCCCGTACGTGTAGGCATGCCTACTATGACAATTGCAATTAGGCCTAGGCTACAGCCGACTGCATACGTTTCAGTTTCGAATGCATTGTTAATACAACAGTAGGCCTATGCACGTAGGACTACAGGCCCTATATTAATATGATAGCTCAATTGAGCGTCTGTTCCCCAGTTTGGTTTCGCCTTGCATGAATATACGCTCGATCATAAAGAGGTCGCCATCGCTTATAGGTCTAGCTACTATCAGAACAAAACGATCGTTCAGGTACGCAAATAATAATAGTTCAAGTTAAAGTGCTACAAAACTCCCCAAATTTTGACCGTCATGGATACAAGAAGCCTACAACTCAATCATAAAATAATCATACGCGCGCAGCACGTAGGCCTACCGTGATAGTATAGTAGCCTATGCTTTGGAAGGGGCAACTATAGTAGGCCTACAGCTGGGCCTTTAGAAGCATCGCCGTTTAGAAGATAATGTCAAGTGTTATGTTTACATTTTTTGCTTCCATGAATCACAGGCATTAGTTTTATTCCACAGTTATAATTAACGATCTGGAAGTATTTTAATGCCCTGTAATAATATCTTACACAATTCTCGCTGCACGCAGTGTCGGCCTAATTATAATCTTCATGGCACATAGGCTATTCGCAATCTAATTTTTTAGAAGTTCCTTCATTCAATAATCCGGTTATGATATCCAGTCATATGCAAATAACAGAAGACATAAATCACAAAGTTGCAGCTATGCCATGCAGGCGCATAATAGGCTTAATATGCTCTATTAAAAGTAGGCTATAAATAACAAATATATTAAGCTTAATAAATAACAGCCACCTAGGGAAAGAAGAGCCAAACCCAGGGACCCTATGGATACGAACCGCGCACGTAGCCTACATATGTAGCCTACTGCGAGCCCGAGTGTTATCAATTATGTTAACCATTATACTAAAGCCCATTCCTTATTTCTATATGGTTCTTCTCGGTATCAGTCATCGCCAAAGTTCTAGGAGTCGCATAATCGCTGGAATTCCAATTACTTTGGACCACGATGTAGGAAATAATTCCTTTGGAGCTATGACATTGTGACCTCCAGCATTAAGGCCTACACGACGACAAGTTCGACAACACGTAGGCTACGCTGTTGTTAAATTAAGTCACAAGAATAAGCATATAGCTGGGAAAGAAAATCGCACGGGATGGGAAATTCCATGGTTTCAATACTCAGTGTGAATCGGGCCGGTTTCCAAGCCGATCTCCACTTGATGTAATTTACTTAACGCCCTATACTAGCTATACGACCTTGAATACGTCATAGCTAGGCTATTCCTAGAAATAGAACATTGGGCAAGTGCAACATGTCGGTGGGCATTAGGATATAATTCATCTGGCGAATTATTAATGAACTAAATAATAAACTTCATGTCAACTGCAGTCTTGGAGATTTGGACGCGATGCGCCTAGACGTTAATAATAATCTCCTACGCGTGCCATATTCCTACGTTGTGACGTCCAGCGTGTGTGTGTACAATCTAGGCTACTGCGCCTCGCTTTCTCAGCTCAATTAAATTTGGAGGAAAAAACACCGACCGTCCGAGAGGTACCTCCATGCTCCGAAGTCACCTCTAACGACCACGACCCCCAAACGACCTTTCTGGCTTTGAACGTAAATACGCCCACGTTTCGAAGGCGTGTCATCAACATACGGCTTCTGATTGGCTGGGTCAAACGCGCCTACAGCCACAGGCTAAAAGTGAAGTCACGTAGACAAGAATATGAGTGTGTTCGTCGGTGATCACCAAACACTGCTCCGTTAAATACTTTCCGCTAGATGAATAAAGATTTTTTTGGCTTAGGTGAAAAATATTCAAAAATTGTTGTGAGGCCTACTTTATGACATCATATGACATGGCCAGTAAGCATAGGCAGTGGCGTAGCCAAGGGGTTTAGAGGCAGAGCCTAAAGTGTGGCAGGACGGTCATGGACGGCGTCCTGGCACTTAGGCCTAGTTTCAAATCTCTATGCCGTCCTGCCACTTATTTGGCCAGCACACCTGAAAATGTTAGGGGCGTTCTGGCACTACTTTTGGAAAGGTAAGGGGCGTCCATGCACTTCTTTTTAAAAACACTTTTAGCACTGTTTAGGGGTTTGAAAAACATTGGCTGAGGAAAAAGTTTTTTAAAAGGTTATTTATCCACTGAAATAACAAAAACAAGACAATAATTGTCTGTAGACTGTAGTAACCATTGTTTTCTTCCCTTTGTTACTTTATTCCCTTTTTATTATTTAATTTATTTACTATAATACCGGTGGGTTGGTGTCAGGAAGGACATCCGGCCATAACTCCTCCCACCCCGGCACCCCACATAATAAATTCCTGGTTATGCACCATTGAGCGGATAAAATGGTATTGAGAATCGGACAAACGACTAAAAAGGGTCATCAGATTTTTCAGCGACCAAAGACGACATTTTTCCTTGCCCCAAGACAGAAAATTTTGCCCCCTTCGAAAATTTATTTCTGTATCCGCCTCTGAGTATGGGCACAGCCTCACAGGTTAAGCAAAACAACGACCAAGATTTCTGCCCTGATGGAGATTGGGCAGAAATTACGAACAGTTTATGTTGTCAAACACGCCCCGGTGAATAGGCCTATGCCTAATGTAGATCTGTTTTGTTCATTCATTTATTCGGACATTTTCAGTGGTGGTAAAACCCTTTGTCATGAAAACCCTTTGTTGCCACTTGGCGCGATCTGGGATTCTGGGTGCCACTGCACATCAAAGAAACCCGCAGGAACACGTGGCATCTTCAATGGCTGCATGGTTCTTCCAAGCTCCATCCCTAATTCCAATTTCTTGTCTCTTTCTATCCTTTGCAAGGCCTATAGGGGAAGCCGCACTTCGAGCAGAGTGATTCTGAGTGAACGTGACAGCCTGGCGTTACACTTGCATTATAATAATTTTCCCCATAGCTTCTAATGTTTGAATACCCTCATTCACCCTCGCTGAAGCGGGCATGCTGCATGTATGTCTACCCCGCCTCTGACGAGCAGGGCTTCCTAGGCAGATGAGGAGGTCCGTGGCTTGGCGCACGCGGCCCAGCCACCGCTCGTCCTTCAAGGCTGGAGCAGCGGCCTACGCGCGCTCGTCTTTGTGCAAAGCCTAACGTCAGTTATACATAATTATAGCCTACCACGTTATCGTCTGCAGTGCAAAAATCCGACACATCGTGACAAGATTCGCTGTTCCTGCTTAATTAAAGAATAGCGGAACGAAAGCAACACGTTGTCGAATCGGAGAAATCGTTAATTATTCAGAAAATAATCGATTATTATAATTTATTATTGGAGAAAACGTTTTCCAGCCGAGGTAGACGGCGTTCTACACGTGCGCAACGTTCGTTTCCTGCTGTTGGGACGGCGTGCAGGAAAGCTGAAATCGAGATATTGTGATATTTCTGTAGGAAAATCATATTTTATTATATTCGATTTAATTTAATTGTCGATATTTTGGTCAGCAACGATGACCACCGACGTGAAGGTGAAAAACCCCGATAAGGGTCCGATGCCATGGTACAAGCAGCTATGGGCGATAAGAGATACAATCATTATTGTTGCCACACCGATACTGCTTCTTCCCATCATAATCGTCAACCCAACCTCAAAGGTATTTACATAATTTACATATGGTAAACTAAATCTTGTAATTTTCCCGATTAATTTGTGATATTCGGAGTAAATTGTAATAGTAAAGCGTGAAGGCGTGCATCTGCGGGGTATTGTGTGTACGTGACCTTGCGTGCATGCTGGGGCGACATGAAGGTTATTGAGTGACAATAGAGGTTACAATGCGATTTTATAGAACTTCAACTTTGAAGGAACGTTTCAGACCATGGGAAATTTAATGAAACGAATAAAGATGTCATTTATTGGTTGAGTAATGTTGAGTTGTTTGGTTCAAAATGCCACATGACAGAAGCATTTGAAAGCTTTTTGCCCAAAATGCAGTATCTGAATCATCCATTTCAAATGTGAAGATACTTGATGAGATGCATTATTGTGTGAATGTATAGTAAGTAAGTGAGTAAGGATCACATGCCGTGTAGTTATTGTACGGGCTTATTATAGCTCATGTCTAAAAGACAATTCTTCGGAAGTGCTTGGGACCTAAGTAAATAAGTAGATCAGAATAGTCTTGTAGAAGCGCAGGGGATGTGTCTCTGTCAAGGTCAAATTCAAGGACGCAAGGTCAAATTATTGCACGCTTATTTCCAAGCCTTTGCTGGTTAAAATTTATGCTGCTTGACAACAGAGGTCAGTGTTTGCTAACCACTTAACCAGGACCCGTTGGAATACAGATTAACAGACCACCATGCAGCTAGAATGTGTTGCAGCATTCGACTGCAGGATATTTCTGATTGCCTAATAATAATAATTAATATCCTGTTACAAATTATTGTGAAGTTTGAAAGGTGATCTGTACTCACTGCTTAAGTACTGCTGATGCTGGAATGCAATGCCAGATATACAGTTAGTTAAGGTTTGGATTACTGTTGTGCTGTTTGTGCTTAAGTCAGATGATCTTTAATATGTGAGGACCTTGTGCTTCTAAGGAGTTTTTATGGAGGGATAGTTAGCAAGTGGAATGGAGTTGCCAACTGGTTAAAGCGTTTACTGAACATTACGATGCTGATAGTACAATTTGATCTTTATCCGTGGTGACGGTCATGGCTGTGCAGTAGGGACCTTCAGCAAGTCCTTCACTCACAACTGTTCGTTGTCATCACATTGGTAGATGCTTGGTTATTGGTGGTGTTTATAATGTATGATAATCATTTGGAATGACCTTCCTCCCTCACACTAAATGCTGAATTAATTACTTGTTTATCCTCATCAATCTCTCGTCTTTTAAATGCATTTCTTTCCCCCAGAGTTTTGTGTGCTGAGAGCGCCTCTGAATACAAAATTACAATGGTTCATAATTATTGCCGAATGACCACTGTAATGGTCTAAAGAGTAATGAACTGCAGGTAAATAACCCTAACTAATACACTGACTCCAAACAATTAATTTCAAAATAGCACTGCCTGTACATGGGGACCTTGATGGTTTGGCACCGTTGAACAGGGCAAGAGTAAATGACGGATCTCACCCTATCAGGTCATTGCAAAACGAGCAGGGTCAAAGCCCTGCATTATACAACAGGGATACCTTAGATGATGTGGTGCCTATTCAAATGGACGAGCTGTGGTGAAGAATGTTGTCAAATCCATTGAAATATGAACAGGGTCGAGGCCATAAACTACGGTCCATATGTATATAAAAAGTTGTACATTTACATAGTGTCTTTGTGGTCCAGATGAAGTGACAGATGATATTGGTTGACCTAAAAAGTGTACTCTGTGCCTAGACGTGGGCTGTATTTTATATCATATGTATACAATCAACGGATGTTTACAGGCTGCCTTAACTCTGTCACTGTTCGTACTCTAGCTGTGCCAGTCCCAAGCCTGGAGAAAGAAGGAGGGTGATACTATTATTATTATTATTATTATTATTATTATTATTATTATTACTATTATTATTTGAAAGGCTACCCCTGTTCCAAATCGGACATCGGGTTAACGAAAGAGCCCGTGAAGGCTACAGCGTTAAAGCGCTGAATTATTATTATTATTATTATTATTATTATTATTATTATTATTATTATTATTATTAAATAAATTTATTTTTACTAATCTTTGTTATGGCACAGTGTCCTTAAACAGCAAAGGGTAAGCTTCAGATTTTTATTAAGTGTCAACAACTGAGGTAATAGGACCAATTTGGATGTTGAAATTAATGATTAGACTGTATCAGTTTTTTTGTGATCTTCATAAAAGAGATTTAAATATGGTGTACAAACTATTTAGTGTTAGCTCAGAGGTCAGTGTTAGCATACTGAAAGGTCAAGTCAGAGGTCAAAGCTACCTTACTGCAGAGGCTTAACTCATCAATTGGTGATGGGCCCAATTTCCTGCCTGGTCTGAGGTGTTATTGAGATTTCCTGCTCCACTGCATAGTAAACACAGATATAAAATGAGTAGACTGGCTGTGCACTGTTGGTGGAAAGATGAGATGGCAAGGTAGAGGCCTGTTGCCATGTTGCCATCACATGCTGAGGTGCTATGAATTTTAAGCAACGTCGCAAAAACATATAACACCCTGTCTGTCCAAAGATTGTGACTGTATAACAGTGTATACTCCAAATTTTGTCAACGCCACACGCAAGGCACCAGCTTATTCACGAGCACTCATCAATCTCGGGGCAAACGGGTAAAAGATTAATATTCTTAGTCTTATTATATTGTTGTTATTGCAGTTTTAACATTTTCGTTGTAATGCAGAAATTTGAATCTGAAGCACTTGCAGTGTGTAGATATTTACTTGCAGTTTATTTCATCATCTAATAGTTTTGTGTAAAGAAAAATGAACTATAGAACGATTGAAACTTGACCTCAATGAGATTATTTATGATGTTACAAGGCTAATGAGATCCTTGAGTGAGTCAAAAACAGCTGTTGACAGATATATAATTATCTAGATGACCAGTGGACTTTATTACAATGTGATAAACCCATGCACTGCCCATGCAGGTAGCGAAAATTATGTAATTTTATTCTATTCTATTTAACTGAACAGAGGTGCTTGCCATGCGAAGAACCCTTGAAAATTAGTCTTGCATTGATGCATTGGTTAATGTGAATGTGGTATAATTATTATATGCCATACAGTCTTCTGTCTGTGTGAACTTTGTTGTTAGGTAGATAGTAAGTCCTTATTGAATACAGAATACCAAGTTACGCTGTTTGCTGATTTACAGACCAACGAATGTCCTGTTGACTTATCTAACAGCGTTTGAGTTTTGTCCGTGACAGTTGTCCAAGTGTACCTGAGATAAAATAATACTTGACCTATGTTGGGCGTTCTGTGTGTGCGTGCGCAACTGCGTGTGTTTGCATGTGCATGTGTGCGTGCGTGTGTGCGTGCTCTGGGTATATAAGTGTGACTGCTTTTGGGCAGAAATTGAGAACAAGGACAATTTCTTGGCTTAACATTAATTTTTTCAAGATATCTTGACATGTATGTCAGTTGCCAACTCAACTCTATTAATGATAATAAAAATGATGATGATGATGATATTAAATAATAATGATATGAAAATTGCAACATGATAATAATAATAATAGTAGCAATAATAATAATAATAATAATTGTGATAACAACAACAATTGTTCAATAGGGCTGTGGCTTTTAGGGATGAATTAATCATTAAAATTTTATAACTTGTGCTGGGTGGCACTACTGTTTATGCACTCTGTCTTTTAAGACTTTTCCTTTCTTGAGGGGTTCATTGCACTTGGAGTACCATACATCTGATTGGGTTGTACTGTGAGAAGCACTTTGCAAGTCTGCATAATAAATATTATTAATTTTTTATAGAGTAGAATAGGATTCATACATGTGTGCGATAGTGCATACACAAAAATGCTTTCATGCATGATTACATTTCAGTGCACATGATAGTCTTAAAAGGAGGTTTGTTGTTGGTTTTACAGCTTAGTAAAGTATCATGTATATATATCTATAGTTCGTAGACGTGGGTTGCTTTGCTGGCTCGTATGGCTAGGCTATACAAATTTTTTGCAGGTGTGTCAAGGTGAACTTTCAGGTCTGTGTGTTTTATTTGATGTAGGTGTTTTCATCCTTCTGGCCATGCTTCGGCTTAGCAGCATTAAGCTGAAGCTAATTTTTCATGGCTAAATCATAGCCACTGTTGTTTTGCTGTGAATAATGTTCGCTTTGGCTCCAAGAAGATGTTTGGCATGCAGCCACAAATAAAAAGAATATCCATTCGGTGGAAACTTCTTGGATGGAGGCTGCACAGTATCTTCTTATCCACTGCTACTTAATGCTGGAAAAACATGCATTCCACAAAGACTGTGTGTAGGAAGGCTCTGTTTATGAAGACTTTAGGAAGGCTTTGTTTAGGATGTAAGATGGGTCTTGTCCCAGACTACCTGCTATACCTTTCTGCCCCTTGTGTATTCAAGGTGGCCACTCCCTTGGCCTTTTGCCTTGGTTCTTCAGAGAAAGGTGTTCTTGTTTTAATTTAAACACAAACTGAAACTTTGCAGAATTGAGCGTTTTCTGTGGTGGGCCCAGTGGCCTGGAATGGGTCCTCCATACCATATAGGCTTCACCTGCTGCCTGTAACTCTCTCTCACTGAAATTTTCTTTGTTTAACTCGGAAATTTATTTTTAAACCATGCTGGAGTCGGGTGAGGGAGTGCCTCTGAGTAGTTCACTGAAAAGAGCGCTATATAATGAATTCGTGAATGAACAAACGTACAATTTGTGTATGGTCCTTGAGAATGGCTTTGCTATGAGACCTTGGAAATGTTGTGTTGCTGTTCATAACTGATTTGTGTAAGTTATATGTTCTCTGTTATGGCAGCAAGGCTAAATATAATATATCATCTGTAGACCTGTTTTTATGTCAGGTGGGAACTGTTCCTTCGTTCTTCCATTGGCTCCATGAATGCTTGTTGTCGGCAATAACATTATTGAAAGCAGCAAGGAATGCATATAATATGACCTCGGCAGAGAAGGACATAATATGGTGACTTGTGAGTACTAGATCATCTGGCAGTGGAAACTGGAAAGTGGCCTTTTCCAAACTGGAAGAAATTGTCCCTTTCTCTCAAATGGAAAAGTTCTGCCTGTTTCCTCAACTCGAAAACCTGTAACCTTTTTTCCTGAAATGGAGAGTGACCCTTTCCTCAAGTGTAAAAGACCATTTCTCCAGCTGTGCACACTGTTTCAACGGTTCATCTTTAGGTTTTATCAACATTCGTTCATATTTCATTGCCATACAATAAAGGCATCATCCAATGTTGTTATTACACTGACTGCACGAAACGCCTTTATCAGTTTTTGCTGTGTGTCCTTAGGTACTACTGGGTGGGTTGTTGTCTAAAATTAATGTTAAATGTGCTGCACGCCATAGTCGTTTCGTTTAGGCCGCTTGATCAGTAATTAATCAAAGGCAACAGGTTCACATTTAAGAACTCGTATATTCCCCATGACAAAGTGTACGAGTTGGTTTTGGGTCTGACACGTGTCACGAAGCCATACAATATGTAACCAGAACATGGGTTTAAATATTTAATTTCTGACATAGGCTATATAGCACTTGCTGATGTATACAATAGATTGGTGTGCCTGCTTTGTCTCAAGTTTCGAGCACACGCAATGATGGGGGGGGGGGGAGTTTACACAAGTTTTTTGTTTTGTTCAAATGTGCAATCGATGAAAATCATGAACATCAAACTGTTCAAACACCAATCATTTGCATTCTGAACACTTCCATGCAGGCCACACCAGCCATAACCCAAACGATTCTAAACATAGTATATGAAAGCTGGACTTAATAGCCAATATTAGCCATATATATATATATATAGCCAAAGACACTTTATGAAACAATTTAAGCCACACCAGCCATATGATATTAACTCAAACAATTCTAAACATAATATATGAATGATGAAAGCTGCATTGGCCTTATAACCCTGTATAAGCAGACAAACATTGTAGAAAACTGGGACATCAGATTGTGTAGGCAGATATGTTGATTAATATCAATATCCGGTCTATCTAGACTATCATCAGACTATCATCAGTGAGTAATGAGTATCCCTTCAGTGATGTGTACAGCCTAACTGCATGCTAATGCCTAATAAGCCTATAAATTGGCTGAACTTTTCACCTTGTTTAGGCGGTTCAATCACCTGCTTTGAGCATTAAGACGAGCAGGTTGAATAACTGGACTTCAATTAAGAGAAAGCCAGAATAACAGCTTTACCAAGCAAGTAACTAAGTACCATCCAGACTGGTGTCAAAAAATAAGTAAGCATTCAAAGAAGTTAGGTTTGCACCACAATAGATACAAGACCTTAATGTCAACATTGGTGAATATATATACCAAGACCTACTACATATCATTGACGTCATTGTTCCTCTAAGCTAATCTAATCACTAATTATTGTGGTTAGGTGTTTCAGATCTAAATTTTGTCTTGTAAAGACTGTTGACTTTGCTACATGTGACAGTGTTTCCATATGGATTAGGCTAGTTCAGTGGTTCCCAACCTTTTTTGACTGCGAGGCCACTTTTGATAAGTTGAAGGACGTGAGGGCCACTTTTTCCTTAGTTGGGCCACGGGTTGGGAACCACTGGGCTAGTTACATGCATCATACGTTGGACTCTTATGTCCCATATGGACTCATTCCTAAATGAAACCCACATTTTCCAGGGATCACCTTCACATTCCACTCTACTTTAGGCCTCGGCAACTGATGATCAAGTAGATACGAATTTCGTGCTTGTATACAATGTATAGTCGCTTGCATATTACTGTAATTAATTGGTGCTGGGTGTACAATAACCACCAATTATATATCGGAGCTGGGATGTTTATTGAGGCTTGAGGTAGAGTGCTGAGTTGACAGAGGAATATGCCTGCCTACCCATTATCCGTTTATTTGAGCCAAATCTATGATTTGGTGTGTTTATATCAATGGTATTAGAATTGTTATCACGGTGAGATGGTCTTGGTGCGTGGTGACCCATCTGGATTGTGTTGAAGTATACGATGACCTGTTGCAGATGGTGGAAAATTTCCAGGATTCGGACATTGAACGAGGACATTGTTGATGATGTCTGTGGTGTTTTCTCCACCTTGTTTGTCTGGTTGTTTCTGCTGATTTGGATGTGTGAATGTTTTGATATTTTGTCTATGTCTTTCTCTCTCTCTCTCTTCTGATGTCTAGAATGGAGATCTGTTGCTGTGCCTGTCGCTTTCTGTGTGTGGTGTCCTGCCACTCTGTCTCTCCTTTCCAGACTGTAGGTGCTTCACTTTTGAGCTCTGCAGTCTGTCTGTCTTGTCATGTCTGTCTCGTCTGTCTGTCTGTCTCATCTGTCTGTTTTAGTCTGTCTCTCCAATTTTCACTGTCTCATTTTCCTTGTTGAAGATCTGTCTCTGTGCTCTGTGTGTTTGTGTTTGAGATCTTCAATGTCATCACACTAGGCCCTATATCTGTCTGTTTCAGTCTATTTTTGGACAGGTTGTCCGTTGTTTTCAAACTTTTACGTTTGCATTTTTGGACCCTCTTATACGCATGTATTCAGTAGCTTTGACTTGTTGAGACAGCCTGGCAGCCTGCCTGACAGTGCCTGTCATGTATATACACAGTGCACACTGTACAGTAGGTTCCAGTCTCCCACAGAGCAATATTTTATTCAGAGGCTTTGCAACTTTTTTTAACCATACATTTGGGTCAGTGATTATTGAAATATGGTGTCTTAAGTAGTTCTTCATAGATAAAAAGTACTTGTTTGCACTTTGTCTAGCGTTAAATTCTAAGAAGCTTCAGAGAAAGTTTCAATGACACTATAGATCATTCATTATTGAATGTTGGGAGTGATCTGTTTGTTTTACTGTCTGCCGTCTGTTCTTCTGTCTAACTTTCTTCCTGTCTGAAGTCTGCCATATTTAACCAAAGCCAAACCCCAACATTCAACAATAGTTTTAGTGTTGTAGGTATATTTGTTTAGTATAAATCGGGTTGACAAACCACATCACAATTACAGTGTGCAGTGAAATAAAGTTGACTAACACTTTAAGTAGTGTGGATTCAATGTTCAGTTTTTAAAAAGCAAGTTCCTGTTCTTGAAATGTGAGCACCTACCTACCTACCTGCCCTTCTTACTTCCTTCTTTCCTACCTAACTGGGTTGGTATTCGTGGACTTTTCATAAATGATGGTAATTCTAAGCTTACTTTACCTTACACTTGGAATCAGTTTTAACCTCTGCACTGGGTTGTTGTTAAGTAGACAATGTTATGCATTAAGATCCTGAAGCCCAGTTGAGAAGGATGTTGTTGTCACATGTATGTTTTTTTTCTTAACCTGTCAACGTTATTTGCCTGCGTAGGAACAAGCATGCTCACACACACGCACACATACACACACACACACGCACACATACACACACACACGCACATCACACACGCATGCACACACGCACACTGAGAAGCAATAGAGTGCCTAGACTATTATTATCAGTATGCTATGTGGGCTGAACCAATTTATCATATGTGTAATGACTTCACTTGAACATTGTCTGGCTAATTTCTGCCCATTCCAAGTGTCTTCAACTTGACTTACTGTATATAATAATAATAACAATTTGACGATTTCTATGGCACTGTAACACAGCCATGCCGTTACAAGGGCGCCTAAAAGGAAGCATTCGAATTATTAATCCTGTTCTGAATTATTCATGAAACCAATGCCACTGTCCAGTTTGTTCAGTAGTGTTAATGTGCTTGTATAAGAAAATGCATACAGTGCCATGCACTGGTGTTTAATGTTTATCTTCCAAGCAAGAAGGGCGGACATGAGAGCAGGAGACTAGGCATGTCTTGGTAAGGGCAGAAAAATTTTGACAATTTAATAACGAGCCTCTACTAGAAGTGAATGGGCCCGTAATGCAGTCGTTGTCCTTACAGTGTGTTTGTTATCACATAATTTATTGTCCTGATATGATATATTTTAAAACAGCATGTGCTGTGAGTTTTGTTTATCACTGTATGTGAGGTCAAAGTGTAGGATTTTGCTGTTCAGAGTTCATACAGCAGTTTAAAGGTCGGGCATTCTCTGGGACTGCTTTGAATGAAGTCATCCTGTACTTTCTTCACCTAAGTGTTAATAATATGCGGTGGCCTTGTAAGTCTTTGTCCCATAGTACTGGAGGCTTGAGTGACTTTGAAGTCAGAGGTCATTGAGGTATGAACTGCTCTATGAACTGCCGAAGTGTCCTCTGACCCAGAACAGACCTCCAGCATTTTGTGTATTTCAATATAAGTCCAAATAGTTCTGTTTACAACTTTCAGTTCAATTCTTTGTATGCTACACTGCATTATGATGATAATAATAAAAGTGAAACTTATAACAATGATTAATGACGATGATGGTGGTGGTGGTGGGGTGGTGGTGGTGATGATGGTGGTGGTGATGATGATGATGGTGTGGTGGTGGTGGCGGTAGTGATGATAATGACCATGATTATGATGACGACGATTATGATGACGACAACTAAGATTATTATTAGCATGTATACCAGATTTCAAACTCTATATAGGCATGGAAGTCTAAAGACTTTCTAAATTGGAATGAAACAACTGATGCTAGATTGTTTTTACTTCTGTGTGCAAACATATTATGTATAGGAAGATTTATATAGCTCCTTCACAACCTTCAGCTGGCTGTCATATAAGCACTCATGCATAATCACTGTGGCTAATATTTACTATTTAGTGAATCGCCAAAAATAGACGTTACAGATTTCTCGAGTACATTTGAAACGGAGTTGTCAGATATTGTGTGGATTTACTTTTGACAGCCGGCGAAATGTGCGTACACGATCATCATAATGGGAATCTACTGGATGACGGAATGTCTACCGATGGCCGTTACTGCGCTGATTCCAATCGTCCTCTTTCCGTGGCTCGGTGTGCTCGGCTCGAAACAAGTCTGCACCAACTATCTCAAGGTAAGAGCTGCTCGTCAATTTTTAGCATTCATCTTAAGTTACAGCTGTGTTCAACTGACATCATTGACGCAATTGATCGGCATTGTCACCATTGTGTTGTATTGTATTGTGTTGTGTTTTGTTATGTTGCATCTGACCATTTATAAAGCGCTTCTTGCAGCAAGAGTCTTTCAGAAGCACTCCAAGTTCATGCAACCCCAAGAGAAAAGGCAGGATTTGAGGTGAAAGAAAGATGAGGATAGACTACCAGAGAGAGGATGACAGAGCGAACTGATGGTAGAAGTCCATTCCGTAGGGAGAGACCTATGCAGGTACAAACAAAGTGGATTGTATGCTGTGTTTCATGGACCATATCATTTATCAATTGATAGTGAGACTTGATAAATATAGAAATACTAATTAATGAGAATGTGTTTGATTTATAAATGTTGTTGTTGTAGGATGCCAACATGTTATTCTTCGGCGGTCTTCTGGTTGCTGTGGCTGTTGAGAAGTGGAATCTTCACAAGAGAGTTGCCCTACGCGTTCTCATGTTGGTCGGCTCCAAGCCCCTCTGGTCAGTGGCACACACCGAGAGTTTCTCTGTTTTTTTATCAGGAAATATCCAGATGACATATGCTGGATTTTATTTTATATTTTGTAGACTTCTATAAGCGTTTTGATAGCATTGACCTTCGAGTGTTAGATCAATGTTTGATTTGAAAGGAAAATAGTTGTAAGTACCGGGGGCCCGAGGCAGTGGGTTCGAGCCCTCGTTGGGTGGACATGCTTTGTAGGGTGTTATTAGCACTGTGTTTGCAGGCTCTCTGTTCGGTTAGTAGTTAAGTTTGACGTTAATTAAGATTGCTGCATAACTTGTACTTGTAAAGCACAGTACGTTTGAAGGCGTTACATTAAAGAAAAAGTATTATTATTATTATTAAGTAAACTGCATGTTATAAGTATTTGTCCTGGCAGGAATTTGCGATTAAGTAAATGGTAATCTTGGGAAGTTACCGTCTGTTGGTAACTCGGTTGCTTTCATCTCGGAATCGCTAATTGGAAGCTCATCCCTTCCATGGATTTTCACACACCTGCATTACCATATTCTAACCACTTTTCTCGATTTAACTCGCTTCTGGATTACCACATCCTGATCACCTAACGTTCTTGAATTTACTCACTTGTCTGCATTGTGTTACTGGACCATGGATATAACCTGATGTTTTTCTCGTTTATTTCTCAAGGATCACGTTTGGCTTCATGGCAGTGACGGCGTTTCTGTCGATGTGGCTGAACAACACGGCCACTACTGCGATGATGATGCCTATCGCTCACGCTGTCCTCACAGAACTAGACACGAATCGGAAGCGCCAGCTACAGCTGAAGGAGGTCGCTGTCGACACCCCAGGAAAAGGAACCGGTAATTTTTGTCATCTATTCTAGTCACCTCTCTAGAGCTCCCTTTTAATCATTATTATATTAGCAACTAGAGCTGTTATACCATTGGGTGATAAGCCATAAGCAGGTGACCTAGTAGTAATATCTTTGTTTATTGACTATTTTAGATGTTATGCCACATTCAGGTTAAATACAAAATGAGATTGTTTGTTACCATAATTTTTTATCACGTATCGAATCTAATGCACTTGTGTGGCGTCAAAGGTTGGTAGAAACAAATCTAGAGCTGCTGAATGCTGATCATAGACATGTATGTACATGCACTTGTTATAGCGCCCCTTCAAGCTCTCCACTCAGAGGTGCTCCTGACTACTGCGCGGACACTGCATCGGAGTTTCACGCCGAAGCGCTGAGCAATAGCGAGTAAAGGACTTGCCCAAGGTCCCTACCCGGCGTGAGAGGTGGATTCGAACCTGCAACCCTCCTGCTGCAAGGCAACGAACATACGCACTACACCACCGCGCCCCACTGACATACAAACAGACAGACAGACATACAAACAGACAGACAGAGCATAATTATGTTGTGGGTGGAAGAGAAAGATCAATTCCTTAACCCTTTAATGCCGGAGGGTATAGGATTTCCTATACCATTTACTACCATCTCGGCATAAAAGGGTTAGCTAGCCCGCGGAAGCAGCCATAGGTATGCTGTGCTGGCAACTTCATTTTCTCCACCTTGTCATACGAGGACATCATTCATCAACATTTGGTGAATTTGTGACTGATTGGATTTGATTTTATTTTGCCAGAATTGATTGCTCTGCAAGAGAAGGGAGGCGCCAATAAGGATGACATCGCAGCTGCGGAGGATGGTGTTGCCAATGGAAGTCCTGACGAGAAAGATAGAGACAAGATCGAGTGAGTTACTTTAATATAGACATAATATATTATATATACATAATTACATATATATGTCATATATAATATATTAGGTGGCCTTGTAGCGGTATGGCCGTGTTACGGCGCCATATAAATTGTTATTATTATTGTTATATTATATCATCCTTAGTTGCTAATTATTCAAGGAAAGCTTGCGAAGCTAACTACAGAATATATTTTGAGGATCTCTAGTTAATTCACTAAGTGATAAAGCAGGTTGATTCAAGTGGAGTTATTGCTGGAAGCACATATTAATATATAATACGATCTCTCTGGCTATCTGTCTGTCTGTGTCTCTCTGTCTGTGTCTCTGTTTGTCTGTGTCTCTCTCTGTTTTTGTCTGTGTCTCTTTCCATCACTGTCTCTGCCTTTCTGTTTCTCTGTCTCTATGTTTTTGTCTCTGTCTGTCTGTCGGTCTGGTCTGTTTCTCTCCATCTCTTTCTGTATTTCTCTGTCTCTGCCTTTCTCTTTCTCTGTGTATGTCTGTCTCTAGCTCTTTCTCTGTCTCTTTCTCTATCTCTGCTTATCTCTGCCCCTGTCTCCTCTCTTCTTCTGGCTTTGTCTCTCACTCTTTGTCTCTCTGTCTGTCTGTTTGTCTCATAAAGTAAGAGCATATCACGCAAGAGCTTACAGACATTACATGTGACACCTGTTGGATTTCTGTACAGAAGTGGTTTCTGATGATACAACAGACATTACATGTAACACTAGTAGTGGCATTCGTAAATTGTAATGATAGCACTAATATTGGACTGTTTTATGGTGTTTTTTCTGAAAGGATTGTTCAAAAGTAAGTACTGCCCTGTACATGTCGTCAGCGTACGTTGTATAGGAACAGCGTTGATTTTTTTAACGTTGTTTTTTTCTGCATGTCGATGTCATTTAAGTTTGCATTCATCTGCTCGCAAGCCATGCTTTGCTCGAGTCTGCTGTGATGTCATTTTGTTTGAGTTTTGCTACGATCTTATTTGAACAGTTCTATATTTAGAGATGGATTGCTACAGCGTGGTCACGTGAACCAATCAATATTTTTGGATACTTTTCCCAGCCACTGTATTTTGGATGGAGCCATGGAGGGGCAGGTTACTGATTACCCAGTTGAAACTGGTTGGAGACTGGTTGCCATGTTAAGCGTGGAGCATTGGTTGTGTTTCAATATCAGATGGAACTAATTAGCGTGTGATAGGATTACATAACTCGTGTACTAGTAGGCTACTGTACTGCTTGCTTCTGGAGGAACTGAAATAGCTTGTTCCGCAAGTAGGCAGAAATCGTGACATTAACAGACAAGTTAACAAACAAGTCAAAACACCTCCTAAGACAGACATATCCAGAGGTACAGAGAGACATGTTTACAAAAAACTAATGGAAACATGGGCACATACACATGCACACATGTCTGCATCTATGTCTTATTAGGTCCTTGTTTTGTGAACCTCTGTACACAAGCCTACATGCATCTTTCTGTGAATGTATGTGTTTATATTATATATGCCATGTGTATATATATACAGACATATTTGCACACATGGATGTATACACACATTTATTTTGTACCAAGATTTTCCACTAGGCTTGTTTGCACGATGGTCCACAAAATAACGACCTATGTGCTCTAAGATGCTCTTCCTATAATTAAGCATTCTTTCTCGACTTTGAAATATTCTTCATCCAAATAATTTTTCTATAGAATACCACATTGTTGAAAACGCTGATTTTTATTTAGATCGTTGATTTGAATAATTCCTGGTGTTTTTATTCGACATCTCAGTGCCCTACTTCTTCAGTTAGTATTTTATTTGCATTTGAATTTTCCACTGACTTGTTTTGAGGTCATAGTCTGGTGCCAGTTGCGTTGGGTTACAGGCCCATTAATGGAGCACGTGGACTTTGAGAGGCCAAGCAGGTTCCAGGCCTGACTTTTTAAAGTGGAGGCATGGTCCAGGACTGAACTACATTCACATCTGAGATCAACATCTGAGAAGATAGAATCTAAGACAGATTCCAACAAGGGCTGTAAAACTGAGTCCAGCTTCAAAATCAAAGAGCAGTAAGATTGTTAAAGGTTCAGAGGGCTGCAACATCACAGTTGTGAGATTGGTAAAGATTTGAACAGACAAAAAGCTGTAATAAAGAGAGGCATAGAGAGCTCTTTGTAAGCCAAGTTATGAATCTGAAGCTTGCATAGTGCTCTTACATCTGCAAATATTCAAAAACTGCTTCAAAAGCTGAGCTGAGTAAAAAAATGCAGATAATTGTCATAATTACCCTAACATTTAAATAATTTATTTGCGTCAAGTTAAAATTCACACTTAGTTCTCGTGGGTTTGAAAGTAAACATCCGACCACAAAATAAGACAACAACTTTAGAAGCACGGAAGAGAACGAAAGGTCAAGAGAAAGGTCGTCGAGTAGAAGGGGGGGGGCATAAGTCGTGCTCTAGATTGAATTGAGATTATTTACGATATTTAACTGATGCGCCTTAAATTTGGTTTACTGTTATATACTGCACGGTCGATTAGTTTACTGCGAGGTTATTGTGTGCGGACAGGCCGTTAATATTATTTATTTAATCTAGTATTTTATGGAGGTCTAGTTGGCCCAGCTTGTAACGTAGGATGGTGTTTGTGTGGGTGGATTGCGCTGCCAACACGTGTACTGAGCGTGGAGGAGAGATTGGGAAGGCCCCAGTTCAGGAAGCTTAGTTTCTTGGTATGTGTGGATGGTTGCTAAATTAGGAATTGCATTTAGACCTACGCTGATTTTGAAGCCTTGAAGGGCATATATATGTATGTGTGTATGACTATCTGTACATCAGAGCCTTCTATTACTGAGAAGGCTCTGCTGTACATGTCATATGCGCAATGTGTATTATATTATTGTTGAGTTTTTATATAGTGCACCTTCAAATTAATCTACGTAGAAGCCTCTCAGTCTAACCATGATTGTATAAGGTAGTTTTTAAATGCCAAAGGGTCATAGTGGTGTGACATTTATATATATATATATAAATAATATATTTATATATATGTATTGTATATGGCATTGTACCATATATATATATATATATATAATATATATTCACGGTACAATGCCATACGCAATGACACACACCTCCCTCTCTCTCTCGAAGTTCCATGTGTGGGGATTGGGGAATGGCTGCTGACATTTTTTTGTGTTGCTTATAATTTCTAATTCATTAGATCTCTGATTTGTTTTGCATGGCGTTCATGCGTTATATGTCATCCGTGTTTAGTTTGCGCTTCACGTTTGTCCTCTGGCGACAGGTTAAACTTTAATTGAATAGATCAGAATTTGTCCAAGGTTAGGCCGTCGTGCGTTTAATTTTGTTTTCCTCACTTGACATTGCTTTATCGGTGTTTTTGTGCAGTCATGCAAGCATGCTCTTCTGTTGTTATGTTAGTCAGCATGTGCCAGCTAGCTTAAGCTAGTTTGTGACCTTTACTTTAAGTTTTGCGTGTGCTATGTTTGTTGTGCAAGTGTTTTCAGTGGAACTTTTGGTTTTAGGTAGATATGACTTGTAAGAGTTTAGCGTTGTTCAGTGTCTCTGTCTCTGCTTCTCTTTCTCTCTCCATCTCTGTCTTTCTTTGACTCTGTCTGTCTCTGTCTGTCTGCCTTGTCTGTCTGTGTGTTTCTCTCTCTGTCTCTGTCCATCTCTCTTGCTTTCTCTCTCATATCGTGGACTTGTTACTGTTAGTGCTTCTAATGCAGCTTTTGATGGCATGCAATTTCGTTTTGAAATTTTCTTCTGAAACTGTTCATTTGGAATTACGTTTCCCTCCGAAGTGGATGACCTTGGTCGTAACCAGAGGTCACCACCGGAATTGAGGTCATAGGTCAAATGCGTTCTTGAAAATGGTGACATCCTATAGCGTTGTGTGACATTTTGATGTGGCCATCTGGTCTGAGCAATGACAACGTTAAACTGAATTTGATTCTCCATTGATACATGGTTCCTGTGGTTCCTGTGTGGAACATTGTGCAAGTCATTACTTAACACAATTGCCTAATGCCATCATGAATAGACTTTTGATTCCTGTTCCCCACTTTTATTACATAACTGTATAATACAATACATTATGCAACTTGTATTGAATTTGATGTGATACAATGCAGCTGTATTTGATACAATGCAATGCAATACAACTGTGTTTAAGGCAATGCAATTTAAATGCAACTGTATTTAATACAATGCAATACAAATCAGTTGTATTTTATTTGCCTTCCATCCAAATGTCAGAATTGCTGAACAATTGCATGTGAAGGACTTGCTCAAGGTCTCTAGTAACTGTCTCAAGTGAGAGGCTCAAACCGGTACTTTCCGAATTACAGGCTGAGCGGTGTAAGCAATCAGCCACCTTGCCAGTCTGTAAACAAAACCATAAGTCACTTGCTTCTCTGTGGTATACGAATAGGAAAGAGAGAAAGAGTTGTGCACAGGCTGAGAATGGTTAAAAACTCATGGTCCAGAACCGTAATAAAATGCTCATACAGATAAGTATGTTTGTTATGCCGATTTTGCATTTATTGCGCTTAGCTGACTGTTGAGCAAGGGATCCATTATTTCGAAATTGCCCTCTTAGTTCTAGATCACTAAGTACTTCGCTTGAATCAGCCGGTTCAGTGACCTCTACTGGTTCCATGCTCCGTTGCTCACCCTCACGAAGCGCTCGATCAATAGACGCTGATTTTTGCTGTACCCCACACCCAAACAGTGGGTGTAGGGCACAGTGCAGTTGGACTTTTTTCTGGGCTTTCTCAGTTGCCAGACCAAAGGCTGTGGAGTGCCTTCACCCTTTTCATTCGTTCTATCATTTGATGCTTTGATATTATAATTCAGATCTTAACCCTTTCCCGCCGGATCGGGTCGCGGGTGACCCGAATAACCCAATAGGTATCGGAACAATTCCGGCGGGAATGGGTTAATGTAAGGATCATATCTTTCCTCTTCCATCAGAAACTGACTTCTCATTATTCCCTGATTCATCGAATTTTGACCAGCATTCTCCAGTTATACTATTATGAGAACTTTTGAAAAATTTTGGATTTTGCTTTTGATGCAACCATATAATTATTGATGGATAAATTATGATTGTATGATTATATCTGTGCTATTGAAGCCATTAACTGCTGCGATCAGACTGATTATAATTATATATGTAGCTTGAGTGCAGTGTCTCTATCTGCTCTGTACTTTTGTAAGTAAGATAAATGCACCTTCTCTGATTTGAGTGCAATGTTCGGTTCATCTGCAGGTTACGCAGAAACGATGAATGAAGGATTTGCACTTTTTGAATGGCATCTCTATTGATTTCTGGAAGTAAATTAAGAGGAATGAATTCACCAACGCTTCGTACAAATTTCTGCTTCTAAGACTACCCATAGACATCTAGATACGCTAAATATATAGGAGCCCTTGGACTGGCCTATGGGGATCGTTCGCTTCTCTTCATTACCTTGGAAAGTCAAAGTATGGTGTGTATGGAAACCTGATGTTGAAGCCTGTGCCTACTCGAGTAATTTACTTGCTTTGGCACTGGTTGAGTTGGATTCAGGCGGCATGATGGAAGAATCCTGATGCCAAGAGATTCTGAGAGACAGGGACACAGACTTGCAGGTGCAAAGACACTGATGGCAGGCTGTTTGTTGGCGTGACAAGCACGTGAGAGAGGGTTGGATGATGTGTGTGTGGCTGAAGGTAAAGGACATGGAAGAAATAAATAGGGAGATGATGGGTTGGTGTGAAATGCTGCCTTATTTATACTCTATGGCTGATGATTTGTGTGTTTGTGTGTAAAGGATATTTGCTGGATGTTGAACATTGGTCTGGGCTAGGCCTGGTTTCACGTTTGTTGTTTAACACTTTCATGATGAAAATGTACTAAAAGCAAAACTTTGAAACCAATATAGCTCACATGTTTAAGTTGTAAAGCCTGCAAAATCCTCTCTAAGAAATGAACAGTTATCTCACAACTGCACTGGTTTTTGTTTTTTCTTTTAATTCTGCCTTCAGTAGTATATGTAGTAAATGCCTAAGTGTAGTCCTTAGGCAGATATGTTGTTTTTCCATTTCCCGATTTGTCTACGACTCCCAAACCCTCGTATCCCGAAGTCATCGTTGTAGTAGGGATCAATCTGTCGACTGAGTTACAAACTAAATCACAGCTCATCATCATTCCATCGATGGGACACTTTCTTTAAGATCCAATCTTTCTCTAACGTCCAATATATATATATAGATATTCTCGTATATTCGTTTAATCATAATCAGGTTGACAAGCCGCAACACGGTTACAAGATGTTCAAGTGAAAAGTAGTTTTAAAAAAGTACAGTGGATTAATTAATTAGTTCATTCGTCACGAGTTATTGTTATTTATTTATTTAAATTTGAGTTCAATCGAGTTGTATGCTTGCATTGCTCTCTCATTCAAATTCCGCATCCAGTGGATTGATTTCTCATTGCACGTATTTAACTTACTCTTCCGTCTGTTTGTCTGCTGCAGGAGCGCCACAGAAACGGATCCACTGCAGGGGAAGGAACTGGAAGGTGAGGTTGCCAAGAGCGACCGTATGTTCATGAACTTCCGCAAGGCGCTGAAGCTGAGCATCCCTTACGCGTCGAGCATCGGTGGAACTGGAACGCTCATCGGATGTGGACCAAACATCGTTCTGAAGGGTCAACTGGAATCGTAAGTCATTCCGATCGCATCGTACAGGTGGCAGCACTTTCATGCATGGGTGCTGTACTATGAGAGTTAGCCAGACCTGTCAGAAACCGTACATCAATAGGACAAATTTCATACAGATGTAATGTAACCGGATACAATACACTATATTCATGTCGCACAACTTATCTGTAAGCAACTCATGACAAACAGTACATTACATGTATGTATAATGTATATATATATATATACTAGCTGAACCCGGCCACGCCTTGCTGTGGCTAAAAAAAGCCTCCCGCTCCCCCTCCCCCTCCCCCCTCCCCCTTTCCCTCCCCCTCCCCCTCCCCTCCCTCTCCCTCTTCTCCCCCTCCCCCTTCTCCCCCTCCCCCTCCCTTTGCGATGGCGACGCGGATCACGCCATAAAACGCTTGAGCAAGAAGGCCTTAATGAAATGCGAAGGCCGTAATGAAATGCGCTAAAGAAATTTACGGAACAAACATGCCCGAATCGGTATGCAAGGCTTATTGACGGCGTAGGCTATGTGTTGAAAACGGCGGAATTTGCAAAGTTGCTTTTTTAGCTTAAAAGATTGCGCTTTTTCCCAAAAAGCATTCTGCAAACCCGGCCGTGTTGGAACTAAACGTTTTGGTGAAGTTTCGAAAGCAATCAATGAAGAAAGTTCGGAGATCTTGCGTCAGGTGCCAAACGCGGTTAGATTTTTATATATATAGATATATATGTATATATAATATGTATGTGAAGTTATGAGCATTTATGTAGCGCCTTACAATGACCTCACGAATGCACTTGGCCGGGTAATGTATCATATTCGGTGTTTACACGCTGAGCGTCACACCTAAAGTACACGTAGTGCCGGTTTTGCAAACTGTATGCACTCGGATTTGTACCTTAGACGTAGGTGCCAGAGTATAGCATTTTGCAGCTACGTCACCTGTTGCTCAATCAATCAATCAGTAAATCAATCATTCAGAGCTTTTATGTAGAGTTCCCATTCAAAACATCTAATCAGTAAATAATATTGTGTTGAATATTGAAAATGCGTGGAAATGTTTCGAATTGCAGAATGTACAAAGATGCAGAGACTGGAATCAACTTCACGTCTTGGTTGGTCATCGGATTTCCCGCTATGGTTGTCGATCTCTTTGGCGCTTGGCTCTTCCTCATGATCATCTTCTTCGGCCCAAGGTACGTTGGTCACCAGTTTAGTTTACCAGTTTCCGTGTAGCATTTCTGCTCCCAGTGATTGGAAAATGCATTTAAATAAGTGGTTTTCATTGCAGTTTTGAGTGACTGAAAGAAGAGGAGCTGTTATAGCTGTTATCTTAAATAGTTTAACCCCCAGTGTCTGCGTACTACAGCGGGTAACATTTGGTATGGTATGTTGTAGAGTGTGTTAGTGTTTCATACCATGTTAGTGTGTCATGCCATGTGTTAGTGTTCCATACCATTTGTTAATATTCCTTAACATGTGTTGATGAACCGTAACATATTAATGTGTCATAGCATGTGTTGATGTGCCATGACATGTGGTAAATCAGTCATGTTGTGCTAATAAATATCCTCTTTAACTAAGATTTGAAAGCTGATCTTTGTGCTGGGATAGCTAAGATATTAATCACTTCAGTGTCATTTTGTCTTTTAGTTCTCTAGCAACATAGGTCATTTCAATGTGTTCATAAGAAACTACTGTAAATCGACTATCATGAGAAAACTGATGACCATCAGATAACTCTTTTGGACAACCCTTCTGTCTAGTCACAGCGCTCGTGAATAAGCAGGTGCCCTGCGCTTGGCTTTCGACTGGTACTTTAGAAGTTTGGAGATTACGATTACGACAGTTAATTGTGGATCTGTGCACATCTTTCATTTTCAAGTCACATTTTTATTTCAGATTTTGCAGCGTCCAAATGTTTGGCTCCAGGTTATTTAAGAAAAAAACTATGAATACAGAGCTTCAATAACAATTTGTGATGCGATCCAGATGGCAAAATCAAGCTTATGTCGATTGATAGCATTTTGAGATAATAGTTGATTTTAGTGAACTGGGGGTCAGAGGTCGATTTTGACTTTTTTTCATTTTCGTATATATACACCGTGATTCAATAAAAACTAAGCCAAATTGTTTTTCATATATCTCCAATGCCTGATAACATAGCATGCTAAAATTTTCCAAATATTTAGAGACTTGGATCGAAAATATGATTCCAAAATTTCATGAGATAAAGTTGAACGGATAAAAAGATATGAATATTTAAACTTCATATGCCAAAATTGCAGTTTACAAGCAATTTTCTGTCAGATTCAATCAAATGTTTCCTTATTATCTCCAATGCCCGATGATTAATCATTCTAAAATTTTCCAGATATGTAGTGAATTGAACTAACAATATGACCCTGACAGTATGGTTTGATTATTTAATTAAATAACATGCTCAAAATGTCCTCCTCCTGCTTGCACGCAAACCTGGAGGCGCTGGCGCCATGCATTTGCAACAGCATCGTCGATTATCCTCTGGTCCAGGTCATCCCACACTTCCAATAATCGTTGCTTCAGATCGTTTATATCATGGATAGTTGTCTGCTAGATTCGGTCTTGCGTCATGCATGCTCCACACTTTATAGTCGACAGAAGTCAAATCTGGGCTGTTCGGAGGCCATAATGTGGTATAAACGAAGTCTGGCGTCTCTCTTGTCAGCATTTCGATGGTTTCCTTGGCTCTGTGGGCTGGCGCTGTTCTGTTGAAAAAGAAAACAGCCTTCTCGGGCTATAGATTTCTGATAACAGGTGGAAGATGTTGTGACAGCAGAACATTGCGATAATATACTCCGTTAATTTTACTCCAGGATCACTGAAGTCCAAAATTGGGAACTATCAAGAATCGAAACCAGAACGAACACCATAACAGACTTGCTGAAAACTGACATTTCTGGAGATGTTGTTTAAATATTCATATCTTTCTATCCGTACATATTTATGACATGATATTTTGGAATCCTATTCGAGGTTCAATTGTGTAAATTACAGAAAAATTTTATTATGATTAATTATCAGACATTGGAGATATATGAAAAACAGTTTAGCTGAGGTTTTTATTGAATCTCACAGAAAATTGCTTGTAAACTGCAATTTCGGCATATGAAGTTTGAATATTAATATCTTTTTATCCGTTCAACTTGATCTCATGAAATTTTGGAATCATATTTTTGGTCCAATTCGCTAATTAATTGTAAACTTTTAGCGTGATATGATATCAGGCATTAGAGATATATGAAAAACAATTTGGCTTAGTTTTTATTGAATCACGGTGTATATATAGTAGACTATATTATTTAATTGTTCGCCAATTATCAAAGCAAATATATGTCTGGAAATATTTTAAATTAATTTTATTTGTGAATGTTGTGTCTTTCCAAAGTGTCAAAATCGGACTTTGTAGTGCATTTTCAAAGCATTGCCGTTGGTCAAAATAACCTTTCACCCCTATTGAACTTGGTATCCTCTGAAAGCTGAGACTCTGGGCTAACAAATGGTGGTCAAATAAATTATGCTAATTATTTTCCGGCCATGATAATAAGCAGAATATAGAGGCAGCCTTCATAAACAAACTAAACTATTGGGATCATCTTTACCTCGCGTTTCCTGAAAACTGCAATATCACAGTTTCGGACACTAAAATATTCATAACTCGGTCAAATATCAAGGTATTTGATTTGAATAGGGCTTTTTTAAAATGAAACTTCTACTGTTTAACATAGTATTAAAATGTCATTTTCGATTTCTGATGACATTAGCCTGGTTTTGCCAGATCGCATCACATTTATTTAATCCTGAAATGCCAGAATTCTTGCATTATACATATCGATGTTGAAATCTGCATCCTGATGATCTGCCTTGTTTTATGACATGACTAATATTTGGATAATGCTTTTGCTATCCGACCATGAAATATACAAAAGTAATGTTTATTCTTATTGGCTGTATACGTCAGTATATACTATTATATTGTGCTATGCATAGGTTTTATTTGAGATGACCAAATTATATATAACATTTGGAAAATTATTACTAACACCATGACTTGTCATGCATTCCTTTCGGCATTTGAGGACAAATGAATGCCTTGACAAAATGCTTCAACAGTTACATGTGCATGTTGCATGGTTTCATTTATTTATTTATTTATTATTTCCAACTTAAGATCTATAGGATTTGTTATTATGGCCTTGTTTTGCAGTTCCAGGTGGCCTGAGATAGCCTTTATCCCAACCCAAGATACGACTTGAACAGTCTTTTTTGCTGCTCCAGATGGTTATTTAAACCTGAAGAGGTGCTATATAAATTTGATCTCCGCCACTGGTTGCACTCTGCCAGTGCCAGTCCCAAGCGTGGATAAAGGAGGAGGGCGACACTCATCATCATTGATACGGCAATGTTGTTAAACAGCAACAAGACTGTAAATATAAATTTGAGAAGCATGCATTCTGTTGTAACTGAAAGGATGGGATTAGATGGACATGTTCACCTTTTCTTCTGTGGTATTGTAATAATAGAGCATCAGTGACATGGAGCTACTGTGAGTGAAATACTTGCTCATGGTTCCACCCAGTAACCTTCTTGTGGGAAGAGTATTGAACGCACATACTGTGTACACTGTACAGGCTGTTTGTTTGTTTGTATGTGCACTTGTTATAGTGCCCCTTCAAGCTCTCACTACTCAGAGGCGCTCCCGATTGCAGAGCGGACACTGCATCGGAGTTTCACGCCGAAGCGCTGAGCAATTGTGAGTGAAGGACTTGCCCAAGGTCCTTACGCGGCGAGGTGGATTCAAACCTCGAACCTTCCGGCTCCAAGGCAACGACGCCACCACCACGCCCCACAGGCTGTATGCTGTTAACCAATCCATGCGATCTAATCAGTGTGTGTGGATGAAAACGTGACAATGGCTGGTGCGATTTATTAATTCGGGCAATTGTACAATTACCCTGTTAGGAGTTAGGACAGAACTCGTCTGCCTTTGCCTGCTCGCTGGTGACAGCTGTTGTCATCGACCTCAATTTTATCTCATGCAAATCACTTGTCCGTTCAAATTTAGTCGCGATAAGTGCTTACCAGCTGCGAGTCTTTTTGAACGTAACTCTCTGTCTCTCTCTCTCTCTCTGTCTCTGTCTCTGTCTCTGTCTCTCTCTGTCTCTGTCTCTGTCTCTGTCTCTCTCTCTCTCTCTCTCTCTCTCTCTCTCTCTCTCTCTCTCTCTCTCTCTCTCTCTCTCTCTCTCTCTCTCTCTCTCTCTCTCTCTCTCTCTTTCTCTCTCGGTGTCTTGGCTGTTTTAATGTCTTTTCTATTGATTCTTTTGTTGCACATTAGAGTTTTCCATGTTTATCTTCTCAAAAATTTTCTGGACTTCATGTCACTTTTAAAATTGAAACGTTTGTCCAATTCATTTACACTTCTTTTCATCAATGAATTTGATGATAAGTTAGTGTGCTGGTTGTACATAGACTGTAAATGGTATAACTGGACGGCGAGGAAGAGGATTGGTCTCTCCTTCTGTGCCGCAAAGCTAAAATGGTGAAGTTGCCCAAAGCATACCTAAAGCTCCTCTTTTGGGTTAAGTCAAGGAGCTACTCTTCTGTTGACATTTTGAGTGAAAAAAAACAAGAGCGGGTATGGTCATGTAATGTAGTTTTGCATTTTTTTATGCTCCTTTATTGAGTTTCGTCACCGGAACAACAACAACAGTTGTACAACGTGAAATATGGCGAATTAAATATTGTATTATATATTGTAAATAATATTGTAAATAATATTGTAAATATTGTATTTAAATAGTACTGTGATACTGATACTAATTTTTGTGTGCAACTTTGCTATGTTGAAGTAATTTTTTATTTGATTTAAATTTCAGAGAGACGTTCAAGCGTTCGAAGAACACGGACGATTCGGCCAACCAGGTCATCCGCGCAGAATACGTGAAGCTGGGAAAAATTACGTAAGCACAAAACGACAGTTTTGCAGTTTCGTTAACTAATCAAAGCCTTCTTATCATGTATTTCATGCCAAGACTTGGGTGATGTCTAGAATTCAATATTTATTATGAGCAGTGGTGGTATTATTGGTATTATTATTATTATTAATTTTGCCTTATTGTTGCACTTTCTCAGAATTTATGTTACTGAGCATTTGATGATGAGACTAGTTAACCATTTTGTTTGATTGTTTGCTGTAGGTTTGCCGAAATCGTCGTCCTTGTCAACTTCATCGTTCTGGCTTTGTTGTGGTTTTCACGAGAACCGGAGTTCGTAGCTGGCTGGGGAAGCCAGATGGCAGAAAAAGGGTAATTCTTTTTCACTGCATTTTTCTCTCTGTTCTGTCATGTTTTCCCAGGGCTATCAATCAATTGATCAATTAAAACTAAGAAAAAGTATGTAACTAACGTGTCATAGACTTGGTTCCGTGGGGGCTAACTTAAGGAATGATTTATTGAATTTTTAACGTAATATTTTTGATTTAGCATATGATCCAGATTTTAACGTGAATTCGTTATGTGTGTTTATGTTTAGATATGTGACGGATGCGTGTGTGGCGATATCCATCTCTCTCATCTTGTTCATCCTTCCGTCGCAGCTGCCAAACTATCTCTGCTTCAGAAGATCTAATGGTACAAGCAAACATATATGCTTATTTGCTCAGTAAAAAAATAGTGTATATAGTATTAATAAATAATACAGTTTCAGTATTGCAAGTATGACAGAACAGTCTGTTTATATGATTTTACACTTTATATGAACATTTTATTTGTTAATTAATGTGATAAATTTTGTATGTTAGCATCGTCATCATCGGTAGTACTTGTTAGTATTTATTTATTTAGTAATTTAAGGCAGTCAGTGATTGAAGACTGATTGATTGATTGTTTTAGCTGAGAAGCCGCCCGGTCCAGCGCCTCCGATTCTTGACTGGCCAACCGTGAACAAGCAGATGCCGTGGAGCGTGATCATTCTGCTCGGTGGAGGTTTTGCTTTGGCTGATGCCTGCAAGGTTAACTCATAATTTGTTTTTAATTAATTAATTCGATTGCACTGTTCCATGAACTTGGAGCGCTGGTGCTCAGACTCGATCATTTGTGGGGCAAGGTGGTGTATTAGTGGTGGTTTTTGGAGCCGAAAGGTTCCAGGTTCGAATACTCCTCAAGACGCTGCCTAGGGACCTTGAACAAGTTCTTCACTTGCTCGTGAATTTCGGCGTGAAACTCCGATGCAGTGTCCGCACCGAGACGGGAGCGCTTCTGGGTAGTGAGTTTGAAAGAGCGCTATATAAAAATAAAAGTTGGAATGCTATCTTTATGGATTGCCCTTCCCTCCGCTCTGGATTGTTATCTCCCAGCTCGTCTTAACACCTTTTTCTTATAACTGGCTTTTAAAATTAAAACTGACTTTGAGGGAAGAGTAGTACACCAAATGTTCGTATAATTTGCTTCATTATTACCAGAATCCTGACGTAATTATTTCTCACATGTTGCTCAAGTCTAGCGTATGCTGCCGTGATTGAACTAGGAGCGCTTCTGTGTAGTTTCTTAGTATAAATTCTCAAAATCAGGGATTGGATTAGAAAGTCAAAGGCATTGACCCGAAAGTTACGTTTAGAATGTTACTTCTGCTATAACATGTGGGGCGCCGCCGCGGTGGTGTAGTGGTGGCGTCGTTGCCTTGCAGCCGGAAGGTTCGAGGTTCGAATCCACGTAAGGACCTTGGGCAAGTCCTTCACTCACAATTGCTCAGCGCTTTGGCGTGAAACTTCGATGCAGTGTCTGTTCTGCATTCGGGAGCGCCTCTGAGTAGTGAGAGCTTGAAGGGGCGCGATAAAAAGTACACATACAAGCAAACATTATTTCCATCGCTTAAATTTTGGTGAAAAATTCTCGATTTGTTCATTTCCAGGAATCTGGTCTATCGGCTACGATCGGAGAGTCTCTGTCCAGTTTCCGCCACTTGTCTCCGGCTCTTATTGTTGCGTTGATGTGTATCCTAGCAACCGTTGTGACCAGTTTCACGAGCAACATGGCTACCACAACCATCTTCATACCTATCCTGGCTGAACTGGTATGATACTATTTTATTTTGTGGCGTTGCTTGGCTGCCAGACATTTAAATTCGACTCCTGTAATAATTTGTTATCATCCATTCACACTATGAATAGTAATCATACTGCAGTTAGTCAGTTTAAAATCAAATGAAGATAATTAATATCATATTAATGATATTAATTATATTATCGGGGCCACAGGCGCCGAGTTGACCTGAAGAGTGGTGGTGCCCACAGAAGGTATAAAAATCCGCGCGTGAGCGCGGAAAATTTTTTTGACCCTTTTTTATGGGAGTTATTAAAATTACCTCATGGGCGGAGACTTGGTCCTGGTTTTAGGGGACAAATTCGCGGCCTAAGGACGATCGCCGAGGCGTTCAACTTCAACGCCGAGAAGGGTATGGGTTTAGAGGAGATGTGCTATTCGAACTTTTCGAATTTTTTTATTGCCAATCTGCAATGGTAGCATCCTAGGCTGTCATTTATGTGAAATTGATCATCATAATCGTGATTTAATAATTGAAAAGCGTCCTTGCCATTGTTTAAAAAATCCATACTGAAATAGTGACATTTTAAGATGCTATCTCAGCAAAATGTCTTATTATTTCATTGCTTAGAGACGTGATTTAAGACTTCAATAAATGTTCCTCTCAATTGTTTAAAAAAAGATCACTTTTTGGATCAGCATGTAGTTCTCTTGGAATCTATATAGAAGACAAGTACAATCTTCGTTAGGATGGGCATATTGAAGCACTCTTCCCTAATATAATTAGGTCAACAGTCTCAACTTTTGCACAAGAAATCAAACAATTCTGTCTACATTAGCCACTATTTAGTGAGTCAATATTAACACTGTGGAAATAGTTTTTCATAATAATTACAGTCTTTAAAAAAGGTTTGACAATAATTTTTTAGTAAAGGCTAATTTGTCAACGCAGACAATGAGACAAAAACAATATCCCGCTTTTGTGATGCTGAGAGGTGACTCTCGCGCAGTGAGGAACATTATTGAGCGTGTGCAATAAAAGGAATCAACGTAATTAAAATCGTCGCCTTCGTCAGCAATAAAAAAATGACGGAAGTGGATCGAATAAGCAGGATTTCGGTGTTTCTTCGTATTCGCTGATCGGCTGAAGACTAATAATATTGAGTTCACTCTACCGCATGGGGTAAAACTGGAGTAATAGTAAGGTAGACTAGTTGAGTTTAAAAAAATTATAAAAGACGGAATGATTTTTATAGATAAGCAATGCCAACAGAGAAAAAATGTCTTGAAAAGCACATCTTGCCGGCTTATTTCTGGGGGTGCCCAAGCATAGGCGGGCCTCGCATGGCCAATTTCTGGCGGTGCTGAGCACTCACGGGCCTCGCAGAGTCGGCGCCCATGATCGGGGCCACGGCCTGGCCGCCTTAAGAAAACTAAGTGGATCAGTTAAAACTAAATTGTAAACTAAAACTTACATTCCGATTATAATAATAATGATACTAACAACAATATCATTATTATTGTTGTTATTATTACAATAATATTGCAATTAGAATTTTGGTATATCAGTGTATGACTGTGCTAATTACCTTTTTGATATTGGTTGTAATTTTAGTCTGCAAGTACGTGCATTAATCCGATCTACCTGATGTTGCCCGTCACTCTGGCCGCGTCTTGGGCGTACATTCTGCCCGTCTCAACGCCTCCCAACGCGATTGCGCACTCGTATGGCGACATTGCGATAACAGACATGGTATGTACAGCTATTTACATTCATTCATTGGTGAATATTAATGTATTGGTTTTCTGACTGTCGGTTAAGAGGAATTTGTTTCTGAGTTGTTGCTTATGCGCCACCTATGAATGAGTACAGTGACCAATGGTCACCATGCACTATTGGTTGGTGAGTAGTCCAAGGTTGAATTGTAGGTCGGGAAAAGCACTCCACGCCCTCCATCATGTGTCGAGGTTAAGTAAGTCAGCAGCACCTCTTGCTTGTGGCTTGCCGATGCTTCCTTAGTGCTTGCTTTAAAGCGGCTAAATACAGTACGATGTGTAAGTGCAATTAGTGCCTTTGTGGACTTTTATTTAGTGTCTTTTTCAGGACCTCAGGAGTGAAACTCCGCCACTTTTCTTACTCTGGTAGTGCCAGTCCCAAGTCTGGATAAAGGAGGAGGGTGATCCTAATGATCTTTGTTATCACACTGCATTGTCGTTGAACTGCAACACTGCAAAGGCACTGAAAATGCAGCTGCATTGCAGATCTGTTTAAAAGAATATTTGTGAGATGACTTGTCAGTCTCGTTGAGCGTAATAGGAATCTGCGTTTCTTCTTCTGTTTTCAGATCAAGGCCGGTCTCGTGATGTGCGTCCTCTGCAACGCGGTGTTGCTCTTCTCGATCAACACGTGGGGATACACGTTCTTCAATCTCGGGGTCTTCCCCGAATGGGCGGTCACCCCCGGCTCCAACTGCACGGCCACCGGGGCAACTAGCCCCCCGACGACGACCAACGCCAGCGACATCTTCACGACCGCTCCCTTTGACTTGTCGACAGGTTCCTCCTTCTTCTAGATGACTTAGCGTCTGCGTCGTCTGCCCCGTCGGGCGGAAAGTAGTCGCCTGTTGTCTTGATAAACATCTTTGTCTGCGGAACTTTGCTGCATGTATCGCGTTGCTATGCTGTGTCGGAAGGCGGCGGTGACTTGATACACGTCGTCGTATCTCACTATTGTCTTGAACAAACGTTCGTTCATTATATCAAAGCACCTTTGTTGTATCCCTCCAAGATATCTATCCGAATGCACGCCCGGCCCACTGTCGCGATGAAGAATGGTTTTTGATGCTTGTGAAAGGGATGTGTGTAGTTCCACGCTTTTGAAAAGAACTTGCAGATCTGAGGATTATTCCAAGCGGTCGGCTGCCCTGAAACTGAAAGGTCATAATGATTGTTTTGGTGTTTAAGACGTGGTACAGCTTGTGGTTGGGGGACTGAGAATTGTATAAAAACAATGGGGGTTGGGAGGTCAGATGTTGATTTATGTGCAGTGGTCGTAGCGGTCCTGTAATGTACACATTTCTCTAGCAACGTCTGATTTGCATGTTCCATGCATATCAACGGAAGATTTATGGGTTATAGATGGATTAAAATGCTCTCGGCTCTGTGCCAAATTAATTATTTGGTGTTGAATGTTCTTTTGGACATCTTGTGTATGTATCTGCAATCGAAATTAGAAATGAATGAAATGTCTAGCATGTAAAAAAACTTTGAAGAAATGAATTTCGCCAATAATGTCTTTAAAATCTATTATATCTGATTGAGATGCCTAGCAGATTAATGAGCTTTGGTCCTCAAGTGTTTGGGTGGCCTTGGGTCTGCTGCCAGGTGATTAGTATCTTTGCAGCACTCTGCCCTCATGGACTTAGCAAAACTCATTTAAAATTTGACATTAATTTTTATTTTATTTTACTTAAATAGATGTTTGACCATTTTGTTAAGTGAACAATATTATTTTGTTCTAAAGGCTGTTAAGATTTTGGTACATCGGTATCACTTAATTTTGCTAAGTATCTTTTAAAGAATTTATGAGTATGAAGTTTTTAAGCAACATTTCTCATTCTAAATGGTTTTCGAAGTGCAATTGTGCCAAGTTTTCAGCAATGTCAATGAATTGATAATGTTTTACGAGGGCACATGTATAACTGATTTGCATATTTTTAATTTAGTTACAAGGTTGTTTTTTTATAATGAAATTCTGGAATTTTAATGAGCATGACGAGGGTAAAATGCTGTTTAAACCGAACACTGACCACATAGTAGAATGCGATGCAGCAGTTTTGTATCTTGCGCTTAAACACGAACATTGATGACGGCGACTGATGTTTGTAAGGCTTGTAAATACCGAACCTGATGTGTGTTTTGTTAGCGTCTTTTGTTTCTGTGTGTACTTTAATTGTGCGTGGTTGTCATAGTTTAATTTCATGTTGACTATCTACGCATCAAAAACGTTTTTCCTGCCTCGGATCATGCTGCAAGAGGCATGGGTTGCTGTAGGCTTGAATGAGACTTCGTTTGAAATCACTTCTCATTGAGATCTTGGCACCAATAATTATGATCAGAATTATTGCAGTTGATTGTGCTGATATAGTTATTGTCACTTGAAATGTTCTGCTATGGCCATTCTAGTGTTGGAACATCGTTCTGTTGTCAGAATTGTCAACTAAGGTGTTTGATGTTGTTGTTGGAATGATGTTCTGGTGTTGGAATTGTCAGTGCAGATGCAGTTTTCTGTCATTCTAAAGTAGAACTTCTGCAGTTAGAACTGTCAGGTGAAATACTGTGCACTGGTTTTTTATTGCAGAACATAATTATTCTTGCAGCATTAATGTTATGCACTGACATTTTTCTGATTTATTCTAACTGATTTTGCTGTGAAAATCATCCAATGTGATGACTACAAGTCGTCTTTTCATTCGTACACTCATCTTTTCTGGCCATTTAATTTGATTTGCCACCATCCTAGATCCAATATCTGATTGTCAAACACACATTAACACTAGTATTCCAGTGGAGGAATGCTGTGCAAGCATTTAAAAGTACCGAACGTGGACTTACATTTCTTTTATGTCCGATGACAACATCATGTTTGATGATTTCTTAACATGGAAAATCGTTGTAAAAATGGCAGTATGCCAGTGCATTACAGTGCTTATGGTGACTTCTGCTCTGTTTCAGATGAATGCTGTAATTTATTCTTTGTTTTGGACAGATTTGCTTTGTTAGTTCAATGTCGTAGAACTTTTCTGCCACTTGTTTTCGGTGTGTTTTCTGTTGAGAAGTCGGCTTGACCAATGAATTGAAGCTGTGTCAAATTGAGAGATTGTTGTTCATTCGGTTCATTTTTAGTCAAATCAAGCAGTCGCCCGTCTAGGAAATTTATGTCCCAAGGATGACATTGTAGTCGTTTTTTGTTTGTTCATTTTGGCCAGCTTTAATCATTTTTGGTCCTTTTAGATAAGTGGTCTTGTAAGCTGTTCTGGTCAATGTGTTTTGTGTTTTTGAACGCTTTGGTCTGACGTAAAAAAAATAATTGTTAAGTTTCGGATTGTGTATTTAATGTGAAATTCATGACTGGAATCAAGTGGGAGAAACGTGACTTTTGTGTTATTTTGTGCTTGAAGATAGATATCCCAATTAGCGTGTTTAGTCAATGCATTAGCGGGCAAGTTATTCATGTTCACCAAACATTGACGTGTGTTACCGCTCTGTAACTTTAGATTCTTGAATCATATGGAACTTAAAAACAACAAGCGGAATTGTATTTGAATTATTTGACTGTAGTAAATCCTCTTTTTCATGGCTGTGCATTTTATTTTAAAATTGCTTAAAATAAGTGTTGCGTGTTGGTTGCTTTGAAATATCGATTAGCTCTGGTGCGCGACATTCTAATATGAAAAACTCTCAAAGGATATCTGATTAATTATTTTACGTCGAATTAATGTTGGGATTTAATGGCACTAACTGAGTGTCCGTTGGCAGTTTTCCAGGGTCGCGAGCCGATATTTTTTTATAATTCTTTGCTGCTACAGTGGGGTCCCTTTCTGCACAGTTGTGCTATTGGGGCTTGAAACCCAACGCTTGTCACTTCCTAGATATTTCGATAGAAGCAGAAATAATAGACCTGTGAGACGGGTCAAGAATGTAGAACATTCTTCAGTTCTGCAGATGGCTATGAATTCGCCATAATTTGCACAGTGGCAGACAGATGCTGATACTTTGTGTTTTCATTCTGAATTATATTTCTTCATTAGACAGCAAAATTGCAGAGTAATACATTAGTGTTTTTTATTCGATTTTTGTCACTCGAAACTAAAGAAAGATTCGAATGAGTATAACATCAGTTAGAAGCAAGATATTTTTATTCTTTTGAAAATATCTTAAAACAGAACCATTGTGGCATTTGACTGAATAAAAAAGGTCAGAATCCGACATGTGATGGGCCTGTGCCACAACAAGAAGACTAATCTAATGTGTGACATTTCTGGTGGCATTTGATTTGTTGCTGACCAAGTCCCGATTTAGGACATTTGCTTGTCAGTCTACGTGGTAGATGCGTGCGGAAATTTGTGCTTTCTGATTTGCAGTTTGAGAGTTGCCTCGAACTAAACAAGCTGTTTATACATTCATTTGTACTGTAGGAGAATTTTGTCGACTGAAAAATAAATGAGCTATTTCCTGATTTTGTTTATTGTCATTTTGAATGTACTAATTGAGCAGTGCTTTGGAATTCTGATGACATATTTAAAAGAATTGAGAATCTAGGTTGGGTCACCATTCCATTTCACATGGTTAAAAATTTTAGGTTAGGTCACCATTCCATTTCACATGGTGAAAAATTCTAGGTTCGGCTGACCATTCCATTTCACATGATTAAAAAATTGCTCTTTTCATTCTGTAAAAAGTACTTTCAAAAATAGAGCCATTGTGGTATATGAGTTATGTCACATTATTTTGTTCCTGTGCTCAACTAAATAGGCCTCGTATATTGCCTCAAACCCTTAGCTTATGCTTATAGTCAACTCCTGGGATGTGTATGCCTACAAGAGAGTTTCAACGATGTCTAGACTATAAGTGACTGGGAGAGATAGTCCAGTTCTAGTCCTGAGGGTTGGAAAGACTATACCCAATCGAAGAGTTCACAGGACTGACGAATAGCGATGTATTGGGCGTTTTCTCGGTCAACGACTTTATGTATTTCGAAAATTTTATGTAGCGCCTCTTTTAGGTAAGCTACTCAGAAGCGCTTCCGGCCCATCGACGGCTAAATAAGACAGTTTCGAGGTTCTTAAAGAACAGAGTGGAGTGACTCCTGGGAAGTGGGAACTAAGTGCAGTGTGACAGGGAGGCCATTCCATATAAATGACAGCTATTCAGACAGAAGACTAGCTTGTTGATATTTTAATGACTGTCATGTCAATGATGATTAGTGTCGTCCTCCTTTCTTCAGGCTCGCCTAGACTTGCATGCGGTCTCGGCTTTATTTATTGCTTGTGTCAAATAGGTTGACATGCATTATGTATAAATAAAAATTATAGTTGGTATAAAAATTATGTACTTCGCAAAAGTTTATCAGTTTTAATTTAGCTGTTCATATCGCGACGACCTTTGGGCTACTTTTGGCGGGAATTTGCGATCGATTAATTCCAAAGTGTGGCAACCCTGCGCTTTGCCGCTATACACTTGAAAAACGCGTCCAAGATGGTGGTTGCGCAGATGAGATCTTCACGAACCTTTCAATCGTCCAAATGTTCGCGAAAACAGGTATTAAGTCGCTTTTTGCAGTGTGAAGTGGCAGTAACATGCGAGTAATCGACAATCGTAATGTGCAAAATAAATCTGATGAGAAAATAACAACGAAAATTGTTCAATCGTTCGTCATAAGCAACGCTAATATAAGGCGATAGACTTACCGGAAGTTTCGCCAATATATTTTTTCGACGTTTGCATAAACTCGGGTAAACTCGTAGATTACCTGGTATTCGCTTGTCGCAGCACTATTATTTTTAACAAATCTAACTTCTAGTTTGGCAGGAATCATTCTCATCGATCCAGCTTATATTCAGGCAGCAGTTATTATCAATAGAACTTCAATTTAATTTACAATTATTTTTCATCAATTGATCCAGCTTAGATTACAGCAAAATTGTTTTCGTAAATCCCACTTATGAGTTCTATTACAATAAAAAAAATATTGTCATCAATCTTCTGATTACTAGCCTAATTAATTATGTAACAAGAATTAATATTAGGTTATTGTTACTGACGTCTCGGTAAATCGTAAACAGTATGGCCGCCAACGAACGCAATAAAATTAGAGTGCCGCCTATGGACGATATCGCAACATGCATCCCAACATGCAAAGCGTGAGGGTCAGTGGTTAAACCGTAGTTTAGGTTGCTAAATTATTTTCATTTTCGATATCCCGTAGTTTAGGTTGCTAAATTAAGAAGCACCCCAGTCATGAATATAGCACGCCATATAACGCGCTATTCCAATTTCTGAACATTCGCGACCGGAAGTAGCAATATAAATCGAAAACGCAAGAAGAAATATGATATGTATGGAAGCTGGATTGACGAAAAAACGGTACCTTTTTATCCGACCACAATTTTTTTGAATTCGATGAAAAATATTTATGGCGAAATAGAAGCGGGATTTTACGCGTGAGGGTCGGTTAGGGCTCAGGTTAGGCGTCGTGAGGGTCGGTTAGGACTAGTTTTAGGGTTAGTGCAGTCATTCTGATGAAATTGAAGCGTGCTTTAATTTTCGCGGAAATATTGGGCCGTATGTCGGGCCGCTCTGTTATGCACGCATCTACGGCGGCCATACTGTTTACGATTTGCCGAGACGTCAGTCACAATGACCTAATATTATTCTTTTTGGCACTTTGACTTGTTTTAGATCACAATGTTTTTAAACCAACTCTGAAGCCACGCATGATGCATTGACGAATAATTTACGATGCTAAAACACACGTTTACCTAGAAGTGAATGGCCAGTTGAACATTTTAGACTGAAGAACTTGTTCTTCCATGCATTGCATACATGAGCTGAAAGTCTGAAACCTGTCAAACATCGGTCCACATTCGCACCACAGTGAAACTCAGTGAACATGAACACATAATAAAAACCTCAATTATTCATAGTGCCATGACCGTTTGGCCGGTTTGGGCATCTCTGTATTGGGCATCTCTATACTGCTCACTACCTACCGGGTAACAAAAAGGTGCTCTCCAGGCCTATCATGGTGAGTTTCACTACGCGCAGAACTAGATATATGCAGTTCACCAGGCGAAGATGAAACTGAGTTTGCTCTCACGTGTCATCTTTACAAGCCCCCTGCAACTACAGGAACGGATCTTCACACACGAACGAAGAACATGGCTCAACGCTTTGCTGCAGCAAAAAGCATGGTTACAGACAAGATCCTCACCTCTTCAAGGACAAACGTAGGACAATTCTACAATCAAGAAACTATCCACAACTGCAGTGCCAAGAAGAACACTGTCGTTGGACGATTTGAAGTCATTTGCACTCCCTTTGGACTCGTGGGATTGATCTTCCTTACCCAGGTTACTTAATCATCCTCTTCTGATTTACCTCTGATAATTATTGTCAACCACCCAGTCACAGATTTTTTTTAGCAATAGCATTTTCAAGACCTGTGCATCTTTTATGCAGTCCTATCCATGCATCTAGGTATACTTGACCACTTTCTTACTTTCTAGGCTACTAGTTATTTAATTGTTCCTCAGTCCACTTACTGCTGAAGAATCTGTGTTTATTTTTGTGGGTGCATTGATCCACGGTTCAGTATTTTGTTATGCATGTTCACTGACTCACTGTCTCTCATTGCAGTCTTCAGCTTGCTAATAAGACCTATTAGAGCTGAAGAAACTGTGTTTATCTTTTGTATGCCTTGATTCACTCTCACTACATTCTTCAGCTTGCTAGTAAGACTTCCTGCTGAAGCAATTGTTTATTATGTGTGCATATTGATTTACTGAATGTTTTATTGACTTTTGGCCTGTCGCCTAAATTGATGAAATGTTCTTTATATAATTACTGATGATGATCCATGTTGACCTAAGAACTTACTCTACCTAGACCAGATTGCAGTGCTGCTAAATTACCTCACGTCAGATCAAATTGACTTGCTGCCAAAACTTCTTCATAGAACATGCTATCCTAAATTGCTATAAGTACTAGCCTCTAACACCTTTGCCCTTTGAGCTGTTTCTTACTGGTGTTCTATTAAATAGAGTATTATGATGTTAACACATGGCAGGAACCACAGTGCTATAAGAGACTTTTTGAGGTTATAAACTACATGATTGCATTTGTTTATGGAATATGTTTACTGACCTGAAAGCACCATAGGGCCTATACAAGGATGTGTTGCCTGCTCATGTGTGGCAGAGTCTCTTGCAGCTCTCATGTGCATTAACCAGTCTAACTCACCAAAATTGCTAATGTACACACACTTTACTAGCCTCTTACCCTTGCAATAGAATAGGTAGGTAGGTAAGTAAGTGAATTAGCACTTAATTGCTTCATTGCTGCACTTGCCCCGATGCTACTTTAATTTGCATTTGCCCCCATAGTAACTTGATGGATTAGTCCTTATATATATGTTGATTGATTCTTCTGTCAAGTTCTGTGGGTGTCTAACATTGACCCATAAGGAACCGTGCACGCTATTGAATTGTGTGTGCAGAACTGAGTCAAATGTTGAACGAAAGACCTTAAATTGTAGTAGTTGTTCAAGCAGGACATCGCACACATAAATTATATGCTATGTAAGTTGCCTACAGTGTATCTGTTCCCTGACCTCAATTACGGGCATTGAATGCTTTTTATACATTGAGCCGCTCTATTAGGAATGATATTAGACCTTAGTGGACCTATGCCCAGACCTGTTAATAAGCATGAAATCTGAAATCTATTCTGCTGTTGATAGGTCTGAGGTCTCTCTGTTGGCCCTCTATGATGTCTCTTCAGCCTTTGACATGGTCGATCATGATATCCTACTCAAGCGTCTTGAGACCTCCTATGGTGTTAAAGGCCTCCCCTTATCTTGGTTCCAGTCGTACCTTTCTGAAAGAACTCAAATGATTATATCTGGTGACTCTCGAACTCAATGGGTTCATGTTAATCTGGGTGTTCCTCAAGGTTCAGTTCTTGGACCTCTCCTATTTATTCTTTACACGGCCGACATCTCTTCTCTTTTTCCGATTTGTAGTGCTGCTGGCCATCTATTTGCTGATGATGTTCAGGCTTTTGTCCATGGTCCCTCATCTTCCCAGCTGCTATTAGTTGCTCTTATTGAATCCCTTACTAATCATCTCCACTCATGGATGTCTTCAAATCGCCTTTCGCTTAATACTTCAAAGACTCAATTCATCTGGCTAGGTACTCCCCAGCAGCTTCAGAAGCTTGATTTCATTCTGCTCTCTGACAAATTTCCGCTGTTTTCCTTCTCTTCAAGTGTTCGGGATCTGGGTGTTGTAATTGATAGCTCACTTACCTTTACTAAGCATATTTCCAATGTGACACGCTCGTCATATTTCCATTTAAGACGTCTCAGAGCCATTCGTCGCTCTGTCTCCTCCTCCATCTTCACTACCTTAATTCATGCTTTTATAATTATGTTCACGAATTGACTATTGCAATGCTCTCCTCATTGGTCTTCCCAAAGTTCGTCTTTCACCGATTCAGTCGGTTCTCAACTCAGCTGCTAGATTGATTGCCCGCCTTCCCAAGTACTCTCACATCTCTACCTTTATGTTTCATGAACTTCACTGGCTTCCTCTCCGTGCTCGCACACAATTTAAGATCCTCACTCTGATCATAAAGGCTCAACGGGGTCTTGCCCCAAAATATCTCACTAATGTTTTACTTCGTCCTCACTCAGCTTCCTCCCACCGTCCACTTCGTTCATCCAACAGATTTGACCTCTTGGTTCCTCGGTCTAGAACTGTTATGGCTCAGTCTCGATCATTTGTCTCAATTGGTCCTTCTCTTTGGAATGCCCTTTCTCCTTCTGTTCGCTCGACACTTCTTTCTGGTAGTCTCTCCTCTGCTTTGTCACCTCTCAAAACCTGTTTCTTCTCGCTGGGCCTTGCGCACTGGGAGCGCCTCTGAACGGTTCACCCTACTAGAGGCGCTTTATAAATGTTTAAATACAATACAATACAATACAATATGCAGGCCTCTGATTGCTATAAAACTTTTAGGCTGATGTTATTCAAGTGCCAAAGGCATCTTGGACCTTTACTTATATAATAGCAAGGACTTGGACCTTGGTGAAAATTTCTTGGAGAATATTGCTATCCATCCCAACTTGCAATTCAATTTGATAGTCACTCCCTCTTTCTCCTTGATGCACTCCAACTGTCTTAGTGCATGCCCCCCAAAGTTGGCGAAATACAAAGTTCTCTTACTAAACCAGCTATCGGTTTTGTCCGTAAAGTAACGGAAATCTGGGCTCACCGAACTATAATATTTGACACACTTCACATTCATGGTTACAACTTTATACGGAAGATCAAAACTGACACAGAAATCATAAAGTCTGTTTATTAATATTCCTCGATTAACTTAATCTAATATTGTCCTGTTGGCTTTGGGTAATCATTCCCCACAAATGAATACATGGCTACCCATCACTTCTTTCCTCTGATTCTGCAGCCAACTATAGAATTACCCCTACTAGGCCTATGCCACACTAATTGACCAGTGACGGTATATCTTCCCAAATATCTCATTCCGTAATTGACTGCTATAATAGCCTGAGACGATAATCTACCTATAATAACCTTGATTAATAATGTTCCAACCCCTGGATAACATAGGTAAAAAAATGAAATGAAAAGAAACATAACTGATGAAACCGCTGTTAATTTTAAAAGTAAATTAACTGATCTCGATTGGAATCCGGTTTTGCTATTGTGTAGCGAAAATGAACCTGACTTGTCATATAACCTGTTTTTTTAAATGCTTAAAACAAGCTATGCTAAAGCATTTAATTAATCTTAGGTGTAATAAAAATCTTTAGAAAACACAGGTTCCATCAGCCATGGCTGACACAAGGCCTACTAAAATCGAAGAAAAAGGGAAGCACTACATCAAACATGCAAAAATCTACGATTGAGAATAAAAACAAACTCACTATCTACTCATTCTACTGTAACAAATAATTATTATACCGGTAAATTACGGTAATTCGCACGAGCATAGAACGTTCTAATGACTTCATAAAACACAGTAAAGACATCAAAAAGACCTGGCACGTTGCCTATAACAATAATCTAGTCATAATAAGGACAGTCCTATAATTATTAGCAAAATGAAACTGGATGCATGGGAAGAAAATGAATTACCCTTTATAGCCTACTAGTGGCTGAAAATTTCAACTCATAATTTACTGGCCTACTAAAATCCCTATCAACCAAAGGCCATACTCTGAACAGCAAATGTATGAAGAGAGTAGGCCTAGGTTCTAATAAGCGTCATCACTTCCAGCAGCGACATCTGTGTGCTGGTGTGGAGAGTGAATTCTTTCAACCTATCTCCTTTGCGAGACGTTTTGCCATGTCAGGTTGGTTTCCGATTGAAGGCTGTGGGTCATCGATGTCAATGACGAGGCGTGTGAAAGTCTTGGAATGCTCCTTTGTTAAGTCCGTTAGTTGCCTTCCGTCTGCGTCGTCGATGTTTGAACATGCGCAGTTCTTAATCATAATAATTTAAGGTCCTACAGCTGTCTGTCTGGCATATTGGCCCATGTCGTCCAATCGTCGACGTTCCGTCTGCAGTTGTCAAGCGTGAGACCGTGAAGAGTAGCTGGGAGAACATAATTTGCCTCGAATCAAGGCTAATCGGGAAGCCACTGAACGATAGTTTTTGTTAGTTTGTTGTGTTGGGCCAGCAGGTTTTTCATGGACAAAGACAATGCCTCAGTGTTGAAGGCTGCACAGGCTGTAGGCCTAGATCACGATAAGGCCGACAGGTCGCAGCAGGGAGTGTTTCACTCAGTTCGTCGATGTCCCAAGCCTTGAACTGCAACATCTTTGTTGTGAACGATCTGATCAATCTGCACAAATTTAAAATCAGCGCAAAATAACTGAAATTTAAAATGTGGCCATTCGAATGAAGAATTATTGCAATATAAAAGATTGTTGAAATGCGGTAGGCCTACATAATTTTCTGATTCAAAGTTCATTCTCACGACTCGCATTTCTTTTCACGACATTTTGTGTCATTTAATCTGAAACCAGGTTTTATAAACCATTAACTTACACTGAATTCAGTAATTATTGAACTCTGAGTGACAAAAGGCGAGTATTTAGAATTTTTAGTCCTCTAGGCAACATTAGCATTTCTGTGTAGTTCACACACACACACACACACACGCACACACACACACACACACACACACAGCCTTGGCCCCATCCTGTTTTTAATATACATCAATACCTCCCAAAATGCATCATCCATCCATCACTGCCCCTATTTTGGGACGATTCTAACGTGGCCTACTTCTATCGCATGCCTTCGCTGATCAGCTTTTCCAGCTAGTCGATGAATGAGTTGGCATCAGCTATATAGTGACTGGTTTAAAGCAAACCAACTATATTATATTTTGCTCATAATACATTTCTATGTAGTTCACATATCTTCGTTTCCCTAGTTAATATATCTATGCTGACATTCCAGTAAGAGCCTGCAAAATAAGGTGGTCGTTGCTTGCAATATTAACTCTAGAGCTACACTGTACACATATAACATTTGAAATAGTCGCAACAATTGCCAACAATTAGGAAGTCGAAACTTTTAAGAGATTTTTAGCGGAATCATGAGTACTGTAGTCAAACTAACCAACATGGCGAAACACTGAAAAACATCTCTGTACGTCTCTTTTTTTCTCTCTACGGCTGGTTCATTCTTTCGGGATGACAATAGTAGCCGAAAGAATTGGTTTCCATGTTGGCCTCGATAGGCTTAGCATCTGGAGGGCCTGTTTCAGCTCTTTTCTTCTATCATCTGTGCCTGTCCCAGTGGTCCTACTCTCAACAGCATATGTACGAAGAGAGTAAGTCCTCATCACCTTAGGCATGACATGCGCCATCACTTCCTGCAGCGATTTCTGTGTGCTGGTATGGAGAGTGAACTCCTTCAGCCTATGCTCCTTCGCCAGATGCTTTGCCATGTCGGCTAGATTACTGGTCGGTGGCTGAGGCTCATCGATATCAATGCCGAGTCGTGTCAGAGTCTTAGCATTTATCTTTACGAAGTCCGTTATTTCTCATCCGTCAGTGTTGTCGTTCGTACATATACATTTCTTAACGATCAGCTCCTTCAGCTTTGGTGTGTCTGGCCTAATTGCCCATGTCGTCCTGTGGTCTCCGTACAGTCGGCATTTGTCAAATGTGATCGAGGCCCTGAAGATTGGTTGCGAGAAAAACATCTCTGTGCCTGTCTGTCTCTTTTTCTCTCTCCACCTAGGCCTAGTTCATTCTTTCGGGATGACAATAGTAGCCGAAAGAATTGGTTTCCATGTTGGCCTCGATAGGCTTAGCATCTAGACTCTAGAGGGACTTTTCAGCTCTTTTCTTCTATCATCTGTGCCTGTCCCAGTGGACCTACTCTCAACAGTATGTGTCCGAAGAGAGAAAGTCTTCATCATCTCAGGCAGCGATTTCTGTGTGCTGGTGTGGAGAGTGAACTCCTTCAGCCGATGCTCCTTCGCCAGATGCTTTGCCATGTTCGTTAGATTACTTGATGGATGGCTGAGGGTCATCGATATCAATGACGAGTCGTGTCAGAGTCGTGGCATCTCCTTCAATAAAGTCAGTCATGTGTCTTCCCTTGTTGTCGTCGCTGTTCGTGCATCTGTTCTTAATGGTCAGGTCCTCCAGCTTTGGTGTAGCTGGTAATGTCGCCAAGTCGTTGCTGTTTATTCTACAGTTGTCCAGGATGAAGCCCTGAAGAGAGGCTGGTAGGACGTAATTGGCCGCGAGACCTGAAGGCGTGAAACCAATTAGAAACAGATTTGTTAGGTTTCGGTGTTTGGTTAATAGGTTCTTCATCGACAGTGACAATGCCTCTGTGCTGAAGGCTGAACAGACAGTAGTTAAGGCCAAGTCCGACAGATTGCAGCAGGGAGTCAAGACGGTACTCAGCTCATCGATATCCCATGTCTTGCACTGTAAAGTCTTGGTTGTGCAGGCTCGTACAGTCTGCAGAAATTTAAAATCATAGCGAAAGAATGGTTAAATTTGAAATGTGGCTATTCAAATGAAGAATTATTATAATAAAATATTGTTGAAATGAGTAGACCTACAGAACTTCTCGGGTGCAAATTCCATACCCACGAGGCCACAACTCCGTTTCTTTTCAAGGCATTTTGTGTCATTCGTTATATAAACCAGTAACTAACATTGGATTCAATAACCTATTGAACTCTAAATGACAGTTTGGTCTCACTGTTGAGTGTTAAGGTATCGACAACGGTCATAATATTATATGCAAATAACATTTCTACGTATAGGACGTACATGTCTTCGTTTTCTTAGTTAATATATTTGCTGACATTCCAGTGAGAGTGTGCAAAAATAACGGTCTTTACTTGTAGCATTAACTCTAGAACTACGAATACAACATTTGGAATAGTCGCAATAATTGCCAACAATTGCGAAGGTGAAACTTTAAGATTTTTTTAGCGGAATCACGAGTACTATAGTCAAACTCACCGATATGGCAAAACACTGAGAAACATGTCTGTGCTGTCTGTCACTTTTTTCTTTCGGAATGACAATAGTAGCCGAAAGAATTGGTTTTCATGTTGACCCCGGTAGGCCTAGCATCTGGAGCATCTGTTTATGCTCTTTTCTTCTATCATCTGTGCCAGTCCCAGTGGTCCTACTCTCACCAGCATATGCACGAAAACACTATAAACTCATCACCTCAGGCATGGCATGCGCCATCACTTCCATCAGCGACTGTTGTGTGCTAGTTTTGAGTGTCAACTCCTTTAGTAGATGTTCACTCGCAAGTCGCTTTGCCATATCGGTTAGATTTCCGATCGATGGCTGAGGTTAGTCAATATCGATGACGAGGCGAGTCAGTGTCGTCGCATGTCTGTCATCTGTCGTCCGTTGTCGCCGTCGTCGTTCGTCCATCCGTTTTTTATGACAAGCTCCTGCAGCTTTGGTCCATTCGGTTTATTGGTCCAGGTATTCCAGTCACTGCTGCTGATTCTGCAGTCGTCAAGTGTCAGGCATTACACTCGCCATCACCTCCATCAGCGACTGCTGGGTGCTGGTCTTGAGTGTAAACTCCCTTAGTCTACTTTCACGCACAAGTCGCTTTGCCATATCGGTCAGATTTCCGATCGATGGCTGTGGGTAGTCAATATCGATGACGAGACGAGTCAGAGTCGTCGCATGTCTGTCAATGAAGTCCGTCATTTGTCGTCCGTTGCTGTCTTCGCCGTTCTTCCACCTGTTCTTAATTATGACCTCCAGAAAAGGCTTCCATGTAGGTCTGGACAGACAAAGCGTCTGTAGCGCCTGCTTGAGCTGTCTCCTTGGATCGACTGTTGCGCCGTCCCTATCCTGCATTCCACAGCAAAGGTGTGGAGAGCGTAACACTTCGTTATTTCAGGCATTACACTCGCCATCACCTCCATCAGCGACTGCTGGGTGCTGGTCTTGAGTGTAAACTCCCTTAGTGTATTCTCTCGCGCAAGACGCTTTGCCATATCGGTTAGAATTCCGATCGATGGCTGTGGATAGTCAATATCGATGACGAGTCGAGTCAGAGTCGTCGCATGTCTGTCATCTGTCGTTTCTTGTCGCCGTCGTCGTTCGTCCATCCGTTTTTTATGACCAGCTCCTGCAGCTTTGGTCCATCCGGCTGGTCTTTCAATGTCTTCCAATCGTTGCTGCTCACTCTGCATGTCTCAAGCGTGAGACCAAGAAGAGTGGGAGGAAGCACGTAATTAGCGGCACAATCCGTAACTGGAAAGCTACAAAGGGAGAGTCGAGTGAGTCGCTTGTGCTGAGCTGTTGCCGTCCCATCTCTCTTGCGTTCCACAACAAAGGTGCATAGAGTGTAACACTACGTCATGTCAGGCATTACATTCGCCATCACCTCCATCAGCGACTGTTGTGTACTCGTCTTCAGTGTAAACTCCCGTAGTCGATGTTCACCCTTAAGTCGCTTTGCCATATCGGTTAGATTTCCGATCGATGGCTGTGGGTAGTCAATATCGATGACGAGTCGTGTCAGAGTCGTCGCATGTCCTTTAACGAAGTCTGTCATCTGTCGTCCGTTGTCGCCGTCGTCTTTCGTCCATCCGTTTTTTATGACAAGCTCCTGCAGCTTTGGTCCATTCGGCTGATCTCTCCACGTCTTCCAATCGTTGCTGCTCACTCTGCAGCTCTGAAGCGTGAGACCAAGAAGAGTGGAGGGCAGCACGTAATTGGCGGCACAGTCGGTTATTGGAAAGCCAGAAAGGGAGAGATGGGTTAGTCGCTTGTGCTGAGCTAAGAGGTTCTTGGCAGAAACTGATAGAGACCAAGTGTCCTTTAATGAAGTCAGTCATTTGTCGTCCGTTGTTGTCGCCGTTCTTCCACCTGTTCTTAATATGACCTTCAGAAAAGGCTTCCATGTAGGTCTGGACAGACAAAGCGTCTGTAGCGCCTGCTTGAGCTCTCTCCTTGGATCGACTGTTGCCGTCCCAGCACTCTTGCATTCCACAGCAAAGGTGTGGAGAGCGTAACACCTCGTTATTTCAGGCATTACACTCGCCATCACCTCCATCAGCGACTGCTGGGTGCTGGTCTTGAGTGTAAACTCTCTGAGTATACTTTCTTTCAGAAGTCGCTTTGCCATATCGGCCAGATGTCCGATCGATGGCTGAGGGTCGTCAATATCGATGACGATGCGAGTTAGTGTCGTCGCATGTCTGTCAACGAAGTCTGTCATCTGTCGTCCGTTGTTGCCGTCGTCGTTCGTCCATCTGTTCTTAATTATCAGCTCCTGCAGTTTTGGTCCATCCACCTGATCTCTCCATGTCTTCCAGTCAGTGCTGGTGATTCTGCAGTCGTCTAGTGCTAGACACCGAAGAGTGGACGGGAGAACATAGTTTGTGGCGAGCTGGGCGATTGGAAAGCCAGACAATGAAAGATGTGTCAGTTTCTTATGCTGAGCAATAAGGTTTCTCATTGGATCGACTGTTGCCGTCCCTGTCTTACATTCCACAGCAAAGGTGTGGAGAGCGTAACACCTCGTTATTTCAGGCATGACCCTCGCCATCATCTCCATCAGCGACTGCTGCGTGCTGGTCTTGAGTGTAAACTCCCTAAGTCTACTTTCACACGCAAGACGCTTTGTCATATCGGCAAGATTTCCGATCGATGGCTGTGGATAGTCAATATCGATGACGAGTCGTGTCAGAGTCGTCGCATGTCTTTCAATGAAGTCAGTCATGTGTCTTCCGTTGTTGTCGTCGCTGTTCGTGCATCTGTTCTTAATGGTCAGGTCCTCCAGCTTTGGTGTAGCTGCTAATGTCGCCCAGTCGTCGTTGTCCAGGATGAAGCCCTGAAGAGAGGCTGGTAGGACGTAATTGGTCGCCAGACCTGAAAGTGTGAAACCAGTTATAGACAGATTTGTTAGATTTCTATGTTTGGCTAACAGGTTCTTAATCGACAGTGACAATGCCTCAGTGTCGAAGGCTGAACAGACAGTTGTTAGGGCCACGGCCGATAGTTAATTTACAGATGAGATTGCAGCCTAATTTGGATTGGGAATGTAGAAAGACAGCTGGACCATATTCTTAGTATTCTATAAAACATTGGGGTCTTAAAAAATGCATCGACAGCATTGAATAAAGAGGTGTGCAGTTTATAAAGACACTGGCTAATTAATTAATTCTGAATTTTTGAGTTTAGTTATAAATTATTTAACAGTAAGGCATGTACACGAAATGTGGGTTCGCACTGTGAACACCAATGTTATGATTGTTTACATTGCTGTTATTCAAGCAGATTTGTAAGACACCGTATTGGGCAACTAAACAGCATCACCAATTATATATATATATATATATATATATATATATATATATATATATTCGTTTAATTCATGAAAAAGTGCAGGATGACACACCGCAGCCTGGTACATAGGGACGTTGAGAAAAAATTAAATTAAGGCCTCTTCCTAAATAGATCATTGTTAATAAGATATAATGATTGTTTGCGCTCTTGTAGAGGACTCTGGAAATAAAGTTTTCATTGTCCTTAGTTGCTTTCTTCTCATGTAGCCAACTAACTGGTCTCTACTGCATTTTCGTCTATCCTTAGTGTAATCTAATTTGGAATTCTACATACGATACTCATCTCCATGCTTTAAAGATCCTGCAAAAGCCATACGAATCGACAGAGACAATTATAGTGTCTCATTATCAAAGGCTGTGCACTTGTAGGCTACAAGTTTATTCACAAGGCCGTATACTGTATTGTAAAGAAATGGTAGATTCATGTTTACAATGAGTTAGCTTCAACTGAATGTTAGGTATCGTAGGCCTACAGTGCATATATACAACCATTGTTTAAAATCAGAGTTGAAGCAGCTTAGTTACCGTGCATGATGGTCACTTCCCGTATCTTTGTTGTTGAAGGAACCTGGAGTAGTGTGTTCGTGTAACCTTCTATTATCAGGTCTATGAGTTTGTCAGTGAGCTGTCGTCTAGAAGTTTCTTGGTAAATGAGGCTCACGTTGACTTTGGCGAATGCCCATCTGTGCAGTATTACGTCGGTTACTCTGTCGTTCCTCTGGTCTAGGGATGTGGTCAGCAGTCCAAGAAGCATTGAAGTAAGGTCAGTCCAAGAAGCATTGAAGCAAGGTCAGTCCAAGAAGCATTGTGTGTGGAATTTGCCCGATGATGTTGACCTTCTCGATTGTATTTGCAACTGTTGTCAGTCTGGCGATTGTATTTGCAACTGTTGTCAGTCTGGCGATTGTATTTGCAACTGTTGTCATTCTGGCGATTGTATTTGCAACTGTTGTCAGTCTGACGATTGTATTTGCAACTGTTGTCAGTCTGATGATTGTATTTGCAACTGTTGTCAGACTCAGGTTTTCCAGAATCTGTGGTGCGTGTCGTTTGCAGCTGCTACAAGTCATGCTTGTGGGATCTTCACGAATGCAACCCTTTTGGTGTCTCCAGTCCTTGAAATGCTCAGATTTAAATGAAAAGTGACATGGTAAAGTTTGACAATTTATTTTTTATTTTCTACATGCATGTAACAGTTAGTGTCAGGTGAAGTAGGTTAGAGTACTTAAGATGGATTGAAGCTTTTGATATGTGCTGTGTGGCAAATCTTTGGCCAAACTCTCCATTGACCCCCAATTGTGAACACATGTGGTCCTGTTACCAATCTGTCTAGACTGATATTGTGTAGACTCTGTGGTGTATTTCTTTTGCATCCGATGCATGACATTACTGTAGGATGTTCCTGAATGGACCCTTTTTGATGTCGCCAGTCCTTAACTAAGAACTTAATTACGATACTGCAACTAAGTGCTGTTCAGTGTATGGTCATCTTTCTCAACATAATTAATTCTTTTGGGATGACAATAGTTGGAGAAAGAATGGGTTTTAACTTTCCAGATCGGTCTTGACAGGCATACGATCTGAGAAAGTAAGTTCTGATTATCTCACCCGCATGTCAGATGCGTCATCACTTCCAGCAGCGATATCAATTATTCTGTGTGCTGGTGTGCAGAGTGAATTCTTTCAACCTATAGTCCTTTGCGAGATGTTTTGTCATGTCAGGTTGGTTTCCGATTGACGGCTGTGGGTCATCGATGTCAATTACGAGGCGTGTGAGAGACTGAGTCTGAGCATGCGTTTTTATAAAGTCAATTATCAGCTGCCTCTCGTCAATGTCGTTGTTTGTACATATGCAGATCTTAACCATTCGTACATATGCAGATCTTAACCATTCGTACATATGCAGATCTTAACCATTAGGCCCTCCAACTTTTGTCTGTCTGGCCTATTTGCCCAGGTCGTCCAAGCTGTTCAGTCTGCAGTAACTTGTCAAACGTGAGGCCCTGAAGAGTGATTGGGAGGACAGAATTTGCTGAAAATCCAGGGAAGCCTGTGTCGAAGGCAGTAGAGACTGTAGTTAACGAGAAGGCGGACAGGTAGCAGCACGGAGTCAATGTTCTCATTAGTTCGTCAGTGTCCCAAGCCTTGTACTGCAACATCTTTGTTGTGAAGAATGTCAAAGGCTGCACAAAATTTAAAACCAGAGCAAAGTAATGATTAAATTTAAACGATGGCTGAAGAATTATTATAATAAAAGGTTGTTCAATTGGGGTTAAAAAATCCGGTGCACATTCCTTTTTGACGACTGCAGTCTTTTTGAAGGCATTTTGTGTTATTTGTTCTGAAACCAGTATTCTAGAAAAGATTGGATCGAGTTTGCGACACTGACAAATGAATTCTGAATTTTTGAGTTTCAATAGTTATAAATTACTTTACAGTAAGCATGTATGCACGAAATTTGGGTTTGCACTGTGAACACCAATTTGACCCTGTGTTATGATTGTTTACATTGTTGTTATTCAAGTTGATTTGCAAGGCGCGGAATTTGGCAACTAAACAGCACCACCAATATACTAGTCATCTGACTCATCTTAATAATGATAATGATTTTATCGTTTTGACAATCCGGTTGACAGACTGCAACCGGGTACAGTGTACATTTACGCAATTGAAACAATTCAAAAGAACACAAATGACAGAAGACATAAATCTTAACTACATGTACTAATAGAACAGACAGCATCCAATACACAGCGCTAATAGGAGCCCACAAAGCATGTCTATCCTAGGGGAGCTTCGGGATCCGATCTCGAGTCCGCTTAACTTTTATAAGTTAAAATTAACCATTTTCTGTCTTGCACGTAAATTAAATATTTCTTTTCACTTTGAATGCTTTTTATTTGTGAGAGATATCGTATTCATACTTTTGGATCGAATCCGTGGCACAGAGATCAGATACCCGTTAGCTTCGTAGGCCTATACAGTTAACTCAACCTTTCCATGCTTGTTAGTTTGCATTAATAAACAAAGATTATTATTATTAAATTTTTTATGCTATTAGTCACTAAATCTAATATCCTGTATTGTAATGTGAAGACTTTGGTAGCATCGTGTTTACAATGCAGTGGCCTTCAACTGAATGTTACTTATAAAAGTAAAAGCATTGTTTAAAATCAGAGTTGAAGCAGCTTATTACCATGCATGATCTTCAGTTCTCGTATCTTTGTTGTCGAAGGAATGTGTAGGAGTACGTTTATGTAGTCCTCAAAGATCAAATCCAACACCTTGTCAGCGAGTGCTGTAGGTTCAATACCCATCTGCCAGTTGTTATTAAGCTCATACAGTTAACTCAAACTTTCCATTTGCTAAATGGCATTGGTAAAAATGAGTATTGGGCGACTTAGGCTACCATCCAGTTAAATTTGACTCCTGTTAAACTTGCTATCATCTGTTACTACTCTGTAACCCAATTGGATGCTTGTTAGTTTGAGTTAATTAACAAAGACTATTATTAAAATTTTTATGCTATTAGTCACTAAATCTAATATCCTGTATTGTAATGTGAAGACTTTGGTAGCATCCTGTTTATAATGCATGGGCCTTCAACTAAATGTTACTTATCGTAAAACCATTGTTTAAAATTGGAGTTGAAGCCATTTGATTACCATGCGTAATTCTCACATTCCGGATCTTGGTACTTGATGGATGCTGGATGAGCGTGTTCTTGTAATCCTCCAGGATTAGGTCAAGGATTTTGTGCGTCAGCATTCGCCTTAAGGATTCTTGAATGAAGCCGACGTCGACCTCAGGATATGGCCAGTTGTGCAGAAGCTGCTCTGTAACAGCATCATTTAATCACGACTAAAAGTTTAGGGTATGCTGAAATGGGGCAGGGAAATGGAATCATTACAAGCTGGCACAGAAATCAGAAGGATGTGGGTTCGATACCCATCTGCCAGTTGTCATTAAGCTCATACAGTTAACTCAACCTTTCCATTTGCTAAATGGCATTGGTAAAAATGAGTATTGGGCGACTTAGGCTACCATCCAGTTAAATTTGACTCCTGTTAAACTTGCTATCCATCTGTTACTACTCTGTAACCCAATTGGATGCTTGTTAGTTTGAGTTAATTAACAAAGACTATTATTAAAAATTTTATGCCATTAGTCACTAAATCTAATATCCTGTATTGTAATGTAAAGACTTTGGTAGCATCCTGTTTATAATGCATGGGCCTTCAACTAAATGTTACTTATCGTAAAACCATTGTTTAAAATTGGAGTTGAAGCCATTTGATTACCATGCGTAATTCTCACATTCCGGATGTTGGTACTTGATGGATGCTGGATGAGCGTGTTCTTGTAATCCTCCAGGATTAGGTCAAGGATTTCGTGCGTCAGCATTCGCCTTAAGGATTCTTGAATGAAGCCGACGTCGACCTCAGGATATGGCCAGTTGTGCAGAAGCTGCTCTGTAACAGCATCATTTAATCACGACTAAAAGTTTAGGGTATGCTGAAATGGGGCAGGGAAATGGAATCATTACTAGCTGGCACAGAGATCAGAAGGATGTGGGTTCGATACCCATCTGCCAGTTGTCATTAAGCTCATACAGTTAACTCAACCTTTCCATTTGCTAAATGGCATTGGTAAAAATGAGGGTGACTTAGGCTATCATCCAGTTAAATTAGACTTATTACATTTTTATGCTATTAGTCACTAAATCTAATATCCTGTATTGTAATTTAAAGACTTTGGTAGCATCGTGTTTACAATGCATGGGGCTTCAACGAATGTTACTTATAGTGAAATTGTAATCTCCAGATTTTTAAAGTGCTACTTGAAAGCCAGGCGCGGGGCATGATGACATGCAGCAGCCGGAGTAACCGGCTTATTCACGAGCGCTGTGAAACCATTGTTTTAAAATCAGAGTTGAAGCAACTTAATGACATATACCGTGCATGATGTTTAGTTCTCGGATCTTTGTTGTTGAAGGAACCTGGAGTAGTGTGTTCGTGTAGTCCTCCATGATCAGTTCTATGAGTTTGTCAGTGGGTTGTCGTCTAGAGGTTTCTTTTTGAACGAAGCTGATGTCGACTTCGGTGAATGGCCATCTGCAAAGTATTAATCAGTTACTGCAGTGTCTTCCTCTGATCAGGAGATGTGGTCAGTAGACCGTATAGCATCGTGATTGGCATTTTCCCGAATATGTCATCATGCCCTTCTCCAATCGTAGTTGCCACTTTTGACAGACTCAGGTACTCCAGACTCTGTGGTACGTTTCGTTTGCAGCTGCTGCACCTGATTTTAGTTGGCTCTTCTTGAAGACATGCCTTCTGATGCCTCCAGTCGTTGAAATACTAAAATTTAAATGAAAAGTGACATTATACAGTGTAACTATTTTTTTATATTTTTGACATCCATGTAGGAGTTAGTGTCAGGTGAACTAATGAATTGAAGCTTTTTCATTTATGCTGTGGGCAATGGCTATGTCCAAAGACTCAGTTAACCCCAATTGTGAGCACATGTAGTCCTGGTAGGATCCGCTGATTTTGCTCCATCATTCTTAGTAATGCCAGGACTTTAAATTGTACATTCAGAATTTCCGTAGAATCAGTTGATTTGAACACAAAATTGTACATTGGCTTAAAATAATCATCACGATTCTTGGAGTCTGAACTAAAAGCTTAATTATGACATTGCAACTAAGTGCTGTTCAGGACAGTAGTATCAGTGTATGGTCATCTTTCTCAACATAATTCATTCTTTTGGGATAACAATAGTTAGAGAAAGAATAGGTTTACACTTTACAGATTGGTCTTGACAGGCATACGATCTGAGGCGCCTGCTTGAGCTCTCTTCCTACATCATCAGTGCCCGTGCCAAAGGCCTTACTCGGGACACCAAATGTATGAAGAAAGCAAGTTCTGATAACCTCACCCGCATATCAGATGCGTCATATATGACGTCCAGCAGCGACATCTGTGTGTTGGTGTGGAGAGTGAATTCTTTCAACCTATAGTCCTTTGCCAGATGTTTTGCTATGTCAGTTTGGTTTCCCGTTGACGACTGTGGGACATCGACGTCAATGACGAGGCGTGTGAGAGTCTTTGAATGCTCCTTTGTTAAGTTCTTTAGTTATCTTCCGTCTGCATGTTCTTTTTTTCTTGCAGTCCTTAGCCATCAGCTCCTCCAGCTGTTGTCTGTGTGGCCTTTTTGCCCACGTCGTCCAGTCGTCTCCGTTCAATCTGCATAAAATTTGTCAAGTGTGAAGCCCTGAAGGTTGGCTGGGAGCACATAATTTTCAGCAAAGCGAGCGAAAGCCGGTGAGTGATAGGTCCTGTGAGCGAGGACTGCTATGGTTAAATGCAAGCCTTTGGTTTCATTTGGTTTGCCATGAACTGTGGAACCAGCTTCCTCCTGGACAGGGCCGTAAATCTGTTACTAAATGTGGGGAGGGAAAATTTTAACTTCTGAATTGTGTGCGTTGTAAGCCTCAGAAAACCCACCCCAAAGTTAGTGTTAAAAATTGTTGGTTCTAACCTCGCACTATATAAGCCTACTGCACATAACCTATAATATGTTCGAAGTAGGCTACAGGGAACAACACGACTAGTCACTAGAGGTTCTCTTGCCAAACCGAAAGAGTTGAAAGTATTAGGCCTATTTAGTGGTTTATATTTCTCTCCATTTTAACTTCTCCATCTGTATGGTTTAGTAGGCGTATACAACTATAGCCTATACATTCATCTTTATAGCTTATGTGGGTGCTGAAGTACTCTGGAGATTGTCATTGCGATTACAAATACAAACTGCAACCAAAACAGATTTCTAACTTCTAAAGAATAGCCTATATAAAATGACAGAAATCTGATCATGATGATATAGGCCTAACGCCGTTATACAATGCTGTTAGTCACTTTTCTGGTGCACAGATTTTAAGCAATGGCTAATTGTTTATGCATGTGAAAAGCTGTTCTTGATAGAGAACTCAGGGTGCATTTGCACTATTTTCAGTAGCACTTACCAGTTAACAGCACACCATCCTGCTTGAAGTCATTTGGTAAAACGAAAGAGATGAGACTTCTTAAATCTATTCATGAATTTTATTTGCTCAAATTTATTTGTAATCCTCTGTAGGTCTTCAGTCGAATATGCGGAATAACGTGGTCTCGAGATTAACTGATAGACCTATCACTATTCTTCCTTTCGAAACTCAGAGCCCTCGCTTCCAATATTTATGATTAGCCTATGTACTTATGTTGGCTACACATGTTATGTATGTATGAACCATGCATGAGTGCACGTATGTATTGTAAACTTATATGACAATTTACAAAGCGGCTCTTACAGTACTATCTGTTTAGATTCACTCTCAGTGCGAAAGCCACCAGGAAAGAAGAAAGACTTGAAGCAATGAATGGCTGAAGATGTCACCCTCTAATTAGATCATCACAGGGATAGAGAAAGGGGTTAAGTTATTCCACATAGAAGGGTCTACACTGACAAAAGCTTGGTGTTGGGCCATGGATGTCCTTGCCCCGAGGGACTAGGAGATCAAGTCGATAAGCAGACCGATCAGCAGACCGGAGCGGGGGGGGGGGAAGTACTGCGGAGAGGGTTGTGCACCAAGTCACAAAGGTGTTCAGGAGCTTGTCCATTTTGGGTGCACATGTATGTATGTTATATATATATATATATATATATATATATACTAAAGGAGAAGGCCCAGCGGAGGGAAGAGTGGCCAATGTCTGGACAGCCGAACCAGCCTAGGGGCAGAGAACCAGAAGAGAAGATACACGTTTGTGTATGATTAGTGGTCTTCATCCCTGCAGTCTTTCAGGATGATAGCCTATATTGGGCGCGTCAAGTAATAAATTCCTCTCTCTTTGTATTAATAAAGAAGAGATTCTAATCTGTCAATGGATACATTTAGTCTACACCTCTTTTAACTGTGCGGCTTTGATTCCACATACCAAATCTTATATCCACGTTTCCAGCAAAGTGCAGTCGCTCACAGCTACTGACTCTAACATTTGTGACGCAGCGGAGAACAATTGTGGGAGGGGAATTCCTTCACGTTCCCTCCCCGTGGCGAAAAGTGGGGAGGGAATTCCCTCCTTTCCCTCCCCGGGATTTACGGCCCTGCTCCTGGAAGTGTCTGTCTGTCTCTGTCTGTCTGTCTGTCTTTCTCTCACTCAATCTGGTTCATTCTTTCGGGATGACAACAGTCGGTTAAAGAATTGGTTTCCAAGTTGGTCTCGCAGGACAAAGCATCTAGAGCGCCTGCTTCAGCTCTCTTCTTGTATCAGTTGTACCCGTCCCGACATTAATTACTTTCAACAGCAATGGTATGAACAAAGTAACTCTTCATCATCTCAGGCATGACATACCTTTGGATCACAGTCGTAGAGAGTGTTTCTGACGTGTGCTGGCTTGACGTAGGTTGCAGTCACGATCTCAGAAGGTTGATTCAGATGTTGCGTGAAGTTGTAGATAGATGGTATCTTAGAAAGGAAACAGAAAATTCCGTTGGTCTGACAGAACACGGTTAACCAGTTAAATGCTGTCAATACATTTTTGCATACAACTGCTTTAGGATGTTCGCATCTCTGTTTGTTGGCAGGCAAGCAGGCATAAGCCTATGCTTTATTATGGCTTACACTGCCCTTTGGTTTACATGATAAATAGAATAAAATTAAGCATCCTTGTCAGAAAGGTTTTAACAATTTTCTGTGTGGCATATAAACTACAACAGAAGTATCAATGTTCTTGAAATGCTTTTGTGTTTGAAACTTTCTATAAATATTTTATTTCACAATTCATACGTTTGATCGAATTCGTAGAGACGGTGCTTGATATGTGTGGGTTGGATGTATCGTAAGGTGCATCTATCATTTCTAGTTGTATTGTCACTGCACTCTTGATGGCACGCAGAATTCTGAAAACATCCATGAAGCTCGATTCGGATGTGGCATATAAATGAAGATGGATTCTATGATTAAAAAGAATCAAGTCTCTAGCAATGTCCTTTTGCAGTAGCTGTATTAACATGACAATTAAATAATAGCGGTATCAGAGTATGTTTATCTTTGTCAACATAGTTCATTCTTTTTGAATGAGCTCTCTTACATCACCAGTACCCGTGCCAAATTCCTTACTCTGAACAGCAAAATGTGAAGAGAGTAAGTTATGATAAGCTCAAACATGACATGCGTCATGACCTCCAGCTCATCGGCATCTGTGTAAATGAGAATATCGAGCCTAAGTTGGATTGAAAATTGTGAAAAGCTGCTGAACCATATTCTTAGTAGGTAGTAGCCTATTGTAGAAAAGTTTGGGGTCTAAAGTATTGAATAAGAGGTGTGTAGTTCATATATAAGCACACTGACTATAATGAATTCTGAATTTGTGAGTTTCAAGAGTTATAAATAACTTTGCAGTAAGAATGTACACGAAATTGGGCAACTAAGTAGCATCACCAATATTCTGTTCACCTTTTAAAACCTTTATAAGTTAAAATTAGCCATTTTCTATCTGGCACATTAACTAAAACAGAAGTATCAATGTTCTTGAAATGCTGTTGTGTTTGAAACTTTCTATAAATGTTTATTCCCACTATGAATGCTTTTCATTTGTGAGAGATATCATTTTCATACCTTTGGATCACAGTCGTAGGGCCTAGAGAGTGTTTCTGACGTGTGCTGGCTTGACATAGGGCGCTGTCACGATCTCAAGTTGGATCATTGCTGCACGTTTGATGTTACGAAGCGTCCGAGAAGCATCGAAGAAGGTTGATTCTGATGTTGCATGAAGTTGTAGCCAGATGGTATATCTTAGAAAAGAAACAGAAAATTCCGTGGTCTGACAGAATACGGTTAACCAGTTAAATGCTGTCAATACATTTTTGCATACAACTGCTTCAGCATGTTCGTAGGCAAGCAGGCATAGGTCTATGCTTTATCATGGCTTACACCGCACTTCGGTTTACATGATAAATAAAACAAAAGAAGATAAAGCATCCTTGTCAGAATTTTTCCTTGTTAGGTTGCCTGCCAATTGTTTCCTGAACATTGAGACGTTCCAAATTTCCTAGATATGTGAATGCATTTACAATGTTTATATACGTCATGGTTTCCAGGTCGTTACGAAAAGCGCGAGTTGGGTTTCTGTTGAATGCTCTCACGACTGAAAATTTAGTCCTAACCATGTTGCGCTATAAATTTGGGCTAAGTTTTAACTGTCCCGCGGTCGATATACGTTTTGAATTCTCGTAAACTTGACCGCAGTACCCCTAGATTATTAGGTCACTTTTAATAGCTAATATTCATCCGTGGTGTTGTTCACTTAATAATAAATACATGCTCAACTCACGGATGGACACAGTAACATGTAATTAAATTTTCAATTACGTACCGTATCTCTACAGAAAATGTAATTGAATCATATAGAGTGTTGCGGACGTGTATAGGTTTGACGTAGGGCGCGGTCATACTGTCACGATCTCGAGTTGTATCATCGCTGCACGTTTCACGTTACGCAGTATCCTAGAGGCATCGATGAAGGTAGATTCAGATGTTGCGTGGAGTTGTATACAGATCGTATCTTAGAAAAGAAACAGAAAATTCCGTGTGTCTGACAGAACACGGTTAACCAGTTACAAATTACCAATGACGTAAATTTGCTGAAAGTTACATAAAATATTACGTTATGTCTATTACATAAAGTGCAAATTACTTATGTGTATTATTGTGTCATGAAAAGTCTATTTAATTTTCTTTAAGAATCAGCATCTATTCAAACAAGTTATCTGATAACCGCACTACCGCAGTCTTACAATCTTGCCTACAAAACTAAAGAAATTTTCCGCTGGTGCAGACGGAGGCAGGGCAGTATTAAAAATGTACCGTTATTTATTTTACAGTTTTTGTTACTTGGCATTTACTTTAAACCCATTGTCACTAGATTTACCTTCATCATGAAGTCTCACGGTGAATTATTTCAAAAACGTCCCAATCCCATCCAATATTGCAGATTTTGGATAATCTTCGACAAAACTACTACATGTGCCTGCGTTTTCAGCCATTTTCGCGTTGCGACCGTTCCTTGTTCTTACATAATCAAAAATCAGCGCTGTTAGACTGGTTCTCTGTTTACTTCTGGAATAATTAAGCGGAACTTTGAACCAAAGAATCTTAACATATTTTCATTCGGAGAATTTTTGATTTTGCAGAATGTAGGCCTAATTGAAATGACAAATTGCATGAAAAATTATTTCGAGGCAGAGCAGAAAATTACAAATTACAATTGTAATTTAAATTCCGTAAATTTCCCTACTGCTTATAGGCTAGTCTACGACAAGGCTACGCAATCTAAATTTTACATCGATGGTGTTATCACATGTCTTGTAACGTGAGTAACGAAACCAATAAAGTTCTTTATAATGCACGTAGCAGATATTTATTAATTTTTCAAAATACTATCTCGTAACTGTTGGGCTATTTTTTGACGTGATCTTATGATAAAGCGTTTTCGAAATCTGGCAACCATATTATTCGTGTTACTATTCCAATTATAACAAATCAGTGGCGTTATTTCATGTTTCTTTAAATGAAAAAATGTATTGCAAGTTTTCTCTGTGGCTCCGTTATAGTTCTTTCGCTATGTTGTTATCTCGTTTTACTGTGAAGATGTTCGTAGCTCTAGTAGACTATAGCCTAACTCCAATGCTGTACAAGTGTAGGCCTACAGTCTAGCATAGGCCTACATGTGGGCTTAACACCAACTTCGTTTTATAGTTTAATCTGTCTATACCAAGTAAGTGAAGCATTGAGAGCCACATTGAGAAAGCTCATTTGGTCATAGACTCATAGTGGTTTTTCATTTGCTCCTTTGTAAAAATGGAATTACATAGCCTAGATTTTGGTTCATATAAATTGTGGCTCGATCCTGCATATCATTCAGGACATCCATTTGGTGGCGCATAACTTTTAGTTTTGTGTAAGTTCTCTTCCAATTTTTTTGGTTTTCCTAAGAAGCAACAATAATTGTAAGAATTGGGACAAGGAAAATGGAAATTGAACTTAATGTCATGAAAATACATGGTCCAACGTTTAACGTTATAACGCAGATGCTTGCAGGCATGACATTGTCATCACGCTACGCTGCAGTTGGGTGTTTCAGCACTCCATCCCTTCTCCACTTCTCGCGACGCTCACGCATCCCATACTTGCGCGAGCGCATCAAAGCAACTCGAAGCATGGATATGAAACATTGATATACACTTCGCTCCGTTTATGTTATAAATGTTGCATTGTTTGTATACTGCCACTGTGTTTTCGTCTTTCACTGTCTGGTATGCATTGCTGCATTCAAACTGGGAAAAATTTGTCACACGTTAATAGTTTTCTTACCTGTCGGCCACGTTTATGCCTCAGCCAAAGGTTTCCTCATCGGGCCACCGGTGGCACAGTGCAAGCATAATATGTGGTGTCGGCATAGGCCCAATGTACGTGAATGCATATTGTATATACTTACTTTATAGAACATTTTATATTAGATTTCTATTCTAGAAGGTGGCTTGTAAACTGCGTGTAAAGTTATATGCTTAAATGGTTACTAAACATTGCATGATTTTCCGGTAGTGTGCTTAATTTTTCATTTGACTCTAACTGTATATGCTTACATTGTTGTTTGTAAGGTCCAGGCGTATGACATGTGTAGTTTTACTAATAAAAGTTTACTCTCCTGATTTCATTGTCAGCTGCTTAACAAGATTAAGACTTCTAAGAGTGATGACATCAGAACACATAAAAACGACATTCACAGACATAATCCACTCTCCTTTCCAAAATTCTCAAGATTAGAAATTATGTACAAGCCATTGTTCTTAAAAACAGTTACGATATACGTGGTCTTACTTACAATTAAAGTGTTCTTAAACAAACATTGCACTATTACACAACACTAGTATGAAATACATTTATACAATTCACCTACTAAGATGTGCAACTAAAATATACCAACATTGTTCAGTATAATTTCAACATTTGAAATGCTAAGTAGAACATTTCAACATGCTAGCAATAAGTACCGTACCGTTTGACATTCTATCACACAAATATGTTAACAACTTAATTAGATCTAACTGGGGCGAACCCATTAATTCTAAACCGTATACATAAACTCAGACTGCTTTTCAGGCTTCAGACGTTAACTCAATTTTCCTAAATCTGACTATCAAGCATCTCTTTCAATCATCCAATCAATAATTATCAACCATCAATCAATCCATCAGTAACTCAATCATTAAATGAAGACAAATTGGTTAGATGTACAATGTACAAAGCATTGAAGACAATCTAAAAATGTGCTGCTGTAAACTTGATATTTGAGTCGACATTTCCTGTCCAATAAATAACTATAGTAATAATAATAATAATAAAATAATAATAATAGTAATAATAATAGGCTAATAGTGACAAAAAATACTAATAGTAGACCTAATAATAATAACACTTGATAGCAATAATAATAATAAATTAATAATAATAAAATTAATAATAATAAAATAATAATCATAATATTGATAATGATGGTAAAACTACTGATAACAATTGTACTAATAATAGTAATAATAGCAATAATAATAGCAACTATAAAGCAATGCGTGATAACAACAGTAAACATAAGAACACAATATGAATATTAATACCGGTAAATTTGCTGGTCAAAACAAAATAGAAGTAAACTTGTAAAATTATTATTACCTTTAATGTTGTACAAGCAATTAATCACAGTCTCTTCCCCAAGCCTACTGCACCCTGCCCCACACCCAGTGGCGTTTACCCCCACCCCACCCCACCTGGATATGGAGAACAGCCCCACTCTGACCGACTTATGCTATTGGAAATCAAGAACACCCAGTTTTTGTCCAACACGGACTTTTGATCCCCCCCCCATGTTTGTAGCTCGATGGAAATCATCCTCCGGACCCCCCCCCCCATTAGTATACACGCCACTGCTGTGCCATACCCAGAAAACACCCCAGCAGCAGCAGCCCTGCAGGCACCGATCACGAGGCACTGACTGTTGAAGACCTACACAGATCCACTCCTCATCTGGACGGTTTGACTATAGGCCTATGCAACTTACTTATAGGCCATACAACAATCGTTGAGTCAGCTCAGAATAGTAATTCATCACTAATTAATTATTCATTGTTTTCAATTTGTCCACTTATTTTACGCATGCATGCAAGGGCAATAAGTCTTAATCCACGGCAACACTGGGGTTTACACAATGCAGTTGATGTTGGTTGATCTACTTCCAAAGTTCAGCAGAAGGCGCTGAATAACTGTGAGTATCGAGCGAAGGACTTATAATATTTATACTCAACGTCATTCTTACACTGGAGCCGACCAAGTCGATTCTAGAGTCAGGTCTATAGGCTACACTGCATTGCGACCGGACCGCTCTATCCATTCTGCTACCACGTCCAACATGGTCAAGACAAGAATCTTGATGCCCAGGTTTAAATTAATCCCGAAAGTAGATAATAAGCGTTCGTTTATGAATTTCCAGAATTTATATAGCGTCCCACAAAGTCTGCTCAGAGGCGCTCCCAGTTCAACCACGTCAACACAGTGTTAAGGAGCCTGCAGACAGTGCAGAGCGTAGAATCGCAGCCTAGATGAATCGTCCCCATAGGCGTAGGGGACATTTCAACGTTGGGGGGGGGGGCAAAAATGAGACTTTTGCCCGAAAAAGTTTTTGTCATCCGGCCGAAATCTTAAGAAAAATTACTATTACGTTTGCCCGAAAATTCCGACGACCTTTTTAGTCATCCGGCCAAAATCTTCTGAAATTTCCCGTTACTTTTTGCCCGACGACCTTTTTTTGTTCGGGCAAGTCTGATTTTTCGGGCAAAAAGACCCGGAAAAATAAAAAAAGTAAATTTTTAACAAACTTTTTTATTTTTCCGGGTCTGCTTGCCCAAAAAATCAGACTTGCCCGAAATTTGGGGGGGGCATTTGCCCCCCTGGACCCCCGTCTCCTACGCCTATGATCGTCCCTATAGCTAACAGGCATAATAATATTATCTTCAATAGACAATCCCAGACGCAAGGACATGCAGTTTAAAAAAGTTCAGATGCATAAGCGATTTTCCACGTAAAGCTGCTAACACTTCAATCGTATAATCCAGGGGTTCTCAACCTTTTTCCGCGCGCGACACACCTAAACTCACAAATAAATTTGGCGACACACCATACATTATGGTCATTATGTCAATATCTTTAGGCCCTATAATTAAAATAGGCCTATGTTACAGTTAAAATAGAATATCCAGTTTTGTGGGGCGCGGTGGTCTAGTGGTGGCGTCGTTGCCTTGGACCCGGAAGGTCCGAGGTTCGAATCCACCTTGCCGCGTAAGGACCTTGGGCAAGTCCTTCACTCACAATTGCTCAGCGCTTCGGCGTGAAACTCCGATGCAGTGCCCGCTCTGCATCGGGAGCGCCTCTGAGGAGAGAGCTTGAAGGGGCGCTATAACAAGTGCGCATACAAACTTGTTAAAATTTCTACTGAATACAAAATTTAAAATTGTTTTACATGGATACACCATCAATGGCACGGAATGCTTTTTTTAGTTTTTAATGAATGCAAAAATCTAAATTCCGCCGATCTAAATCTACGACTCAACATTGTTTTATGACTATAGGCCTACGATTATTGTTTGGCCTTACAGTTAATGGGATTTTTGCTTCTTGATTTTCGTTGTGTAGTAAGACGCCCGAGGTTCAATAGGTTTTGTGAGTGCTATAACGGTGCATAGGCCTACAGTTGCGTAACAACTTAGCCAGAGGAGCATGGACACTTTAAGGTAGGGGCCTTGCCTAATAACGAGACTAACAAATGAACATGATGGCCATTGATGGTGTATCCATGTAAAACAATTTTAAAGTAGAAAAGAGCAAGAAAGTTATCATCAATTGCTGTCTACGCAGTCCAAGCCACCCTAAAAGTTCAAAGCAAAGTATGGAAACATGGAATGAAGACAGCTAACCACTGCCGGAACTAGACGCTGCCCTCAAACAGTACAATTATTGTCACGGAAAACTTTAAAAGTAGGCCTACACTGCGAGAATTAGCGACACACCAATTCTTCGCGACACACCAAGCGACACACCATTTTACGCGACACACCGCCGGTTTATTCGCGACACACTAGTGTGTCGCGACACACCGGTTGAGAACCTCTGGTATAATCTCCATATTTCTAAAGCGCCACTCGAAAGCTAAGAACAGGGCTTCAGCTTATTCACGATCGCATCAAAAACCAAGGCTGACTCCGCTCACAGATAATATAGCTTAGAAGCCTTAGATAACCTCTCTTCTTAAAGCCTATCACTATTGCATGGGCGGAGTTTATCAGGGGATAGGGGGGGGGCTAAGCCCCTCCAAGAAGGCCCGGATTAAACTTTTTACCATAAAAATGGTATCCTTTTTAGGGTTAGCCACCCCAATAAGGCCCAGACTCTGGGTTAGCCCCCCAAGAACGGAAACCAAACTCCGCCCATGACTATTGGAATTGTCAAAGTCCCGTCCATAAGAGTAGGCCCTAGGCTAAAATAAACCGTCTCAATAATCACTGCAGTACCATCACATTTTAAGGTTAACTGCTGACATTATTTTCTCGGCACCACAAAATAGACATATAGCTGTGATATGTTCTGCTCAACAGATAACAACATTTACGGGACTTCTTTCGACACACCATACCTTCAATGACCATGAGTCTCATGACTAGGCTAACGCTAATCTTGAATTTCTAAGGGTTCTCTATTAGAGGATTGGTTACTCATGATAATTTTGTGTACGTCCATTTCACTCTCAGCCATAGATGTCGCCCCACTTCAAATTCCGTTTCTAATAATAAAGATTATGTTTTGAATCATCAAATGCAATTTTTAATCATTCGTCAATAGATCTGTCTTCATAAATGTCATTAAGTGAATGCTTTTCACATGCGAACAAGATGTGAAATTTCCGCAACCCCAATTATCGTCCAAAAACTTGGGACAACTTAATGCGTTGAGTTTTAAATCCTGTGTAGAAACGGTCCTTATATGAATTTATTTGAATCTGTGTAGACGTGCAGTTTCTACGATCTGTACACAAGTCACCGTCAATGGAATCCTAATACAAGTAATATTGATACTGTACAAAAAGTTCTGCAGCATATCATAATAATCAGCAAATGAATGAAACCTCTGTTGTACATGAAGCCTAACAAGTGAACATTTTCTCTCCAAGGAAATATCCTTCAAATGTACATGCAACCTGTCAACAAATGATCCCTTCATATACAATTCAATAAACGAATGATCCCTTCATTACACCTCAATAAACGAATGATCCCTTTCATCTGCACATTAAAAACCAACCATCTTTCATTTACCCTTCAAGAAATGTTTCTCAAGTTCCTTGGTATATCTTATAAATTCGTGCAGCTTTGTCCAATTGACAGTGCTTGTTTAAAGGTAATATATACAAAGAGGAATCTGGGGATCAAGACTGGAATGCTATTATCTGGTGCTCTGCATAGAAATTAAGAACACACTAACTTCTAAAACAGTAACAACTCAACTTAGCAAAGCCATAGAGTTGGAAAAAAGCCATGACAATGTCGTTTAACAACAGTTTGAAAGCATGTATATTGTATAACCGTTAACGCTTGCATAATTGCAATTTAAAAAATAGAACACAGTGTGTACATCATCAGTTTATGCAACAAACTCCAACGTAATTCTTGCAGCACTATATAAATTAATTATTATATAATGTGATATATTAATGTACGTACAGCAGCATAATCTAGTTGTGGCCATCTAGATTCTAGATTAATAACAAAAAAGGAATATTAATATCATGATTGATGCTGTCTTTGACCAATTATTACGACTAGAAATCGTAATTTGCCGACGTAATTAATGTGGCGACATGCAACAAAGCGTAATGTAACAAAGCGTAATGTAACTGCGGCTAACCAGATAAAAGAAAGACAATTCCAAGATCAATGTATTGATCTTAATGTTCTGACTAGAAATAATTAATCACAGGTGGTCAGATAGTTCAAGTTTCATGAATGAAGTTCTGCTGTTTACCTCAGCACTGCTCGCCCTCAGACATAGAAATGAAACACTTTGGGTTGGTTAAACCAATGGTTAAAGCAATGGCTAAACCAATGGTTAAACCAATGGTTAAACGAAGTTAATGTGAACAAAGATGTAGGCTACCAGCTGATGGCAAGAAACCAGTATGACAATTATAGCAAAAATAATAATTGAGGGGAGTCAGAAGTTGGATTGGGGTGTGGATAGGGGTGTGCAATGAACATTTTACTGTGTGATCCTAAGAAAGACTAGGGTATGGGTGTTGAACATCACAACCCTCCCGTCAATTCTAATCCTGGCCTAAACCAAAATTGTGTGTAAAAGAAAGGTAAAGCTGGTTTCAGCAGTAAACAGTCAGGTTTGAAACATGCAACAGTGCATTTAGCCATGGAAACTCATCATTTTATAATAGTATAATAATATGATTTTTAAAGTGCTATGCTCTATAGCTAAGAGCGGAGCGACGGCTTTTTCTCAAGTGCTGCGTCATATGAGACGGGTTGTCCATACAGCAGGTTATCGAATGAACATACAACTGCTACAGCGGTCTTTGGTGTGAGGTACTGGCGAGGTGGTGGGGGTGTGGGAGTCGGCGACGCGAAAACCGAAATTTTCCAGGCAAGGCCGGGTACCCAGAGGGGTTGGGGCTGGATGGAAGCATTCCCGCCGCACAGGGGTGGGTGAGGGCGAAAACAGAAAATTCCAGGGAAACGCCGCCGAGTACCGGGTACCCTAGAGAGGTGGGATATGGTGGGTAGGGACGAAAAACAAAAATTCCCGGGCAACGCCCGATACTCCAGCTAATTTTAATATGCACAACATTTATTATTTACCTTTCTAGATATAAGCCTAATATTAACGACCCTTCGCATTAAAAACTTAATAAAACCATCATTATTTTATAAATATTATATCGTACGTCGTATACCCGCACTTTTGTTACTTTGTTTTGTGCTAAAAATTCTCTTAAAAACTTAAGATAGTTAGGGCCTACAGTGACTGTCCTGCCTATGAGGACAGGAATTTCCCAGACCCAGCATATCTTTATAACGGCCCAGCATTTGCAAATCACTCGAATGAATGGTTTAACCACACAAATCTTGATGTCCGGACAATTCGGAGTCGACAGTTTGGAGCGAATCGATGAAGTTTTGGCCTAATATAGAAGTTGGATTGATGGAAATAATTCTTGGCTACTTCGACTCGTCCGCTCCGAATCGTCCCGCTCCGAATTGTCCCGCTCCGAATTGTCCATCTCCGAATTTTCCGCTCCGAATTTTCCGCTCCGAATTGGCCATCTCCGAATTTTCCGACTCCAAATTTTCCGCTCCGAATTGGCCATCTCCGAATTTTCCGACTCCAAATTTTCCGCTCCGAATTGGCCATCTCCGAATTTTCCGACTCCACATTTTCCGCTCCAAATTGTCTGGAACCCAAACCTATATGATATCCGTGTGTAAAATGTAACGGCAAGTGGCTTCAGCGCGTCTCGGCAATCTCGGCATGCATTCATCGGATATACATGTATACACCGGAAATTGTTTGAGCATGAAGAAAGCAGGTTGATGTAGAGCCAGAAAGAACCTCGGCTTCATCAGATCATCATCGACGAGATGGTGGACGACAGGGTGTCGTTGAAAAGTGTTCCGTTGACGCCCGGAGCAACGCTGCTCAACGATGCCGCCAACGTTGCGTTGTTGAGATGGGATTTGCGGATGAACGCCCAATCGGGGAAATGTCCGAGATCGAAGTAGACGTAACCCCAGGTGTTGATGGCTATCTGGAGGACGAGTACGCAGATGATACTCATTGGAAGTCCAGCTCTCAACTGCACCAGCCGCAGCAGCAGCAGCACCAGCAGCAGCAGCAGCAACGATGGAAAACAGGTGGACACGTCATTAGTAATAGCACGCAACTAACTGCTGGTACAACTACTACTATTACTAGTACCACCACCACCACAACCACCAAAACCATCATTACCACCACAACCACCATCACCACCAACACCAACACCACCACCACATCACCAACAACACAATACCATTACCACTACCACCACCACCACCACCATCACCACCACCACCACCACCACCACCACCACCACCACCACCACCACCACAACAACAATAACAGCAACAACAACAACAACACCGCCACCACCACATCACCAACAACACCAATACCACAGCCACCAACACCACCATTACCCCAACACGGTACACCACCATTACCACCAACACCACCAGCAACACCACCACCAACACGGTGTAATTACAGTCACATTGTAATTACAATTACTGTTACAGTGTAGGTGTGATTACAAGTACAGTTACCATGTCGAGTATCTTGATGTCTCCGTATGCAAAGACGATGGCGTTGGGTGGAGTTGAAACGGGAAGGATGAAAGCAAACGATGCCGATATCGTGACTGGTATCATCAGATACAGAGGATGAATGTTCACTGTCTCAGCCTACAATTCAGACAATAATGACACACGCAACACACTCACACACTCACCAGCCGCATGACTAAACGTATGGTATACATAGGGTAAGGAAAGGACCAGCTGCTGGTCTCAGAGGCAGATAAAGTAGGAGAGGTTAGATATTTGAGAAAGGAAAAGTCAAGAAAAATGGGAAAAGTCTTCTGTCTGTCTGTATGCCTGCCTGCCTGCCTGTCTGCCTGTCTTCCTGCCTGTCTTCCTGCCTGACTGCGTGCGTCTCAGCCTACAATTAGACAATAATGACACGTACACACTCACACACTCACCAGCAGCATGACTAAGCGTATGGTATACATAGGGTAAGGAAAGGACCAGGTCTGAAAGGCAGGAACAGTAGGAGAGGAGAGGATAGGTATTTGAGAAAGGTAAAGTCAAGAAAAGTGGGAAAAGTCTTCTGTCTGCTTGCCTGCCTGTCTGTCTTCCTGCCTGCCTCTCTGTCTGCCTGTCTATTTGTCTGCCGTCTGTCTGCCTGTCTGTCTGCCAACCTGTCTATCTGTCTGTCTGTCTGTCTGTCTGTCTATCTGTCTATCTGTCTGTCTGTCTATCTGTCTTCCTGCCTGTCCGTCTTCCTGTCTGTCTGTCTGTCTGTCTAACAGTTATACTCCAGCCAACTTACTAGTTCTGCTAGGATGGGCATGAAGATGGTGGCGGTGGCGACGTTGCTCGTGAATCCCGTCAATGCGACGGTGAGTAGACAGAGGACGAGAACGATTGCCCAGCCAGGCATGTAGCGAAAGTTGCTCAACATATCGCCAACGATCACAGACAGACCGGATATCTACAACATATTACACATCGTTGCAGATTTACCATAACTTACATCCATATAGCTAGCAACTTCTATGTCGTTTGTGTCTAACACACGAGGCATTGACAAATGCCACACTAAAGTAGAACATAGGCCTATTACCAGGTCCCAGTTCAGAAAGTCAGCATATAGGACCTACTATAAGACGTGTAAATTGAATTTCTGGGTAGCAATGATAAGCCAGATAAAAACGACATTTGAAAACATGAATGAAAAGAAATGGAAGTAAGCATGGGCGGAGTTTGGTTTCCGTTCTTAGAGGGGCTAACCCGGAGTCTGGGCCTTCTTAGGGGGGGGGGGCTAACCCCGAAAAAGGACACAATTTTCATGGTAAAAAGTTGAATCTGAGCCTTCTTAGGAGGGCTTAACCCCCCTAGCCCCTGATAAACTCCGCCCATTGAAGTAAGTCTGAAGACAACTCAGACAAGACAACAACAAAAGAAACTGGGCAGAACAAACTGACAGGGTAAAACACATTTGGGGTAACAGATTTGGGTGAAAAGATCTGTGGAAATTTGCAGAAGAGCAAACTCGTAAGAACAATCCTATTTGAAAACGCTATGACAGATAGATACGTATGAACACATTGAACAGACATACATGTACATACCCACAAGTGTACATACACACTTAAACAGGTATACATATAAATACACTTACCCGGTACACGTAGAAACGCACACACATAGCATGCATACATGCAGATACTCAGACCTGGATTACATAAGAGGCAAAGGAAGTTACATGAATGAGCCGTACATTTAATTGATAGCAGACACAAAGAGCAGAAAACTGGATCTGTAAAGATGAAATAATCATGATTTATGAGCAAAATTCTTACTTATAACCTATCCAGCATACGTAATAGATCGTAAATAAACTGCCCCCTGGCAGCTCAGATAAGCACCTAAGTTCGCGGATAAGTTTGCTGAATAGAGTTTCGCCGTCGACAAACCGAACGGCATACATAATTATACGCATAGGGCCATAGGCGTACGGGAGATTTCAGCAGTGGGGGGGGGGGGCGGGGGCAAAGATTGAACTTCTGCCCGAAAAATATATCCGGCCAAAAAGTTGACGACCTTTTTTTAGTCATCGGGGGGGGGGCTATGTTTGCCCGAAAACCCAGACTTGCCCGAAATTTGGGGGCATTTGCCCCTGGACTCCCCGCCTCGTACGCCTATGCATATGGCCTACCGGTACTTGTAGACGTTTAGCAAAGCACTGGTGAATAAGCCGATGCCCTGCGCTTTAGCTGCAGAGTATATATAGCGCTTTGGAAGACTTGGAGTTGTACGATAAACATTGCAATAAAAAAATATATAGGCCTACTCCTTGGAATTTCCTGCCTTTAACGGCAGCTCACGGCTGCTATGACCTTTGGCGTTGTCCCCTATTTTCTCCAAGCTTGGGACTGGCACTGTATTATCACGGCCGTATCAACACACTTCTAACGCTGCATGTGCGGTTTTTAATATGTTGCTCTGTGGCGATAAGGGAAGGATGGATGAACGGAATGGCCGCACAATATCCTGTGCTTAATAGCGCTTTAATCTTAGCAATATAGTGGAACGTTTATCGCCTCAAAGAGGCTATAATATTATATAGGCTTATATGTGTATGTATATATATATTATGTACGAATATAATGTATATATGTAGGCCTATATATATAGGGCCTATGACGTGTGTATACATACATACATATATATATATAATTATATATATATATATATTATATAGTTAAAACGGACCTTGTGATATAGTGGAAAGTTTATCGCCTCAAAGAGGCTATAATATTATATATATATATATATGTGTGTGTAACTGTGTATGTACGAATATAATGTGTATATATATATATATGTGTGTGTATGTACGAATATAATGTGTGTATATATATAAAACGGACCTTGCAGGCATCTGCGAGTGCGAATCCTCCTCCGAGTAGGATGATGACACCCCACGGCATCTTCTTGTTGACCGTCTGCCAATCGAGAAGACACAGCGAACGTTTCTTTGATGAAGAAGATGAAGACGAAGACGACGATGAATCATCGTCACCTGCTCATATAATTTATACTTTATAGCAGTAAACCAACGCTTAGTATAGATATTAGTACATTAATTTAATATAATAAAAATAATATATATATACATATAAATATATTAATATATTAAATATAATAATTAATTATATGTTCAATCATTCACCCAATTTAATCACATCTGATGCAATCATCTTCTTTGTGAATTAGAACACATTAATAATGATAACTACTACTAGTTCTACTACAAGTGGTAGTAGTAGTGGTGGTGATAGTGGTGGTGGTAGTAGCTGTAGTGGTAATGATAGTTGCAGTAGTAGTAGGCTGATGTAGGCATAGCAGCAGCAGCAGCAACAACAACAACAACAAAAACAACAACTACTACAAGTCTACAAGAACAACAACAACTACAATGACAACAACAACAACAATAATAATGCTCACAGGCTTCCTACAGGCAGTTAAACAGAGCTTTCCCCATCGTTGGCCTAGTGACCATGCGACCAGGAATGGGCTCATACATGTATATGACACTTCACACAGTGCCCAGAGACCATTCACCATGCTCTATTCCAAATTTAAGACTGCCTCATTCAGCAGAGGTTGCACTGGGAGCGCTCCATAGCACAAAGTATGACGTTGCGCTATATAAAACCTCTTAAGGTTAACGAAGGATTGGTAAATTCATGGATTCTTTAAAGGAATTCCTAGAACTGCACAACCCCTTCTCTTCCTTCTCATCCCCTAGGCCTAAGGTAAATTATTCCCAATTGGAAGGCTATTTTTAACTGCACGAAAATGTATTTACAGCTGCACAAATTCGTTTAGAACCGTTCTTTTTGTGTTGAAATACTGCCCACACAAAAATCTGTGCAGCATGATTGCTGCTGTTGTGGTTATAAACGTACTTTGATTCGCTTTTTTCGACCTCATGCACTCGGGTAATCTCGACGGAAGTAGAAAGAGGAACGCAGAGACCGTGATAGCAACACTGGAGTCTGTCACGTACCTACAAACACAATGCATTGCAATGACCAACTATTGTAAGACAAGAAAGTACAAAGGGTAAGGCTGGTTGGTTATAATTATAGGTTTACAATCGTAATCGTAAACTCACTTAGTGTCATTGACTTCAGATTCACTCCTTCAAATAATCGTTCGTTCGTCTGTTCATTCGTTCATTCATTCAGTCAGTCATTCATTCATTCATTCGTTCGTTCATTCATTTAAAGCATTTATATTGCTCCTCTCCGTGATAAGACTTGCAGTTTTTGTCGCATCTAATGATAAATCCAGAAATAAACAAGCGTTAAATCCTTATAAGCAAATAAGAAATTTAATTTTTCTAATTCAGTTAATCAATAAAAAAATTAAACAAAAGAGGCAGACAAAGTAAAGTATGTCTATTTGTCGGTGTGTCTGTCTGTGTCTGTGAGTTTGTGTGTTCGTGTGCATCTGTTTGCTCATGTGTTTGTCTGTGTCTCTTTGTCTGCATCCGTTTAATTGTTTGTCTGCATGTATCTGCCTATGTTTCCCTGTGTCTGTGTGTGTGTCTGTGTGTCTAAGTGTTTCTCTACTATTACTGACTTGTTTGGCATCAGACTCCCCCATCCAGGGACGAACTCTGGTTCCCTTGTGAGCCACAGCAAAGCAAGGACGATGAAATGACAGAGAACCGTCGCTTCAGCAAAACTGAAACACAAACGATATTATAATATGCAGTAACACAAACCATTCACTCATTCACTCATTCATATAATATATTTAGTTAGCTAGTCAGTCATAAGTAGAGTATCACCTAATTTGTCCTAATTTACTGTACTCTCGTTTTATGACTTGCACTGGGTCTTGCTAAAGAGATTGTCAAGACCCACCGACAGGCGGATTGGGGGAAATGTCCAGGAACCGGCGACTTTTTAGGGTCTCGAGCTGGGTAATTATACGCAAAGTTTATGATATATATGCCTTTTGAAATATAATATTAGTGACACTAAGCCACAATATGTCTAGACATGAAAACCCACCTCGAGACGCTTTGTGACCAATACACTGTATTGATAATCCATGCAACTCTGCTAATTTGACATTGAATCTGGCATAATAAGAGTCTCACCTAATTTGCCCTAATTTCCTGTACTCTCGTTTGATGACTTGCGTTGCAGTCTCTACATTTGAACTTTTCTCATTCTCATCTCGTCGAAGGAACGCCTCACTGCGAGAGACGAAAACACAACAGACATTATTTTGTAAACGTCGACGAACAATAAAGTACAGGAAATTAACAATTAGTTTAAAAGATTTGCCACTTGCTTGAGATCAAATGAAAAACTATATATATTATATATATATATATAATATACATATATATACAGTGATACATATTTTATATACGTACAAACGTACTGCATGTAATGAAAGTCTAATGTATTCTAAGGCATGTCTGTTCTGGTTTGCGCTTCAGCTTTAGTCAATTATTCTGTGTTGCGTTGACAATCGATATATTTAGTTTACAGGAATTTCTACAGCAATAAAAGCTTTGCTGTTGTTCGTCCATTTTCTGTAGTAGGTTGGTTACCTACCAATCCTCCGGTATGAACTTCTTAGTCTATCGTTGCCCTTTTCCTTTCACCGTTTCAAAACCATTCTCTTTTATTGTGATCATAGTGGTTTGATGCTGAACAGTCGGGAGCGCCTCCGAGTAGTTTCTCTTGAAATGGCGCTATATAAATTAACGATTAAAGATGTTTTTTTCTGAAATCCTACCGTGGTCCAAGAAAGAGAACAAGAAGCCAGAGCCATGCGAGGAAGAGAGCAAGGATCATGTTCGGTAGAGCCATGACAAACCAAGAACTGAAGTTGATTCCTGCATCACCACCGTATATCCTATCAACAAAAACATGTTCATATGATTTTTTACCCGAGGTATCTCAGATTTCTCGGGATTTAAAAAAAATTATCCGGAGACTTTAAAAAAATTATTCCGCCGCAGAAGCACAATAATAACGAACACAAAAAATCTTATAATAATGGCTGTAGATACATGTAGTTCATCTGTTGTAATACTGGATTTATTAAACACAAAACGACGCATTTACCAGTAACGCACAAACAAGTCAAACACTAAAAGGTACAATTAGCTGTAATTGCCATTATAAACCGCCGTGATGGTTGCCATGGTTTCATGGTGTACATGCTGCGGATAATATTGCCTTCTAGACACTGACAGGTATAATGTGCGGATGATTCTATCACCATCGCATGATGCAGAAAGTACCCGTACTACCAGAAAGTACTGATGCGGTGGAAAGTTGTTAATGACGATACTAACCTAACCTTAACCCTTACTCTAACCCTAACCGACTCTTACGACGCGTATAACATCACTGTGACAGCAGCTGAAAACGTAACCGTAATTAAATAACGTAAAACCTACGTAGGCCTAGGTAACGTAACGCAATTAGGTATCATAACCGTGCTTATAGGTAGCGTAACCTACTTAAGTAGATTGATTGGTTGATTGATTGGTTGATTGATTTATTATTTATACGTATACTTGAATAAGGTAACCATATTTAAGTAACGTCAGGGCTTAAAGTGTGCCTGGACGGTCATGGACGGCGTCCAGGCACTTATTTTAGAATCTGCACACCGTCCAGCCACTTATTTGGCCCGCACAACAGAGAAAGGTGAGGAGCGTCCAGGCACTTCTTTTCCTACACTTTAAGCACTGAGTAACGTAACACGTAATCGTACTTAAGTAACGTAACCATACTCGAGTAATGCAACCCTACTTAAGTAGCATAAACGTACGTAAGTATATAACGTAACCGTACTAAGTAACGTACTTAAGTGACGTAACCGTACGTATACTTACGCATCAGCCTGTCCTTTCAAGACGATGTTTGGTCCTGTGCCGGTGAGTGTGGCCGTGCCTCCGATGTTCGCAGCGTATGCGATGCTCAGCTTCAATGCTTTGCTGAAGTTCTTGAAGTGTCTATCCTTGATGGCATCGTCCTCTAAAGAAACACGATCCTGGTCTATCGTCATCGTCACTTCCTTGATGCTGCTGGAAACATGGAAACAGAATGATTCTGTAGCCTATAAGATAGTATAAGTAGGCATATACGATCAAGGCCGTAGCTATAGAGGGTAGGGTGGCCAATTTGTACATTGGAAAAATTATTTCTGGATTTTTTTATCGCACACCCTCTAATTTTGTGAGAATTGATGTAAATAGCACCCAGAGGACGTTTTGCTGCTGGAAATGGAAACAGATTCCCGTGGAGGATCATGGGCACTCGCAGCATAAGTGTAGAAAGAAATAAATTAATGCAGGGATGGTTCTATTCTATTCTATTTTTGGATTTATAAAGCGCCTCTCACAGTACAATCTAATCAGAGGCGCTCCCAGTGCGAAGAACTCCTGGTAAAAGAAAAGTCTTAAGACATCTGGCAGAAAAAGTAAAGCCTCCAGATAAAATGGTTAGGTCTACATTTGGTGGAGTTGGGGGGCTGGGTGGGTTGCAATGGACGCGGTCGCAAAATACCAGAAAACACAAACTTTTAGTCTGCGTCAAGCTTGTAAAAATTGAATACACCATGATTGATTGATTGATTGGTTGGTTGATTGATTGATTATTTGCACGTATACGCATGGGGTCCACGTACGTAATATACGGATGGATTCTAATCATGGAGGAGAGCAAAGTGTGCAATGGAAAAGAATTTCATGCGCAATGACCTCTGAACTCTCCAATCAATAACATCCATCGTGTCTCATGTAAATGCAAATCCGTGAAATATCTCAGCGACACAAAACTTCTCTTCATGTCATGCAGACAGACCGGTTTGTTTTACACCGGCGCTATAACAATGATTCAAGTCCACAAAAGCTATCGAGTTGGTTGGTCGGTTACGGCATTCAACCACTGCATGCAGTCGGAATCGAGAATATTATATCAAAAGCATCATCAGTCTTGTCTTGTATCTCTCTCTACGTTGCTGCAGTGTGTCAGATAGATTGCCAGACGAACAGACAACCAGACAGACAGCCAGACAGACAGACACAGAGCTCTACAGACATCCAGACAAAGGGTCAGACAGACAGTGAGACAGAGACTCAAACGGACAGACACATAGCGCGACATAATATTTATACAGACAGCCAGACGGCCAATCATCCAGACAGAGAGACATGATGCAGACACAAAGCTAGGCGTGCAGCTACATGTATAGCAGTAAGAAGGAGAGACACCCAGACAGACATTTGTTCAAGCTCACAATACCAGTCCGTCTATATATTTATTGTACGGACGAAGTCGGTATAAAATAAATGTCAGGAGCAAATGAACGCCCTTCCCTTTCCAACGAACAAATCAAACAACGAGACACGGTGGTCAATTCGCCCCACCCTCCCCTTCGCTCAATTCGCCCCACCCTCCCCTTCGCTCAATCCCAGTCTATAGATCTCGTCTATATTTTATAGCAAGTCAGTCTCTCCCTTCTACCCTCCCTCGGAGTCCCACAACCCCCCCCCCCCCCTCTATCCGTAGGTCAATCAAACTGGCAGGAAATCGATAGGAAAAGCACAATAGACATTAAATGTTTCCAGCAGTCACGTTATTCAAAACATTCATTCGTCTTATACAATTTACGGACTTATATGGCGCCAACTCAGGAAGCCTACTCAGGAGCGCTCTCAGCCCAGCCACGGCAAAAGAAAAAAGACGAGAGATTTATGAAGTTTGATTGGTCAGATGTAATAAATGCAGCTTTGAAGGTCATTCCAGATTGACGGCCCTACAACCGAGAACGTTCGGCGTTGTCTGGCAGCTAAGCGAGCCCGTGGAAGTAGGAGCTGCCATTTTATATTGTATTGTATCAATAAATAAGGTTTCAATAAAAGATTGATTGATTGATTGATTGATTGATTGTATCTATAAATTTATAAAGCGCCTCTCACAGTGCACACCAATCAGAGGCGCTCCCAGTACGTTAGACCAAGAGAAAAAAAAATAGTCTTGAGACACCGAAAAGAGGCATTTGGCCCACCAGTTGATATGGAGGAATGCGTTGAAGGAGGAAGCTGGTTCCACAATGCCGGGCCAATGAGAGCAAAGGCACGGCAAAAGCAGAGCGAAGAGCCCGACAACATCAGAGATTTAATTGGGCGACAAAGATCGCTTAGGTAAGATGGAGCGCAACCAAGAATGCAGCGTGAAAATAGTGCAGCAATCCGATACGATATTATAGGCGCTATACGCTGGGCTATAGAGCAAAACATGACTCATGCAGGCGAAGAAAGACGGAAAAAACCACAGTCATATTATAAAAGTCTACAGCATTCAGAAGTACACATACATTGATAGACCTACATAATTATAAGAATCCTGCAAAGGCGATACACATGGGGCTAAAGGTGGCACTTGCGCCTGGAAAATCGACATCATTTTGTAATTATAGACTCTACCACTCTTGTGGTTTTAACGAATTTCTTCGTACTGAATTACTAATGATATACAGTTTTTATACACAAAGTAAATGGTGAGATTTACATTTAGAAACCTCTGTGAAAATACCCATGCTCTTAATTTCCTGCTTTGCATTTTCAGGCTCCTGCCAGAAAATTTATCCGGGACAATTCTATTTTGTCCCTGCCTAAAACATATCTGCTGGAGCCCACGATGGTCTGCTACCATGCACTATAATGCCATGGATGTAGCCCAGAGATCGATATCCAGTGGGTGGGTCTGAGTCCGATTGCAAAGCTAGAGAGAGAAAGAGCCGAGTCGGGATTCGCTGATGACCTTTCTGCCCTCACCACTTTCAACGACAACAACACATTCCCCTTCCTGTACCAAAGATGCCCTCTGATTCACCACTTTCAACGGCAACGAAACCCTTCCCCCTCCTGTACCAAAGATCAAGGCCGTAGACAGGGGGTGTTTTGGGTGTTTGAACACCCCCCGAAATGGAACATGCCGAAAAAATCTATTACATTTTCTAGTTCGCGATGCAAAAAACCATGAAAAAGCCATGAAAAACCCCCCGAAATTAAATAAGAGATTAAATTTCGATCAGAAAATGTAAAGCTGATGGCTAAAAAGGCGAAAATGGAAAATATTTAAAAGATTTAGACCGGATGACTAAAAAAAGGTCATCAAAAAATTTTGCCGATAAAAATGGAAATTTTTCAGGAAATTCAGCCTCCCCAAAACTTAAATCCTGGCCGTCACCGAAAACACCCCCCGAAATAAAATCCTGGCTACGGCCTTGCCAAAGATGCTCCCTGATTCACCACTTTCAAAGACAACAACATCACATTCTCCCTCCTGTACCATGCAGCTGCTTCCTGATTCACGGCACTTTGGCCCCAAGATTTTTAATAATTTAAGCATCGCACACCCCCGTGCATGACATTTCGAGGCGGATAAGTATAGACGGGTAATCCAGTTTCCAACCGGGCGCTACATAAATGTGTTTACCCACTTCCTGCAGACGATGTTTGCAGACCAGCGCCACTCTGGTCCATTTCCAGACAAAGCATCATCATCATCGCAGAGGAGATGATGATGCGGAGGCGGCGAAGGCTGATGAGGCAGGAGAATAGCTGACCACGAACTCCTTCAGGGGCCGTATTCACGACAATATCTTAGCCTAAGTACCAACTAAGCGCTACGTTGAAACGACTAGTTACGACGTGTCTTAGAGTTTCTGACAGTCGGTGTGCATAAGAAACACTTAGGGACCACTTACTTAGTTGGAAACTAAATCGTGGCTATAGTCAACGCGCATGCGCATGCGACATTAAAAGGCGATCGCCCGCGTACGGAAATAAACAAAGATATAAATACTGTTGCATTGCCCACTGGAATGATTTCTCAGGCGGTATATAAATATGCGATCTAAATGCTTCTTGCCGCTCATCAATGGCATTTCGTGACGAGGAAAACGAAAAACATACTTATAACCTCATCGTCCCACAACCACTGGAGAATAACTATTGTGCCTCCAAAACACTCGTTGATGCCGTCGTGCATAAACGTCTATCCGATAACGTATACCCGGCTTAAATCATCGACTAAGACTTACGATATCACCGTGAATACGGTCCCTGGCTACTGGCACCATCCAGTCCATCCATTCACTCTCAGTATCATCGTCTGCAGCAGCAGCAGCAGTAGCAGCAGCAGCAGCTGGTAACTAGTGGCAAGGATGATTGTGTGGCTCGCGTGACGACATAAAGGAAAGATTTTACTGCGACGCAAGGTTTATATTATAAGAAGAGGATTCAATTACACTGATACAGATGAGAATCATGAGATGATTTACATGCACTTCATTATTATCATCGTCATCACCATCATCATCATCATCATCGTCATCATCATCGTCGTCGTCGTCATCATCATCGTCGTCGTCGTCGTCGTCATCATCATCATCATCATCATCATCATCGTCGTCGTCGTCATCATCATCATCATCATCATCATCATCACCACCACCATATAGACAAGATTGATCATTATTGCTTCCGAGTAGCCTTCTTGAAGAGGCGCTAAAAATGATCGTAATGAATGAAATTAAATAGATAGCATCGCTTAATAAAATATAACAAATAGTGAACGAAATAATAGAAGAGAAATGTTCGTCTGTCTGTCTGTCTGTCTGTATGTCTGTCTGTCTGTATGTTTGTCTGTATATTTATCTGTCTGTCTGTCTGTCTTGTCTGTCTGCCTGAGATTAACATTCCAAAGGACCGGGGAGGACGAGGGAGGTGGAGGAACGTCATGAAGATAATTTCAGCCGTCTTAGGAAACGTCTAGTAATAAATAAATAATAAATGATATCAACAAATAAATAATGAATAAACAAAGAATAAAAAAACAAATATCCTGACCCTTTGTTTACAGCCGGATACGCTACTCCCTTGACATTCCTGACACCTTGACAAGCGTCTCACATGACGTCTGACACCTTGACACGCGTCTCAAATGACGTCTGACACCTTGACAAGCGTCTCACGTGACGTCTGACACCTTGACAAGCGTCTCACGTGACGCGCCTATACCTGACATCTTCACCAGTCTGCATGACGCTTTCAACCGACTTGGTTGATAAATAACAATTCACAAGAACAACTAAGAGAAGTAATTTTATCCGATTCAGACTACAAGTACAAAGACCCTATACACCGTGGACACCCAACCATCTTTCCCACGACGCCCCTTACACCGACCCACCCCCACGCACCCTCCCCCCATTCGAAGAAATAAAGTGCAGCAGCAGCAGCAGGGGCAACAGGTACACCCGTTGCCATGGTAAGCTTTAGCTGATCTCGGCACAGGTAGAAACGTTAATTAGGCTCAATAGAACTGAATGAAAAGACAGACAGATAAACAAGACAGACAGACACAGACAGACAAACACAGACTGACAGACAGACAGATAGCCAGACAGACAGACAGATAGATAGATAGATAGATACGCAGACTGACAGGCAAACAGACAAACAGATAGACACAACACAGACAGAGACAGACGGGCACACGTATGCAGACAGACAGACAGACAGACAGACAGACGCAAAGAGCGACCTCGTCTCTAGTACACTATAGATCTAAAAATTGACGACAACTGCGGCGAGGGCTTTAGTAATTAACGGAACATCTTTTAATTACCACTGAGTATATATACTGAGTCCATCCATCTCGCACTTCCTCCCTCCTCCTCCCTCCCTTCGCTTCTTCCTTCCCTCCCTCCTCAAATGCACATAAAAATGTACTCTATTTTTATAGCTCCCGTATACATGGCCTTGACCCTGTTCCACCAATCAACCCAGACCAACATGATCAAATGAAATGACATTGATCGATTAATTAAACATAAACTCCGCCATTGCTTGCATTCTGCCAGTGCCAGTCCCAAGCGTGGATAAAGGAGGAGGGCGACGCTAACGGTCTTTGTTATCACAACACAGAGTCGTTAAACTGCAACTACTACAAACACCTGTTTTACAATTTAGGCTAAACCTTTACAATTCAATTAGCCTCCACTTTGCATCATTCCGCATTCCTGACGGCACCCACTCTCCCACCCATCAACCCACTTCCAGACATAAATGCAACGCACACAGCTCCAGTTCGGCAGATGCTTCCTGGAAAATCTGGAAGGCCGAAGTATACAATACACTTGAGTAATCCGAATGCAAATGACGTCATTCGTGATACAAGCATCGTCGACTTACGACAGTCGTCCAAACAACCTGCTGCAGTGCTGCAGCGCAACCGGAATTCGCAAATGATGATAACATCCAAGTGCTTTCGACGATAAAGCCGATCGGTTTGTTTTACAACGGGAATGCTTCGCGCATCGAATTCGAAGTATGGTATCGTCCATAGCGAAAGACGCTTATACACAGTAACTGTCACTCGTATAAGCTTCTGTCCATATATCACTTAGGCCTACGTAGGGAACGGAGGTCACAGGATTTAGGCGACATGCGGTCGGCGGGGTAGAGGTATCGACAAAATGTACGACGTACGAAAACTAAATATCTAATTATGACATTCACATTAGCCTGTTTTATAAGTCTGTTTTATCCTATAGTCCGAACGCATTTGATTGCATAATAATTACAAATTCTGTTAAGATATAAACAGGAAACCATAATATTTCACAAATTCTAGCTTGCAAATAATGGTGTTTAACAAAAAATAAATAGTAAGAAAAGTGTTTATAACTTTGTATACAGGGGAGAGGTAGAGAGACGCTTATTTGCACGCACGCATGATAAGGAAGGGGTTCCCAAATAATGTACGAGTTGCAACAAGGGGAGGGGGTCAAAATACGATTTTTTTTGCGTACGTAATAATTATATGGATGGGACCTAAGAATGTGGATGCGTGCAGGGAGTGATTTGATTTATTTGGTCACAAACTAATCTAATCTATTACAGAAATTTATATGGCGCCATATCATGATGCATATGGTATATATATATATATATATATATATATATATATATAGACTGATTAATTAACTGATCACGAGTAAGTAAAGTCCGCTTTCAAAATAGCAATTAATTTGGACAAAGAGCGAGAGGAGGCTGGTCTAGATGCAAATGTCGTGTACACAGCTGTGTTTAAATTGTTGCTTTCATTTCTGAATAAAAAGAAGAGGGCGAGGAGGAGGAAGAGGAGAATGTGGAGGAAGAGGATGTGGAGTAGGAGTACAATGACGAGGAGGAGAAGGAGACGGTAAAGGGAGAGCAGGAAAAAGAGAAAAAGATGGGAAAAGGAGGAGGAGAAGGTGGAGGAGAAGAAGGGGAGGAAAAAGAAGATGTGGAGAAGGACGAGGAGAAGAAAAAGGAGAAGGATGATTAGAAGGATGAGGAGAAGGAGGAGGCTGAAAAAGAAGAGAAAAACAGGAAGAGGAAGTGAAAAACGAGTATAAAGACGAGATTGAAGAGTAGCATAGCATTAATGTTGACTCACTTTCCTCCAGCGCTGATATATCGCTTTCTCTTGCGTTGGTGTTCGGCCAGCAAAAGCAGCGAACTTTCATTCTTCGGCATTCCAGTCGCACTCACATCAACCATCGAACTACTACATGTACTCTCCTTCTTCTGCGACAGTGGCTGGTCATCGACGGCCACATCCACCAACGTATTCGTGCTCTCATCCTTCGGAATCCCAATCACCGTTGGACCAGGACACGCGACGTCCGGATGGGAGCACGCAGGAGTGGGATTCGACTCGTCCATAAAAGTTATGCATGTGTCGTTCTTTGGGAATCCGAACGGAACGTCGAGTCCGTCAAGCGTAACGGAACTCTCGTTCTTCAAGAATCCGAGCGGAACGTCGAGTGCGTCGAGCGTGACGGAGCTTTCGTTTTTTGGGATGGGGTCGTGGGGCACGAAGAGGGAGCGGAAGTTGATGTTCTGGTCGTCGGAGCGAGGGTGGTTGTGGTGGTGGTTGTGGTGGTGGAGATGGTGGAGGTGGTGGTTTTCCGGAGTTATCTTGATCTCCAACTGGATCTGCTCGTCTTTGAAAACAATGGATGAAATTTTATATTAATAGCTATTATTATTAAATAATTATTTTCATTATCATTTATTATTATTTTTAATCCCTCAGGAGTCTGTAAAATTATAGGAGTTGATGCTGAATGTCTGGAAATTTAAACCTCGTCCTCCGCAACATTAACAATATTGTTGTTGCCCCAGCTGTTGCTATTGTCGCTGCGTGTTGCTGTAAGGAAACGAACATGCCCACTACATCTCCGAGCCCCTCGGGGAGTGGTGGAGGTGGTGGTAGTTATGTCCATGGGGCTTATGTCCGACTCTACCCTATATATAGGAGACATAACAACATAGAACGTCTTAATTTCGAATATACGGTGTTTAATATATTTAAAGCTCATATAATTTTCGTACTCGATGGGTTCGTGTGATCTTTCGGAATGAGTCTTTCGAGTTGTCGCCTACGATGTTCACTGAGTTCCCGCAGAACAGCGTGTGCGATAGGAACCATCATGGCCGTCGTTGCTGTGTTGCTCAACCACATCGATAGGAAAGCCGTTACACTCATGAAGCCAAACATTATCCTACATCGAAACAAACATGTATGCATACAAACACAATTCACTTTGTTTATCATAAGTGTCATTAGGGGTTTAGTGAGAAGAAGTTTGTTGAAAAGCAAAAAGCAGCAGTTAAAAATACTAGGTGTCAATTTTCCAGGGAGGGTATAGGTGTCTTTCTTGTTCTTATGTGGGGTGCCCATGACAGTGGTCACGACTACACGGTGATTCATAAAAAACCATCCCCCTGCGTAAGTTCGGATAACTCATGTAGATGACCATCAAATTTAACGAAATTTCACAGTAATGAAGCTTGATGTTCTAGCCAAGTGCTGTATAAATTATTTCACATTCAGAGCTATAATGACGTAACGCGGATGACGAAACTAATGACGTCACGATAATCTCGAGAAACAAGCAATATTCCAACGTTCCTGTCAGTCACTCAGGTTGTATCATGCAAACCTGGTCAATTTCATCTGGTTTAGCCTCCAGGTGAGAAATTGTTTACTGCGGCAGCACCCAGTAACAATCAGAATGTTCGCAAACACGTATCTGCCGGTACACAGAAGAGGGACGTTCCAGCAAATCGTCTTTTGCGGAATCGACCAACTTTCAGCAAATCCCTTATGGCATCGGTCGGGTCTATGACTTGGTCGTACGAACATATCCATTTCACCGAACCAGTTGTCATGAGGTCAATGGACAATATTACAGAGATGTTCCACTAAAACAGGGCCTTTTACCAGACATTCGTGACATTACCGATGAGGATTTTATCTTCCAGCAGGATAGCGCCCCTGCGCACAGAGCACGGGACACTGTTGCGAGATGGATCAGCGCATCATTGATGAATCAGTCAAACAGTGGCGTACTCGTCTTCGCCCATGCGTCGCTGCCGAAGGGGGGGGGTCAATTTGAACATAAACTTTAACTTTCCGAATGTTTAGAAATAACTCCTCTGTCTTCCTTTAAAATTTCTTTCACATAGCATGACATTTGACGGAGTTACAGTGAAATATGCAGGGGGATGGTTTTTTATGAATCACCGTGTACATACATTTGTGTCGCATATAGACTATGGCAATGAGTCAAATAAACACGCAGACAAATAAACACTCAGACAGACCTTTGCCACTCCTCTCCTTCTCCGGGTGACCTTCCCACTACAGCAGTGTACGGTCGAATTGGCTTGGGCGGCTGGGCGGCTGGGCGCCAGTGAGGCTGAAATCTGGAACCAAATGTTGGCTCTGGTGTGATTCTACCCCTCCCCCGCCCTCCGACCTCTCGATCAAGCACAGATAATCCCGAATATAGGAGAGTATAGTAATATGATCCACCAGAGCGGAGTCAATATTTACTCAAACTCATTGTGCATGGCGAATTCTTCTCGTGGGCCAGTAAATAATTGAAAACAAAAAAGGAACGCTGGCCAATTGACTATATGTCTATACTTAGGAGCTGTTCATGTAATTACGTACACAGTGAGGGGAAGGGTGATCATATTGAGGCGATTTTGCGCACGGGTGCGTGAGACAAAAATGAGCTCGACAAAATGTAGGCCAAAATAAATGTGGACGTTTGCATATTTATAACTGTATCATCTAAAGTCGTTCGCTGGCATTTGACAACATTGTAGTCACAAAATTCTGTTCACATCTGAACAGTAAAACATAACAGTTTTAAAATAATTAGCTAGTAAATATGATGCTTAAGAGAAATAAATAGCAGCCATGCGCTAAAAATGTATTTAATTGTTTATAGCCTGTTGTATTGGATTGTATTGTGTTATATTGAACTGCAAAGCATTATTGCCTACCATATTGTATTGTATTGAAATGTATTGTATTTTATTGTATCGTATTACATTGTAAAATCAATGTCGATTACTGACCATGGTGGCTTTGACCCAACGAGCATAAGGACTCGCAGTGCCACTCTCTTGTGTAGATTCCATTTCTCAACTGCAATTGCGATCATCAAACCTCCAAAGAACAACATGTTCGCATCCTGAAAGACATTCAACAGACACTCTCATTAGATATATGCATGTAATTGTAATTGTAACTGTAACTGTGGTAATAGTAATTGCTGTAATCGCAACTGTGGTAATAGCAATTGCGTTTTAATCGCAACTGTTGCAATTGTAAAATAATTTCGAATAAAAAGACAAGCGCACGATACCAATAAAAACGTTGTTATGAACGTTGTACCATTCTATAGAGGGTGGGGTTGTCTGCGGAATACGCCATTTATCTTACTTATCTTTCCTCAATGTTTCGCAAACAATAAAGTGAACGACGGGAACCAGCGTATCATATGTAGACAGGCGCTCAGTCAAAACAAAATCAATAGACAGGTATAATGTCAGAATCGATTGTTGGTCATGATGTTATGGTCGGGCAGGCAGACGGATATCACGGTGAATCGTGCTTAGAATGGAATCGGCGATAGAATCGGAAGGAGGGGAGGGAGGTAGGGAGATAGGGAGGGAGGTAGGGAGGGAGGAAGGGATGGAGGAAGGGAGGGAGCAGGAAAAGTTGTAAATAGGCCAATGTTGACGTCATGATTAGACATTTGTTTGCGTATAAGATTACGTAGGCCCACATCCCGTCGAAATCACACCCACCCCATAGGCCCCCCCCTGCCGTACGCACCCGCTCGCAAATCACCCAAATCCGTTGACCCCTCTCCTCCCTGCGAACGTGATACATGGACGGCCCCTATCGAGTGACATTTGATTTCCTTAATATACACATATATATCAGCTAATATATATATATACACACATATATATATACACATATACACATCAACTAACATTATATATATATGTGTGTGTGTGTGTGTGCTAGTGCAACTGGCTAACGGATGTCTCGGAGGCAATATACTGTTGCCATGGAAACCGGAATCTACGCCAAGATTTAATTTCCAAGAATACTCCAATAAGATGCTCCCATCATCATCCGTTCCAGCCCTGCAGAGACATGAACAAATATTTATATAGCGCATAAATATTTAAATAGCGCTTCCAAGAGAGTCAGAAGTCCTTCCAAATACTTGATGTTTTCATTCCTGTCTTGTGCTTCCCGTCCATTCGAGTAATTTAGTCGTCACGTTGACGTGTGGATACTTGAACGTCAAGTATGTCGTGAATGGCGGCCCAGAACTGGACGACGTGTGTCTCTTGTGTCCACAGACATAAATCTAATTAGAGAGACAGGTCCGATGACCGGCGAAGAAGCTAACGAGCTGTGCATACTTTGATTAAACAGCACTCTCTATCATTCGCTCACTCGTGCACTCACTCATTCGCTCACTCACTCACACTCCCTACCTTCCTCCCTCTCTCCCTCCCTCTCTCCCTCCCTCCCTCCCTTCATACTCTGGCCTGGCACCGAAACTGTTGGGACACTTTCATTTAAAATTACACAGTTTGCTCCGTATCTTTCGACGCACAGAGTTGTAGTACGCCGAGCACAGTACGAACCGTGCGCGGAACAGTCGTGGAACACGCCCCGGGTACACTCGGCGCCGATACGAACAGCGCTCACCCTGCAGTCTGGCTGCACACAGCATGCTGCTGAGAAGACGCCATTGTGAATTATTCAGGAAATCAATAAAAACGGAGTCTGTTGCCGACTTGCTTTTATGCGCACGAAAAAATCGCCGGCTCCACTTTGAGGGACGGTTAGGGGGGGTGTGTTTCAACCCTGGGCAGGTGGTCAAATGACCACCACCGACTGGTGCCCTGTGTGCCCTGTTACAATGACGCTATAGAAGACGTTTGATTTGATTTGATTTGATTTGATCAAAGCAGGATATCAAATGTCAACAATAGCATTCGACCAACGTTCCCAAATTACGTGAAATGTCAATTTCATTCGGGGTCGTTGAACGGATACAGGAAAAGGCGCCACGTAAATAATGCATTAATGCGTTAATTAAATCACTATAATGGTAATGGAAGATTGGTGCATGTATGCGATGACTTAGTACGAAAAGAGATGAACAGAACTCCCTTGCGGCTTAAGCCAGCCTGACAGGCAGCCATCATGTATCATGGCGCTGTTATTAAAAATGTGATGTGGATCATGTGGTAGCGACTTCAATTTCCTAGCCTCGGCATTCATTCGTTCATTCATTCATCCATTCATTAATCCATCCATTCAATCAACCAATCGTTCGTTCATTCATCCATCCATTAATTCACGTATTTATATAGCACCTCTTCGATGAAACTACTCAGAGGTGCTCCCGACTCCAGGAGTTTGCATTGTTGCAAATTAGTCTTCATGTCATGTAAAATCATATTCTTGATATAAGGCTGGTAAGAAATTAAAGAAAACGGAAGGTCCGGCAGCAATTAAGGCCCTTGGCCCTTGATAGTCATCTTCTAATAATAGCAATTTTCGTTTATTGTTAAACTGACACAACTCAGTATGATTACAATGAGTGCCTAAGTAAAGTAAGTAAGGCCTAATGAGCATATGATCGCAAGTTATTACAGGAATTGTATATACGTGTTGGCAGCCATGCAAGTCGCCCATCGCGTTCTACTGCTCAGTTTACCAACGCCATCCGCCGAATGGAAGGTTGAGTGGACCCTTTGTGGTATACTAACCTTGAGGTAGTGTTGGCAGACGTCTCTTGAGTCCATGATGCCGAACCATGGCATGAAGACGATTGGCAGAAGAGCCGTAACAGCCATCGGAACAACCTCCGTCATCCAGTAGACTGCCATCACAAGAATCGCGTACGCACATTTCGCTGCCTGTGTATATACAATTATACATAGGCCTACGACTGTGTCTTTATACTCAATGTTCGTCATCACTATAATCATAAAATCATCATCATGCCTCTGTCATCATCACCCTCACTAGCATGACCCTCCCCCATCTTCTCATCATCACCACTCTACCAGCATCAAAATGAAGTATAGGGGGCCTAGGCCTATATATAATCTGATAAATTGATGAAGGAAGTATGATTACAGGGTGACAATTGCTGAGTGTAGGGTTTAAAACTCGCCGGTCTTTCTTAGGATCCATAGTTGAGTCTTTTCTGCACACCCGAATCCACTTGGATCGTAGTCTGACCACCATTTATTTTTTACAAGTCTCATATTGCATGATCATTGATTAAGATAATAGGTAGGAATGAGATGTATAGGCTAATCGGAGATTGCAGTGGATGATGAGCATGAAGGATTAAGCTTATGTTTGACGACAACGAATAAGACAAACATTAAAAGCAGTGTAACTTAAATGTCTTTGTTAAAAGCGTGGGTCATACTAAATAGGACTAAGTACATTCTTGAATATAGGCCTATAGATAGCTAGCTGCAAAGCAGCACTGTGGTGACAGATATAATAATATGAAATTCATATAAACATCCGAAAACTAACAAGACTAAAGTAGACTAAACAATGTGTAAACAACATTCTAGTTAGGCTATTATAAATGCTTTCCTCATGATACGGTGATACTCCATAGGCTATACCTGCGATGTGTATAATATCGGAATCGGCATAAGCACAATCGGCGTCAGAATAGCCACCAGATTCGACTTGTAGGCCCATAACTGTTGACGAATTGGAGTTGGCGGCTTCGAATCACCCGCGTCTGACATATCCCCAACGTTTCGCGACACACAACCACCACCCAAAATGCGCTACGTACGACGCTCACACCATAAAACGCCTCGCAGCGATTAATAACATCCCTCAAACAACGCCAGAGATCGATAATCGATACAAATCAGCTAACAGTGGACGGAAAATATCAGACAATCGAGGTGATTCACCGCCGCTGAATCGATAAATGAATCGCCAGGCGCCGAAAAACAAAAGCGTTCGTCGTTGATCATGGCCGACGGTCGCAATTCACCTTTCCTTGTTTTAGGTCGACCGTCAATGCTTACGTCATATTGTGTACCGCGTGCGACGCTCCCGATCCCGAAACAACGTTGAACGGTGCGATTAAAATTAACGACCGCGATTCGAAATCCATTCCTGGCAGTTAGAGATCGTGTGGATAGCCCTCTGTGAAGCCATCTGCCACCGCTACATATGAAGCTGCTGCTGGTGCTGCTACTAGTAGCCTTCTCAGACTGGCATGGAGCCAACGTGACGGCGCGGACGATCGATGCGGTTGGCAGCGGGCGCCAGCCGCTTTCCGCCCGGCGGCGCTGATACGGACGTGGTCGTATACATAGTTCTCCGTATTGTAGATGGGCCGACACGTCCGGCAGATATAATTTCAACGTCCAGACAGCAGTGGTGTAGTGGAGGGGGAACGTGGGGGAACGCCGTTCCCCCACTTTTTTCCAGGGATAATGGAATATTAATAGGCCTACTAATACTACCACTACTAATATTATTATAAAGAGCGTTTCCCCCACTTCATTTTGAGCGTTCCCCCACTTCATTTTTTAGGACTACACCACTGCCAGACAGTGAAATCCTGCGCGTTGCGAAATTCAATCGATTGGAGTAAAAAATTCCGCTAGGACTATCCGACAAAATGTTCCGCTATTAATCGCAGTTTTGACCAGGACTTAATCAGAAGCACTAAATGTGATTGCAGCAGCGCTGTAATGGCTACAAAATTAATATCAGACCGTGCTCGGATATCTCCCGTGATTTAGGCTGATTTAGTCGCATTACGGTCTCAAGGCGAATCAGAGAACATCTATAGCGCCACTATAATCAATCAATTACACTCGAAAGCAGATTGGCAATCCGGAAAATTACAGAGGATGGCGCAAAGCAACCTACTATAAACGCTTTGCAATGAGAACGGAGAGGCAATTGATATTCCTATTAGGTCTAATATGCCTAACTTATTGGTTTCACTAAAAAATGTTTCTATAAGACGTATGTATCAACGGTTTGATCTTGAGACTGCTCATTTTCAATTAATTTAGCGCATGACTGATTAGAGAAATTCTGGACCCCTAAACTATCGTATGGTTTTACGAGAAAACTACGAAATGGCAGAGCTCCAGATAGACAGTCCATGCAGTGTCAGTCAGATGAGATGTGTCTGAATGTATGTATGCATATATACGTGTATGTAATGTGTGTAAGCAGGCATGTTGTAGCAGACAAAGCCTCAATTATTTCTTATGGAGCTCTGTCACTGTGTGCCAGTGCTATCTGTTCCAGTCGTAGATTTCTTCGCTCTGCCATGCAAGGTCCCTATGGCTTGAACATCCACAGTGCTGCATAAAAGCTTCACTGGAATAAGTTAGCTAACAATCTCCATCATGAACTTCTTGGTATTTCTTTGCCCCTTTTCCACAAGCGTTTGAAAACCAATCTCTTTGATTGTGGTTTGGTGCTGTCAGTTTGGGAGCGCCTCTGAAGAATTTCTCTTGAAGAGGCCCTATAAAAGTTACAAATATGATTACATATTATAAGTGTGTATGTACAATGTATGTGTGAGTGATGTATGTTTGCACAAATCTTCATTTTTTATGTATGCATTTGTAATTTGTCCATTTATATAGTGCCTTTTCTACCATAATTGGGATGTTTTCTTTTAATAAGTTCAACAGACATTAAGAATCTCTCAATATATATTTTAGATTTTTAGAAGCATAAACATTCAAAGCCTCATATTCGAAAAACCAGTCAAGTATTACATAGCACGACAAACGATAAGAAACATAAGAAACAATACTCAAAATGTTCAAACATCCTACTAAGTTATTCAAATGAACCTAACAATGACACACACATACACAAGACGAACACATAAACTTTGTCATTATTAATTACTTAATTAATGATAATAATAATCATCACTCAGCAGAATTTATAAGGCACCAACCAATAGTGATGCCCTGTGAAAAGTATAAAGTATGTTCTTCGTAAATATATTCTTTCATTGATCCCAGAAAATGCAACATGAAATTTTACAATGTACAACTTCATTGGGAATCAAAAGCAAACCAAGAAAGGACCAACAATTTTTCTTCAATAATAAACGCAGATTAAATCTGGACGAAGATCAATGTATAAAACATTTGTATATGCAAATGTACGTAAAAGTGTCTATCCTAATACGCGAAAAACATTCGTATATTCAAATGTACGTACAAGTGTCTATTCTAATACACGAAAAACATTCGTATATCCAAACGTACGTACAAGTGTCTATCCTAATACGCGAAAAACATTCGTATATGCAAATGTACATACAAGTGTCTATCCTAATACGCGGAAAGCCTGAGGCATAATAACAACTTACCTCAATAAAAACACAACAAAATCTAAACCATAAATAGAGGAAAACATTTACAAACGACACCAATTTACTACTAAATCTACAATCCGCTCTTTAAAAACCTCTTTAAAAAGGTGTTTTGATTGACGATGCTCTTTGATATAATATTATTATTATTAGTAGTATTTTTCGAAATTAAGTAAAACATGTTTACATCTGTGACCAAATTACAAAACAAATGTGTACATGCAAACTCTTCAAACAGATTCCAACTGTACTTATTATTAACGAATCTTGCACAAAAGCACTTAATAGGAAATTCGAATCATAATAAATCTTGAACAAATAGGTCTCGAGGTTATTTCTCACAAGCAATGATGTTGAAGAGCTGTAAATAATGTCTAGACAGACTCCCGTTAAAAACCAGTCGTTCGAACATTTCACCTTCTTCCCATGCAGAAGGGTCCTGTATTATAGTAGACGGTTCTAGGAATGTTCATCAAAGGACCATTCATCAAGGTAGTATTCATCAATGGAGTATTCACCAAAGGACCATTTGTCAAAGGATGATTGATTACGGGTTATTCATCAAGGGATTGTTCATCAAAGGTCTATTGATGCAAGGACTTCATGAAGAAACAAACGTACAACGTCGTACATACATGTACAGTTGGTTAGAGCATTTGCCTTGTAACATGGAGAGCACCGGGTTTGAGCCTCATCCCTGACATGGTTACTGTGTAGGAACCTTGAGCAAGTCCTTCACTTGCAATTGCTCAGTGCCATTGATTAAAGCCGAGAAAGTACACAATGGTGATTAATAATCTATATAAATAAAAATGTAACGGCGTTCGCACCGTGACGTCCTAAATAATTTCCGTTAATTCAAAAAGCGGCCTTTCGCATTTCTTGGGCTCTAGCGGGAGGAGGAGAGGGGGAGGGGAGGGTGGGGGCGGGAAGGGGAAGGGTGAGTTGGTGGGAGGGGAGGGGGAGGGATGGTTGAATGCTCTTTTCAGCCACAGCAACGCGTGGCCGGGTTCAGCTAGTAATAATATAATAATTATATACAGTGAGGCAAACATGGACCATTGCTTGTCATCCATTGGTGTGGCGACAGATGCAAAACATTTCTCTTCCAGCGTCTTTCTATTTGTGTCAAACGCCATAACTTTATCGCATTCAAAGGCATGCTTCCTACCAATCCTCCAGACAAATTTCCTGCTCCTAATAGCAATATTTCCTAAATCCTGAGGGATCATTGATAGCTCAGGTCAAATTTAAAGAAAAACTAATTTCTGTAGCATCATAAACACAGCCACTCTGCAACTGGGATGCCTACACAAAACTAAGACATCAATCGAGCAGAGCAAGAAGAGTGGAACAAAGGCGCCTACAAAACTCACAGAAATACATCAGAATAACAACAATTTAACACAACCTGTACTGCTGACTCGTCCATTTCATTCCTACGTGCTGGTGTTTATATGCTATTCAACTTGCAAGACATGTTAAGGAATTCTACTTGCTGTAAAGTACCGGTAAGGTAAGGCATATTCATTCATTCAATAATTTCTATAGCACCTCTTCAAGGGAACTACTCAGAAGCTCTCCCACCCACAGCATCGCGAAAAAACGGTTTTGAGTTGAATAAAACGGTCTGTGGGCATTACGGAAGGATTATATCAAATACAGTTTCATTGTATTCAATGGTTAGTTCTTCAAGGATCCCTCTACTTGTACACGAACTCAACTGTTCATGGCTTGCCCATAGTAACAATAACAACCCAAGTTGCAATGGCATGCTGGCCAATAGTGGCCAACATGCAAATCGGTGCAATATAACAAAACCTATCAAACAGGCATCGAACACAGATTTATACACCTATCAGTGAAAATATTGTATCTAAAAACATGTGGGTTATGGTTGTTTTTTGTTTGTTTCTAAAGCAAATGACCTTGAGAGCGAGAAAAGGAAACATTTATCGCTCACTATATCAGCCAGAAAATGGCATCTTTTATGAGAACATGAATTTTGAACATTAATTTTTGCTTAAAATTAATGCATGTGCACACTTTTACATTTATACTACCTCAGGTACCCGGCGTTGCTCAGGAAATTTATTTTTCTTCACCCATCCCGCCCTAGAGTCACGGGTGGGGTTGGGGCTAAGGCGGGGTGGTCCTGGTGGCCCTCTGTATAGGTGCAGGGATTCAGATCAATAGTTGCGAAAGTGTGTGGCCAAGGTGTGGTTCTTGTCAGTGAAATTAGGGTTTTTCGACCCCAGTGACAAGATTGGCCTTCACTGGGTGGTCCTTGTGGCACTCTTTCTATGTGCAAGCTTTCAGGTCAATAGCTGCAAAAGTGCTAACATACATATATTCTTTGTTATCGATAGAGATTCATGGTAAAAATAAATTTTGCATCTCATGTTAAGAAAATTTCTGGTCCAATTTTCTTAAGATTTCAGCTTACGAAAGTTTCCAGTGTGACAAGTGATCCCTTTTCATGCCCAAGCTCAAAAACTATTAAAAAGTTTCCGTAAAAATTCTAAAATTTTGTTCTCGCCCTAAGACAGAATTTTTAAGACGAAAGTAGTTCCTTGTGAAATTCTTTCCGCCACATCCAGTTGAGGAATTAGTCTCGAAATGTTGATTCTTGCTCCAGGGTTTCGGGAAAACGTGACACGTATCATCAACTATCGTCGTCGTTGTCACATCCAATTAACTCATTCAGTGCCGGAACAAGTTTCGCTCGGTTGACTTTCGTTTCAAACCTTTCTCCTTGAAAAAAATATATTACTTTTAATTAGACCATTATTATTAGTTTTATTATTGATTATTATTGCACTGTAATTAGTTATTATCTATCGTCGCTCATAATAATAATTGTTAGTAATTAATAATACTATTAATAATAATAATCATAAAAACCACGCCCAACATGGATGAGGTATAACTGTTCCAGACACATTGCTTTAATAATTTCTAAGTCCCTGAAGGAACGAAGTACCTCAGGGCAAAAAGGCAAAAGACAAAACTTGAAATAATAAATAGCAATTATAATAATAGCAGTAGCATTAGAAGTAGTAGTAGTAGAAATAATAATAATATTATAATAATAATAGATGAAATAATAATTATAGTGCAATGATAAAAATAATAACAACAATAGCAATAACAAAACCAAAAACAAAACAGAATTTCTAAGGCATCAATCGCCTTTGTATTGATTCAATGATATCTCACAATCATAATCCACTACAAAGGAAAAGAAGTTGGAAGAATAAAAAAAATTGCAATTATTAAAAAGTGTGAATATTAAACTCTACCAACGCATAATGTTGTTAAATTTCAATTAAGTCAATTTAATGTGGTGCAGTAATATGGAAAGCTTGTTTTGCACAACTTCAGAAAAGCAACAAAATGATTTTGTGTACCAAAATGACGCAAAAAGCAACGAACAAAACCACTCGAAAGTAGAAAAACAAACACACGCAGAAGCAACGAAAAACAAACTTGCAAATTCAAATTCAATTTTTAAACTATAACTAAAGTGTCCTCCAAAAATTTCCAGTTACCGGACTTTCAAAGAACGCTAGGGTTAATACGCAAACAGAGGGAACGGACACTGACGAAGCAAACCAAACGAAAGCGCACTTACCATTCCAGCGGAACTGGCGCAGTACATCCCACAGCCGCGTATTCGTGGCGTTATAACTGCATGCGGAACTAACGAGCTTGTTTAGTTTGTCAGAAAATGCACCATCGTCTACATGCATAGGCAGACAGACAGACACACACACAGACAAGAACCAACGCATACATGTAAAGCAACGCACAAAGTGGTAAGCAATGCAACAAGATGGGAGTAGTGTGATACGTTCAATGTTGAAATGAAATTAAAAAATTAAATGCATGCAGATATAATAATAGGAAAAGGAATATTACTATTTATTAGTCACAAAGGGAAACATAGATGTCAACTCAGAATAATTTTTTTAGATGCATAAATTACTGTCAAGTTGATTGCGAGAACAATAATACCATGACAATCAAGTTTTTAGTAGTTATTGTGATAAACTGTAATGGAAATAAGTGACTTTTACCACGCTTTTGTCTACAGAAGAGGGCATTATGTGATAGCACACCAAATGAATATGTGGCTTTAAATGGCTAAACCATCAAACTCGAAACATCCCCTCTCATCTTAATGGCTAAAACCCTTCAAACACAACGATTCAAATAATCTTACATGTCTTAATCTCTCAAACTCAAGCATTCAAATCATCTTAAAAAACTAAAACACTTAAACCCCAAACCATTCAAATCATCTTAATTGGCTAAACCCATAAACCCTAACCATTCAAACTACCTAAAGTTCTGCAATTGTTTAGAACAATGGTTAGACACGTCGTTCAACTACCTGTTTTTTCCTTATCAGACAAGACGCACTGATTAACAATCGCCGCTATCGATTCAATGCTTGGGTCTGACGTGCAAGGGAGCTTGGTCGGGAGGTCGGTTGGTGATGGTTGGCTTCGGCAACTGGTCAACACATGCACACACGCACACACATACACGATAAGACACACACACATGCAAGGCCATAGCCAGGATTTGATATGGAGTGGGGGAATTTCTACACCGGAAAAATTTTAGTTGCCAAAATTTCTCACGACTTTTTTATTTTTAACATTTTGTTTTTACCCATTTGGTCTGAATCTAAAGAAAATATTTAATTTCCCCATCAAAAAACCTGAAGTCGTTTTGCATAAATTCATGTTTCTTCATTATATGCTAGTTAATGCATTCTATTATTTTATTTCGGGGGTGTTTTCATGGTATTTACATCATGTGCTAGTAATTGCATTAGATTTTTTTCCATTTTCCATTTCGGGGGGTGTTCAAACACTCAAAACACTCCCCTGTCTACGGCCTTGCACACATGTTAAGACACAAACACATGTTAAGACAGACATGCACAATTGCACATAATGGTAAGACAGACACAAGTTAAAACAGACACCCACATGTCAAGACACAAACACACATGATAAGACACAATCACATGTTAAAACACACACACACACACATGTTAAGATATAAATCATTGATTAGTGTGATGATCTTAGTAATGTTGATCAATGATTGTAATACATGATTAAAGAATGGAAATCAGACACCTACATCGATCCAATAGACAAATAATGGTTCGAAAAAACACTAACGTTGATAATATGACGAATCATGTTGTAAGAGTTGATGTCACAATTGTTAGTAAAGAAAATATATTATGCAATACTTGCTGTTACACAACTAGCCACTCTGTAAGACTATGAATACGTGACAGGTTAGAAACACATGCAATTACTGCACTGAAAGGGTTTGTATACTTGGATGGACAGCAAGTCCTAACACAGAAAGCGAGTAACATTTGAAAATTCTAAATTTCAGACATTTTGATTTTAAATCAAGAAAATATAATGACATTTTAAAATTAAGAGTGGTATAAAAACACTGATCAGAAACCATCAAAAAATTTCACAGTAAAATCAAATTTTTACTGAAAGTAAATCAACAGATTATATTGGATATGCTTAAAGCTGCCCATCCCAGATGACAAATTCCCTGTCTGGTTTAGCATGAAAGTATTTAAATCCAGATTTAGTCTTCTTCTGGTTCTCTGCCCCTAGGCAGGTTAGGCTGTCCAGATTTAGTAAATTTTTTAATTGTAAGTGAAGATTTATACATATTGCTTTCAGACAAAAACTATTCATAGGTCTCCTAAATTTTTTAATTTTTATGCAGAGGAATGCAGAACATTTTGGCAAAACGTGCTAAAGAAGATTACAATTCTAAACAGAAATGAATATAACACAATGTCAAGAGAAAAGCTAAACATGGCAATCTGCTTTAAAACATGTTATTTCCGTATGCGGGGTGTCCTCCGTCTTACCCTCCATGTCGTTTTTTCAGAATGGGGTTGTTGACCTTGAGAAGTGGTTTGAGGGTGACGGGAACGTCTGGCATCCTCATCGTTGTCAGCTGGTAGTCGTGCGCCTCATTCGCTTCCGCTGCTGCACACTGAAACCACGTCAGAGGTCACAGCGGGTTACAGAGGTCATACAAATAAAAGAATACGAGTTAACAGTAATGAAACTTTTATTAAGTTGTATTCTTCTATTTATATTATCAACCCATTGTCATATAACATCGTCAAATGCCCACAACAAATGGCGGTGCTCAGCGAATCTGTAAACCGATTTCATCCATTAACTCGTAAATATACCAGAAATCGGACTACAACATCCTTCGGACTACTCTTTTGACAACCATTCTGACTAGACATAACCCTCGAGGATAAGTCGGTGCCCTGCGCTCAGTTTTCGAGTGGCGCTTTAGAAATTCGAGATTACAATTATGAGACACAACAGAGGAAGGTGTTTCCATCAGCTGCTGTCACGTACCTTATCGGACAAGATGGCCGGTGACTGAAGCTGCGTCTGTGGTGCGTTCTGTAGCCATGGATGTTTGAGGACTTCATCGACTCGTAGACGACATTCTGGATCGACTTTCAACAACCTCAAATGTGACGAAAAAACAAATAACAATGGTTAAAAAATACATTGAGAGTTGACCCCCCCACGTTCATTTGTTCATTCGTAGCATTTATATAGCATCTTTTCAAAATGACTACCGGCATTCAAGACATGCTTCTTTCTCTATCTGTTTGTCTGTCTGCAGTTGGTGTCTCTGTGTGTCTGTCTGTCTCAGTCTCTGTCTGCCTTTCTGTCTGTCTTGCTGTCTTTGTCAGTCAGTCAGTCAGTCGGTGAGTCAGTCTGACTGTCTGTCTGTCTCTTCCTCTTACAGTAGCCATACGAGATCTTTCCTCCTTCCTCACCTTAACACAACTTCCAAATCTCTTAAGCTAAAAAACTATAAAAACACTAGTTATGAAAATACTACGAAAATACTACGAAAACACAATGAAAACACTATAAAACACAATGAAAACACAATAAAAACGCAATGAAAACGCTATAAAAACACAATGAAAACACTATAAAAACACAATGAAATCAAAGGCGTGTGTTGCCACCTGGTGACGAGATCGATGGCATCGGGCGAAATGTAACTCCAATCTTCAACGGGAAACTCGTATTGTCCAGCCATGATCTTCTTCTTCATCGTAGTCGTCATCTGTTTGTCACGAACCTCCGAGTAGAACGGAGGATAACCGCACAACATGATGTAGACGATCACACCGAGACTCCACATGTCACAACTCTGCAACAACATCACACACAAACACCAACACGTAAAATTATTCCGACCATAACCATAATACAGATTCAAAAATGCTGATGATTCTGAAAACATAGCAAAAAGAAAACTATATTTATAAAATCTCTCATTTGCGATGCGATCCTGAAAGCGATCTCGAAAAAATCCATCCGTCATTTCTAAACCTCACCACCAATAAATATCGAAAATGATCAAAAAAACTAAATAGCAAACAATGATTTTTCTCATTACTCAATCGGCCAGAACAAAAAGTTTACTTCACCTTACAGGCTCGAAACTCACCTTATCGTACGTGTAAGGAGATGGAGGAGGATGAAGACAGGAACCAGTGCGATTGGCTCCCTGCTGCTTCTGCGCCACCAAGACCTAGTAAAAAAAAGCAAAAAAGTGCCATTACAATGCTGTTGCCTACAAGCGCACCTTGACAGGGGCTGCCCGGGACCAAGGATCTACCACCCTATGCACATTTAGCATTTGTTACTTGAACATTAAATTAAGTATGCATGTATGTACAAGTAATAAGTAAAGGTATGTACATTTAAGTATCAAATCACTAATTATGAAGCTCCTTTTGATGGAAGATAACTTAGAACCTGGAATGGGGTCCCTATTGCACTCTGCCTTGTGCCTACAGGTCACACACCACTATGTTCCTTTCTCGCTTAAAAACAACCTTATTTAGTGTTGTTGGACTGGGAGTGCTTCTGAGTAGATTACCTTAAAGGTGTGCTATATAAAAGTCAATAACAACAATAATAATATAAGAGAACCGACCTGTGGGGCGACATAGTACGGAGTGAAATGCGGCGTCTTCAGGTTTCCATCGTCAAGTTTCGCAAATCCAAAATCCGACAATTTAACGACCGCATCCTGGAGAGAATAACAGTCACAAATAAATGGATACAAAAGTACAATATTTAATGTAAATATCGATTAAATTATATTTCAATTTCACTCAGCACCATCAGTAGATATATATAATATATATTTATAAATTTTATATATTCGTTTAATTCATGAAAAATATGCAGGCTGAAACACCGCAGCCTGGTACATTGTGGCATAAAAATAAGCAAATTATGAAAATAAATACGTGTTCCTTAATAGATCATTGCCAAATGCCTGGGTATTGATAATTATAATAGCACCTAACCGTAGACTGGTAGCAATAATGTTTGATTAAACAAAAGATTCTACCTCACAGGTATCCTTCAGCAAAAGATTCTCCGGTTTGATGTCACGATGTGCGATGTTAAGCGAATGGCAGCAGAGTATCGCCAGAGCAATCTAAAAATAAACCAATGATCATTCGTTCGTTCCTTCATTCGTTCTGTTGCGCGTTTTGTAAGTTTTAAAAACAACCAGAATTAGTTTGGAAAGACTGTTACACTAATGAATGATGTTTAAAAAAACAGAATTGTCAGTTAAATAATAATATAAATAATAATAAAATTAACTGAATGTTAATCAAAACAGCGTTCACAAACCTGCTTCGTGTAGTTAGCCGCCTGATGTTCGGTGAAATATTTGTGTTTGCTGATTCTCTCGAAAAGTTCACCGCCCTCCATGAGTTCCAGAACGATGAGCAACCGAGACCTAAAAACGTAAAAGTTTATGATAAAACAATGCAAATTCAAAACAAAGTGCATGTCCTAAAGTTAAGCATAAGATAACATGATGCAAATTCAAAACAAAACACAAGATTTTAGGTTACACCATGTAACGAGATTTAACAATTTAATGATGAAATTATACTAACTTTACGCAAATTCATTCATTTCAAAAATTTACACAGCACTCCTTCAAGAAGCCTACTCAGAAGCGCTTGTGGCGCAGGCATGGCAAAAGAAAAAAGACCTGAGAGATTTATGAAACAAAATTTGATTGGACAGTTACTGCATGGTGTCAGGTGATAACAGTTACGAAAACTGTTAAATTCTAACAAAAAGATTTTTCACTTGGGGGCAGATTGTGGCTTTGTGATTAGATTTGATTAGTCACCTGGTCACCTGGTGCCGTCAGCTTCTGGAGCTCTGGCGAAAGCCTTGGTGTATTCTCTCCAACGTCTCCTCTCTCTAGTCGCCTCTCGTAGCTCCTCCAGTCTCATGCCAGACTTTTCCTGTACCTCATCCAACCATTTCTTCCTAGGTCTTCCGCATCTTCTCCTTCCCTCACCGCATGCCGTCATCAGCTCCTTTTCCAGACCGTTAGATCTCATCACATGGCCAAAGTAGCTCAATTTTCTCCAAGTTGCTGTTTGCTGCAGTGTCTCCTCCCTCTCTATTCCAAGCTCCTCGCGCACCGATTCGTTAGTTCTCTTCTCCGTCCATGAAATCCTTAGCATCTTTCTCCAAATCCACATCTCACACGCGTTGATTTTCTTTTCCATATCCCGTGTCTTTGTCCATGTCTCACATCCATATAGGACCACTGGGAAGATCAGTGCTCTTACCAGTCTTTTCTTTGTTTCCCTGCTCACGTATTTATCCTTCCAAATCTTTTCCAGACCGTTCATTGTCGTTTTCCCCATTATTACCCTCCTCCTTATTTCCATATCACTTCTTCCCTCCTTCTCTATCATAGATCCCAGGAATGTGAAGCTCGATACTACCTCTATCGTTTCTCCATCCACCTCAAAGTTTTTGTATGTTGCAGTTGTCATAATCTTTGTTTTCTTTACATTGAAGTATAGTCCCGCCTTTTCGCTTTCCTTCCTGACTCTTCTTATTAACTCAACTAGGTCGTCCCTCTTACCTGCCAATAATGTCATATCATCGGCGTACCTCAGATTATTCAGTATTTTCCCCGCTATCCTTACCCCTTCTGTTGCCTCCTCCAATCCAGCCCTCCTCATAATTCTCTCGGCATACAGATTGAACAGGAAAGGGGACAAAATGCACCCCTGCCTCACTCCTTTCCTTATTTTAAATTTCCCTGTGTCACCATATTCAGTTCTTATTACCGCTTCTTGATCCACATAAAGGCCCTTTAGTAGTTTAACCAAATGCTTCGGAATTCCCATCTCAATTAGCGTCCGCCACAGTAGTGTATGGTCTATGCAATCAAACGCCTTGCTGTAGTCTATAAAACACATATGCACCTGTTGCCCGTATTCCCTCTGTCTCTCCATAATCCACCTTATATTGGCGATGTGATCGCGCGTTCCTCGCGCCTTCCTAAATCCCGCTTGATTGGTTGGTAATTCCCTTTCGATTGTCTTCTCCATTCTTTTGTGGATTATTTTGAGAAGTATTTTGCTCGTGTGCGATATCATCGCTATCGTTCGATAATTTCCACACTCTCTCGCGTCTCCTTTCTTGAATATTGGTATGAACACGGACCTTTTCCAGTCCTCCGGCCACTGCCCAGTTCTCCAGATTTGATTGCATAGTTTTGTAATAGTTCTCACCACTGCTTCATCTCCCGCTTTTACCAGTTCTATAGGTATTCCATCATGTCCTGGCGCTTTGTTGTCCTTGAGCTGTTTTATCGCCCACTCCACCTCTACCTCCAATATCTCTGGTTCGTTTTCGACTTCCTCTATTTTGATGTTTTCCTTCTCGACACATTCATCTTCCATGTACAACTCTTCCGTATACTCTCTCCACCTTTCCTTTATCTCCTCCTCATCTCCTATTATCTTCCCATCCTTCGTCTTGAGTGAACCCATTCTAGGGCCTGCTGTCTTCGTTATTTCCTTCATCTTTGCGAACAGTTCTTTAGTCCTTCCTTTCTTTCCTTCTTCCTCCATCTCCCTACACATTTCCTTTAGATTGTTTTTTTTATCCTCCCTTGCCTTCCTTTGGAAGGTCTTATTCAAGGTTTTTACCCTATCCCTGTTCCCTTCCTTCTTTGCTTCTCTCCTTTCTATTGCCACCTCAATGGTCTCTTTGGATAGCCATGGGGTAGTTTTCCTTGATGTTTTCTGTGGTACATGTTTCTCCGCAGTCTCCTGTACCGCAGTTTTCATCTTTGTCCATAACGTGTTCGTATCCTGCTCTTCCATTGTATCGTCTGTCTCTAAGATCTCAAACCTATTCTTTATCTCTACTCTGTATTCTGGTGTTATGCCTTTGCAATCAAAACTGGTCAGTCTTTTATCTCTCTTCATCTTCTTCAACTTTAGCTGCAATGTAGCCACTATTATCTCCTGGTCTGTTCCGCAATCCGCCCCCGGTCTTGTTCTTACATCTTTTATTGTGCTCTTCCATCTTTTGTTCACCACCACGTAGTCGATCTGATTCCTGTGTTTTCCATCCGGTGTCGTCCATGTATAAAGTCTTCTTTTCGGTTGTTCGAACCATGTGTTCATTATTCTTAGCTCATTGGAAGCACAGAACTCCACCATTCTCTCCCCTGCCTCATTCCGTACACCCAGTCCGTACTTACCCACTACTTCTTCCTTTCCATTTCTGTCCTCACCAACTTTCGCATTGAAGTCACCCATAATCACCAGTATATCTCCTCTCGGTGTTGTGTCAATTGTTCCTTGCAGGTCCAAGTAGAAGGCTTCCTGCTCCTCCTCCGTCGCCATCGCTGTAGGGGCATATACTTGTATGATTGTTGTGTTGATCTTTCCACCACGAAATCTTACACTCAGTACTCTGTCACTCACCGTATTATACCCCATTATCGCATCAGCACTCGTCCTATCGCACATGATTGCTACTCCGTTTCTTCTCCTCTCATCCTGCCCAGACATTACTATCTTAAAACCGTTCCAACTAAAATGTCCTTTTCCCTTCCATCTTGTCTCACATAATCCCAGTATCGCTATATCCATCCTTGCCATCTCTCTTTGGATGATGTCCATCTTCCCACTCTGCATGCTTCTGACGTTCCATGATCCGACTTTCATAGCTTTTTTACAGCTCATGTCAAGTCTTTGCTTCCTGGTCATATCCGCCGCTGGACGTCCTTTCGGCTTTGGTCCTGTGGCTTCATTAGAACCTGAATCTCCCGACTCGACACTGTGCTCATCCCCAGTAGCCATTAAGTCACCCTCAGGCCTGAGGGTCTCACCTTTGGTGACTATCGTTGATTTATTCCTTGAATACACCATGACTTTTTTCTTGATTAGTACATATTAAAATGTGACCATCTTAACTACTCGCTTGTGCTATGCTGTATGTAAGCATGTATACGGTGATCAATAAAGTATATTGATTGATTGATTGATTAGTTGATTGATTGATTGGTTCTATGAAAGCTTCTAAATCTCGAGCTAATCTCATAGATTGCACACAAATAAAACGTCAGGTTGAAATCTGTCATGGAGCGCAATGTCTTAGAAGTCGTGTGTCACCTCGGTTGCGGTTCAGATGGAAACTGGACTTCGTTTGAGTAGACGTCGAGGATGCTGACGATGTGCGGGTGACCTTTGCATTGGAACTGGAGCTGGACCTCCTGCCTCGCACGTGGTCGGTCCGTCAGACATTTCAACGCATACGAATGACCTGACTTACGACATCGACAAGGCCTGCCACATCAAACAGATCCATTATTAATTCACCACGAAGATTTATATAGCGCCATTTTGAGGTTACAACTCAGGAGCACTCCCGGCCCAACCTCAACTAAAGAGGACAGTTTTATAGAACATGTCAGAGGGGACCCTTGGCAGAATGCGCAGGTTTGGAGCTAGTCCATTCCAGACCACAGGGCCAACAACAAAGCATGCTGCTGCCCAGTAGAAGTATGAGAATAAGGGCAAGAAAATTGCCCTTCGATGAGAAGCAAAGAGAATGGCGGGACAGGGTATCCTGCACATTGAGGGACAAAACTGACCCGACTGTGGCCTGATTTTCGCACACCATCAGTTGGTGTCTTGTGCACTAGATACTGGTGCCACATAAACTGTTTAATTTAAAATGACAGTTCTGATAAGTTCTAGAAATGAATATTTCACATCATAAAACTACTTAAGATGTTATTTAAAATTCTTAAATATGAAAAGCATCCATGACAAAAATAATTGAGAGGGAGAGAGACTGATTGTGTGCAACCTGACAGGACCGCTGATACCACATCCCAGCTTTTCTTTCCACTTGACTTCATAGTCATCCACAATCGAGTGCGTCTACAAAGACAAAATCCCTCCACTTAAAAGAATATTCTACAAAATTCTTATACATCATCAAATAACAATTTAAACATTGCAGACAACCTGAAGCCAACTAGATTATATGACACGGAGCTCACTCCTTACAATCAACGAGCAAACAGAATTTATTGCAGACCACAAATTCTCAAGCACTGCAATGCGTTGATGTACCGTACATTCTAAGCAACGCAGCTAACTGGGGCAGTATTACCATTTTTCACACATCCCCTCTAAGCACTATGTTTGCCATCCAGGTCGTGTTAAACCGATTATGAGCAGATTTACTTATATGCTAACAACGGTCAAAGTACTGCACAGGTAAATAATGATGGGTCACTCACAAACACACACGCGCTACAAACACTGGGCAGAATAAAACCTCATGTCCCGAATCTCGCACAGAAGCAGCCACCAGCCTCCAATCACTGTCTCTGGTCTCTAGCCATTCACTATTTATTTACCAATCTTCTAATTTATGGTGCTGTATAAATTATGAGACTTGTCTATGGGTAATCCCGCAGTTTAGCGTCGTTAATTTTTTCAACGTGTATTTTAACGTAAATTATTTATGACCCTTTCCGGAAGTTGCGTGCGTCAAGTGGGCAATAAGACAGCACGCAAAAATAAAAAAGTAAGTAAGTAAAAGTCCAGCTTTTCAATTGCATCAGTTGTTTCATGAATCCAACTTCTGTTTCAATAATAATTATTTTTCATCAATCCAGCTCCAATTTAAGCTAGACTATTTTTATTAACCCAGCTTCTATTTCTCGCCCGTTATTTTCATCAACCCAGCTTCTATTTCAGATATAAAAAATACCCACATCCAGCTTCCATTACTTAAGCGTTTTTCATTAATCCGGCTTCTATTTCAGATCTAGAAATACCTTCATCCAGATTCCATTTATCATTTTGAACTTATGACCGAAGTCTTGACGTCTAGCCCACTTGACGCACGCAACTTCCGGAAAGGGTCATAAATAATTTACGACGTTACAATACACGTTGACAAAATTAACGACGCTAAACTGCGGGATTACCTGTCTATGATTACCACATGCTATGTAACTTAATCTGCCTGCATGATTGACCTTGATGAAGAGCTAAGACTAGCTGTTTAGTAAGCTTCGCCATTTTTTGGCATACGCTAACTAGCTCCGAACTGTACTGTACGTTGTAATTTACAATGAATTTCTCTGGAAAAAAGAATGCGCTACAGAAATTTGAAGTCTCCAGGAAGTGATGTCACGAGGAGAACATGTAAGCCAATAACTACCATTCTTAAATAACGACCAAATATTTGTTTTTAATTAATCACCAAAGTGGATGATGTCAGCTGTCATAAACAGCCTAAATACTAAGCCCCGAATGATAACGTTGAAAGATAAACGCTTTTACCTTAATAACGAGTCCGTTTTCCGACGAATCCCCCTTTGCGCTCCTCGTACCCTCGGCCATGATAGCAGCAGATGTGAACCCTATAATTAGAACCACTTGACTCAATTGCCGTTGGATACCAAAGGAAAAAATCGACGCCACTGAACTTTTTCATTCTTTAAAGACAACCATCAAAACGTGTCACACACACAAAAGTCTAAAACTTTGTTTTCACAACCTCTTCTATGTGAGTGTAAACAATAACAGTTGTCTTGTTTTAAATGCCATAAATTAGCGACTGTGTCAGTTGGGCTTTGTTTTTTAATGCTATTGTGCGATGTGGAGTTGAGCAGCATAGCCAGGGATGCCACTCATAACTATTTTTCAACCTAGATCTAGGTTTTTCGGTCTTGTCTAGGTTTCTAGCAAAGTGTATTAGTGTATTCCTTAATACACTCTGGGTTTCTAGGTTTTTGGTCAGGATCTAGCTTTTTCATACGGCGGTTTTCCCACTTTTTACAGAATTTTTTTTAAAGCGAGCAAATTTTAATTATTGGAGTCATTGGCATAGGTGCAATCACGTCCTAAAAGTTGGGGGGGACCATAATGAATCACGTCCTAAAAGTTGGGGGGACCATAATAATAAAGTTAGGGGACCACTCAAAAGTTGGGGGACGCGTCCCGTGGGTCCCATAGGGTGGTTGCGCCTATGGTCATTGGACGACTAAAAATGGTCGTCAGAAATTGCAAGCCGGAAAAATGGAAAATCATTGTTTTTAAAGAGAAATTGTCAATCTAGTCTTTTCTAGCCTTTTCCCGACTGGATTTGACCATATTTAAAATTTCAGAGTGGCATCCCTGAACATAGCATTGGCGTTCGCCGTCATGGAAGGCAGCAACAAAAAACCGGACGATGGTGCGTTTATTAAACTATGCGTCTAACTTTATAAATGAAAATTTAACTTAAATTCCAGCTTGCGTTCTGACAGATGCATTCACTAACGACACTATTTCCTGGTGATATTTACATCTGCACACCGTCCACGACTGGCATAATTAACAGATTCCATTCAATAACCTCTTTCTTTTTTGGGTAAAGGTGTATTTTAGCGTATTTTATTATTTCGAAATCGGCAAAACTCCGAACGGCGGTCCCAAATTATAACATTCTGTAAATCGACATGACTTGTCGTAATAGTGCGGTGCATTGGATGGGTGCATATACACGGTGGATTGATGAAAAAATGCAAGTGAAATATAAGCTGGATGAAGGTATTTTTATATCTGAAATAGAAGCTGGATTGATGAATTGAACGGTTGATAAATAGAACCTGGATGATGAACATAATGTTAAATGGGAGATGGATAATGGATTAATTAAAACGCTTGCGAAATGGATGCTGGATGAAAGGTTCTTATAGGTGAAATAGAAGCTGGATTGACGAAAATTAAATTTGAGAAATGGAAACTGGATTGTTGATTTTAGGAATGTATTTCAGCATGCATCCAGCTTCCATTTCAGCTGGAATGCCGCTTAGGCCTATACAGCTTTCTTTTATCAAGCGTCCATCAATCAAACGGTTTTCATCAATCCACTTTCTATTTCACCACACATCATGTTTAACCTTCTCAGGAGATGGCCTATCGATTTCTTTAATTTTATAATTTTGGACCGCCGTTCGGAGTTTTGCCTCGAAATCGATAGGGTGTATTTTAGCGTATTTTATTATTTAGCGTGTGTATTATGTTGATACGACGGGGAGCTGATCGGTCGGGCAAACGATCGAAAAGGCCCGTGGCCGTGAAGGGGAGTTCCAAGCGCGGGTCATCTGCCCGGCGAACGGTGAACCCTGTTTTGAGCGTCGGCCATCCTCGGACAGCCGGCAGTCGCGGACGGGGCAGAGTCGGACTCCAACGCTACCGAGCTCTATACCCTCTCACGAGCGACCGTTTCAGACCCGTCGTGGCCGGGTAGTGAAGAGAGCGACGGCGCCTTGGCGGCCCGTCGTGCCGATAGTAGACACCGGCGAGAGAGTGACTCGGGCGGCTCCGGTAATCCTGGTTCGAGGGAGACGCGCCCGAGGAGAGAGCCGTTCGACACCCCTCGCGCGTCGGTCGATGCAACGGCGGCGAGGGGGCGATTGCCCCTGGTATGGACGCAGTTTGTCTCGGCTATGCCTTACTTGAAGTACTATTTGACAATGAACCGAAATCACTGAAATTCTCCATCAGTTTTAATTAAATACGCTATTTCTTTTGAGTTTACGCGTTTGGAATAAAATACGCTAAAATACACCTTTACCCTTTTTTGTGTGAACGCTTGTTATAGCGCCACTTAAATTCCTTTCACAGGTGCTCCCGGCTACAGAGTGGACACTTAATGGGAATTTCACTCCGAAGCGAATGAGCAATTACGAGTGAAGGACGCTCATGGTCCATTCACGACGGCTTGTTAATGTCTGTTAATTGATTGGGTTTTGCTATGATTAATTGCGTTAAATGTTGTAAATTCATCTGGACGCTTGGAAACAATATTTGCATTACAGATTGGAAGTCTTGCATGCTTGATTTCAGATGATGCAAATACTGATTTAAATCTATTTAGATTCAGACAAGTCCATTCAGTCGTACGCTGCGCTTGGTGTGGGATTCGTTTGTCTCGTGATTGGTCTGCCGCTCTGGTGGAAAACAACGGAAGTTTATCGCGTTCAGCTGCCGTACGATGAAGTGCTGGAGCTCGCTTCATCACCGGTACATGCCTTCTGCAACCTCATTCATTATTAGGTTGAATAATTGTACTGTCTGGATGAGTTATATGTATAATTGTATATATGTATTATATGTGTAATATATATATGTATGTATGAATGTATGTTTTTATATATGTATGAGAATGATTAATACGGCACATTTTAAAAGTAACCCTCAGTTCTTCTGATCTAAGGAAGAGTGAATAAAGAGTTAACGATTGTTTTTGTTTCATTTCTTTAGCTCACTTACGCCGTGGAAGTTCAAATCGTTGATTTCAATGCCGATGGTATCGACAATCTCATCGGTCACTTCAGAGATCGACTGAAATCGAATCTGGAAACAAGTGGTGCGTGTGTGTGTTTGTGTGTGTGTGTGTGTTTGTGTGTGTGTGTGTTTGTGTGTGTGTGTGTGTGTGTTTGTGTGTGTTTGTGTCTGTGTGTGTGTTTGTGTGTGTTTGTGTGTGTTGTGTGTGTGTTTGTGTGTTTGTGTGTTTGTGTGTTTGTGTGTGTGTTTGTGTGTGTGTGTTTGTGTGTGTGTGTGTGTTTGTGTGTGTTTGTGTGTGTTTGTTTGTGCGACATAGTTACTAAAAATACATTTTTGACGAAATAATGTTTATGATAGATACTCTTCTTAATTTCTTTGCTCAAAGAAATACTCTAAGCGCTGAAGGCCTTGATTCTTGTTCATTTTTCCTCCGTGTGCATTTTGCTAAAGACAATATAAACTGTAAAGCCATTTGACAGTAGAAGCATCCTAGAAGTAGCTTACTAGTGTTGATTTTACATCAAATTGTAATTTCAAGGACAAACTAATTGAGGAGAGAGCTTACAATGTATAAAGATAACTTGGTTGTTTGCTATTTTTTAAGGACGTTGAACTTGATTAGCAAAAGCAGCTGTGAATACAGTTATTTAAATCATACGAACCCATTGTTACTTTTGATCTTTGCTTAACTATAAACCCATTGTTTTCTTTATATCTTTCCTTTCCACTGTTTCTTCCTTCTTTCCATCTTTTTCATGGCAGCAGTTAGCGTGTGCACGTGTACGTAAGTATATTTATTCTTTATTGAGTCCCAATGGCACTTTGATGTACAGACTAAGGAACACTGTTAAAAAGTATCCTAACGATAAGTTTTTCACACTTCATGTTTACAAATCATTGTACTATTTCAGTATTATGCTAAGCAAGAGTAATTTTCTTCATGTTTTACAGGTCACCCGGAATATGGACTCAACGTTAAATATGATATCCACGTTCGAAGCAGTCTGGACGCAGAAAAGAAAGCAGTTAGCGAGGCCAAGAATCTTGAAGGTAATAATTTATTGTCATTTTGTTTTGCCCAATGTTGTTAATAATGTAATATTATTACTGTATTCTAATATGTACTGAAATGCAATTGATCATTCAGAATTAAGAATATGTCTGGATGTCTTATTTTCTTCTCATGGCTGACTGTCCATGCTTCAGATTCCTACTGCAAAATTTTGATGCACATAATATTAATAATAATGATGATAAATTATGATCATGATTATAATAATAATGATAAATAATAATAATAATAATAATAATAATAAGAGTTTATATTGAAGTCCCTGATGGATCTTGCATACCTTGGGCATAAATGACAATAATAATAAAGAATTTAATTTAATGATGATGGTGGTGGGGGTGATGATGATGATGATGATGATGATGATGATGATGATGATGATGATGATGATGATGATGTGTTTTATGATTAGATTTGGAAGTTGAGTTGGATCGTATCATTGGACTGCGACAGAATGGCAACTACAGCGTCTACCTTCTGCCAGCCACCAGCAAATTACTAACGACCCCGTCATCTCTTGGCAGAGGAAGATCCGCCTTTGTGCTTACGACTAAAGGTTAGCACTTCATGCCTGTCTGTCTGCCTGCCTGTCTGTCTGTCCATCCGCCTGTCTGTCCGTCCACCTGTCCTGTGTGTCTGTCTGTCTGCCTGTGTATCTGTCTGTGTGTCTGTCTGTTCGCCTGTGTATCCGTCTGTGTCTGTCTGTCCTCATGTGTGTCTGTCTGTCTTGCTATCCATCCTCCTGTCTGTCTGTTTGTTCATCAGCCTGTCTGTCTCTGTCAGTGTGTCAATGCTTGTATATATTTCTGTAGATATTTTAATTGGTTATACTTGATGACGTTAATTATGATCTGACATTTCAGACGCTGACGATTTGTTGTCGTTGATCGAGCACATCATACGAGATGTTTTCGTCAACGAAGCGACCGTTCTCAGAGGATACGTGTCGGCCAAGGGAGCAGTTCACATGCAGGTAATAGCACTCGACAGCCCCCGCTAGAGGGAAGAGACCTGAAACGGAAGTATTGTATTCATCATCATCATCATCAAGAACCGAGGGACCAGTGCCCGTAGGTGCCCGCTGCCATCCTCATTATTCATCACCATTTTTGTCGTTCCATCGCCGCATGTGTCAGGTCTTGTATTGGCGCTCCGCACCAGTCGGTTATGTTGTCCAGCCATTCCTTGTATGGTCTACCTCTTCTGTTGGTTCCCTCCATTCTTCCAAACATCACCCTCTTTATTTTTCTGTCCTCATTCATTCTACATATGTGACCAAATAGCTCCAGCTTATACAGTATTGTATTGTATCTATAAATTTATATAGCCCCCCTCTCGCAGTTCACACTAATCAGAGGCGCTCCCAACGTGTGAGGTCAAGAGAGAGAATGCGTCGAAGTAGGGAATGTGTTTTACGATGAGAGAGGAATGTCTGAGAAGGAGTTCTGGAAAGGAAGTCGAGCATTAATCCTTTGAACCCGGTTTTCCGGCGCGTTATCCATAGTGTTATGGAAGCTCCGGGTTCAAAGGGTTAAATGGGGAAGCTGTTCCAGGTCGAGGATTCTACCACATAGAAGCACGGTCCTGCATAGTGGAGTTACGAGCAAACGGAACTGTGTTGACTTTGTTCAGCCGTATGAAGGGAGTGAAATGAAACTAAGGGATATTTGCTAGGTTTTTGAATGCAATATGGTCTCCATTGGTCTGCAACAGGGAGCCAGTGATTTGTGTATCCCACATGCATAGTGATGATGGTGATGTGTTTCTGTTGCAGGCTGATAAGGAGAGCATGCGAGGGTTGCGTTCGTATCCAGGATACGAGGTGACCTTCACGCTTCTCAATCCACAGCCGGATATGATCCGCGTGTCGTGGGATATCGAAGATGCCGTCCAGCGTAAGTCAACGGACCAAAATAATGTTCGTAATCGTAATAGTAAATTTATATAGCGCCGTTTCAAGAGTTGTGCATTGCTCAGAATTATGATACACTGTCATGGATGTATTTAGGGGGATTTAGGAGTTGAAAGCACCCCTGAAATAACTAATGTCTGAATTGTTTAAACTGATTGTTTGTTATTTTTTACCATGTTCATTGGATCACCCACAAAATGTAGACCCCAATATTTTATCCCGGCTGCACCGGGAGCACCCCTGTACATTGCAGTACCCTACAGTGCTGTAACAGACTCCCTAATCCTTAAGGATGAAGAGCTCTGCTTTGTTGAATACAACTTTACAAGTTATGCATTGTCATGGCAGTGCTAATAGGAGTTATTCATACATTTAATGGTTTTTAATGCCGAGTCATTCCACATCAAATCAACCAATTGCTTTCTGATTAAGAATTTTTGATGATGGTGTGCTATTTGATTTTGCACAGGATACCTGAAGCCACTGCTGACCGCATTTGCCGAATATGCGAATATAAAAATTAAATCTCAGGTATTTCGTTTACGCTTGCCTTATTCGGCATTCAGCACAACTCAAATTTAGCATATCATTGCCAGGCACTTACATAGCAGTAGTTTTTTGGACCTCATTTGTCTTTATCCTAATTTGTAGTAATGTTGAAAATGTTTTTAATAATGGTAATGATGATTTTAATGAATAAATGTTTGCGTCTCCAGATAATTTCTTTAAATCCTGAGGATCGGTTTTAAAATAATAATTAGTTAATTAAATACTAATTAATTAATTAAATACTAATTAATTAATAATTGGAATAATATTAGTAAGCCATGGTATCAGAGGGATGCTTCATCTCACGAGAGCAGTATGCAGTGCTTGAGGAATGTTGGATGAATAATTGGTATTTAGGCCCTTGAAGATAAGGATTGCCATCTTAAACAGAATTCACCATTGAACAGGAAGAAAGTCAGTTAAATTCAAGGACTCGGTTAAATACATTTGATGAAGAAGGAGACGAACTTGTTGCCGGAATGATTGTTCGATGTTTTTTAGCCGTTCAAGCTAAATTATAACTATTTTATATTAAAGCGTATACAGTAAATTTGTGTTGTTTGTAGTTCCTGCACCAGGCTGGTCTCGGAGTGTCCGCACATAGGGATGCGGTTGCTGGAGGATTCTACCTGGCACACACTCAGCTGCCTCACATTATCAATCCCATCGAAGCCTATCTTGGTCTGTACTATTCATTCATTCTTTCTTCTATACATTCATTCATTATGAGAATTTGTATAGCATCTTCTCAAGGGGACTACTCAGAGGTGCTCCCAACCCCAGCACATCCACACGAAACTGTCTTGCCTGAGAAGGAGTTCTAGAAAGGGAACGGACCGTCAAGGTGAGGCCATTCCAGGTCGAGAGGCCTACCAAATTACTGATTGCAATTACAATTACCGTAGTCGTGCTATTAGAATGATTCATTTATTCCATTGTTATCATCGTTTTATTGTTTTCCAGGTTCTCATGTCTCCAACAATCCCAACGTGAACTTCATTGTCTACATTCCAACACGTGACCAATCTCCACTCGTCATGCGAGATGCTTCAGGCAAGACATTTTGTTTCATTCCGTTCGTTCGATTTTGCCTAAAGTTCAAACACGTGACGTTGTTATGATTCAATTTCTTGATAAACACAATGATGGAGAGATAAAGGAAGTGTGTAGGAGACATGCTGAGACGAGATTTACTTTTTCATCCTACTCTGCCTTGTTTTGATACCTGATGTCCTGCTATTTCAGAGACATCACATTGTTAGGAGATGCTTAGAAATGCGCTATATAAATTGTCCTCGTATATACATACATGCACATTACACACATACGTACAAAGTCATACATACATACATACAATGTCGTCCATAAATACTTAGCAACAGAAGCTTTTGAATTATCCAATGCCTTTCCTTCTTCGCTTAGTTGATTGCATGTGCTTATAAATGTATCGAGACAGTTAATATCCCTGGACCATTTTGTACCTGAAAGAGATTGGTTTTTTACCTGTCTTGCTGCAGGTGAACCGTCCACGAGCAATGCATTTCTGAGTCCACGTTGGGGTGGATTGCTCGTCTACAACGTTGATTCTCCATCGGCCAACGCCAGTCTTCCTGTTCCGGTGGATATCGATATGAAGAAAGTCATGTCCGTCTTTGCTTCACAACTACGACTTCTGCTCGGAATTCGTCCAAAGGTTAATTCCACCCACCCCCATCCTCTTTTTAATTTTAGATGTTCTTACAGAGCCAATGTTTGCAGTTGGGGTTGGGTGTCTTACCCACAATAGAATGCATACCATGTAATCATTTTGCAGCACTGTTAACTGCCTGATTTCTCTGACCGTTTGGATTTCGACAGATATCTCAAAAAGTGAAGATTATTATTTTATTTTTTAATCTTTGATAGTCACAGACTGCAATGATCCAAGTGGTGAGACTATTTTAAATGGATGTTTTCTTTCTGTTTTGTTGTTTGTCTGTAGACTGCACGAGATGACGTTAGTCTTGTGAATGCTGGCGACCGGTTGATCACGTACTGGGTGAGTTAGAGATAACTGGTATTATTTATTTTTATTTAGGAAGTTTTATGTAGTGCCTCTTACTCAGGTGCACTCATGACTCAACCACGGCTAGATAAAACAGTTTTTAGATTCTCAAGGATCAGAGTGAAGTGACCACTGGGCAATAAGTGCAGTGTAACAGGGATTCTCGCAGATACGGTGGAGCCAGTCCCCTCTAGACATCCAATTGCAGTCAGATAAGTACCGTAACAGCCATACATGTAAACTACATTTGGTAAGTCAGTCGTAAAGAAATTTTTCGTCAGGAGGGAAAAAATCTGAACGATGTTTATGGAAATTCGGTTGAATTAATTTATTTGTTCTTTTATCTAATTATATTGATTCGATGGATCATTTGTGTTTTTTTGTTCTTAGGAACTTGATCTGTGGCTGCGAGAACACTGCATCCAAAACATCGTCACTTCAGCGATGACTCTTCAGTCGCTCACTGATCTGCTCGACAAAATTGGAAACATCGTCATCAATGATGAAATTGGAAATCAGGTTTACTATATCTTAATGTTTTCATGTTTACATCTCGGTATTGTAATATTGTATTTGACCATTTATAAAGCGCTTCTCTCAGCATAAAACCTTTCAGAAGCACTCCCAGTGCGATCGACTCCGAGAGAAAGGCGGTATTTTAAACGAGGGAAAGATGAAGTAAGACTACAAGAGAGAAAGGTGGAGCGAACTCATGCTGGAAGTCCATTCCATAGAGGGGCGACATAATTATGATGGTAAAGTACATGTAAAAGTAGCTATGTAGAAGAAAAGGAGCTGTCTCTTTAAGCTAGCCCTGGACAGCCATGGGTATGAAGTTTTTTAAACTTTGGGCTATATGAATTCATGAATGAATGAATTAATTGTGCACGTACCAGGTAACTGCTGTGCTTTGCGTAATAATAATTAGTCTGGCGGTGTGCTCATTCGTGTTTTAGGTCGCTAGTGCCGTCAAGTTCATACGGAAGAGCAAGGACTACCTGGAGAGGGCAAAGCTCAAGGATGCTTTCCTGTTTGCTCAGAAGGCCATGCAAGCTTCTGGTTTGTTGCCATTGGATTTTGGTTTTAACCACTTTTGCATTTAATTTTAGTCTTGTGTAGGCATAAAAATTGTGACAAGACACTTGGATTTTATTTACCATACATAGAGTTCGTTTGCATACAAGGTCATATGCATAGAGTACACCTTTTGAGTCAATGCATACTCTGTGCTAAGTACTGTACTTCGGGTGGTGCAAGTCCCAAACTTGGATACAGAGGGAGGGCAACTCTAGTCCTTGCTATTACCGGTACACAGCATTGTTAAATAGAAATTTCACACTTGATATAGATTAGTTTATGGAAATATCTTTTCTATCTTAAATTATTTTGGTCTTTTGTCTTTTCCAGAAGCGGCTTTCTTCGATCCTTCACTTCTGCAGCTTCTGTATTTTCCACAAGATCAAAAGTGAGTTTTCAGTTTGTAGCGAAGTTTCGGAACAGAATCCCAGGCAAGCCTCCGGTCTATTTAGATTTTGTGGTCAACAGTGTCAATTGTATTGTATTGTATTGTACTGGCTGATGATCTGAATGAGTGCTTTATTCTAAATACACAACAGTTTGAGACTCGTAGCAGGATTCATTCGAATACGAATTACATCAGGTGGCCGTGGCTTGCGTTACATTTTCGGTCTCTTGTGTAAACTGACAATTCTCTAGAAAAAATGTCCTTACTACTTGCATAAAAAATTCAGAATGCAGCGTGATTGGGAACATAGATCACAAGTTCGGTTCAGCCATAGAAAATTTACCTGTGAATTGGTCCACAACAGTGTATCATTATTAACTTAAGTGACTGTTGATGTTTTTCTGTAGATTCGCGATTTACATTCCTCTCTTCCTGCCCGTTGGAATTCCAATCATCCTGTCTGTACTTCAGGCGATCAAGTGGATGACTCGCAGACAGAAAGAGAAGAAAGAATGAATGCAACGGTGATCCTTCCTCGTCACTAGGTGGCGTCCTGTGATCTGGACAGCTATTGTCCTGTCATCTGTTGATAGGCGACTGATTTTAATCAAGTGAAATGGAAAAGCGTGCGATGAGACAGGATTGCAATTAAGTCGTGTCATCGTTGATGGCAGGATGTTAGTCATTCTGGGGTGGCTGTTTGACAGTTTGGGTTTGTGCTGGATTACCCACCCACCCATCCCCTTCCAGCAGAATTTTGTTGTGTTTTAGCATTATTTTTAGTCAGATGCCATTGTCAGTTAAATTTCTCGGATGTATTGTCAAATACCCCTTTCCAGTTCATTTGCTGTATTAACCCTGCCAACAGAATTTCAGTGTAGTTTTTTGGAATTAATTTTTATTTGGATGCCATTGCCAGTTAGATGGCCAAACACCCCTTTCCAGTGGATTTCCAGAATTAATTTGCTTTATTGCCACACCATTTTATTGCCAGTTAAATTTTCATTGTAATTGCCAGGGTAATTCAGTGCACAAATGCTGAGATTGCCCTTGCCAGTGGAATTGTGGACAGAGTATCTCGTGGATTTGCAAGCGAAACGACTGGTGATATGTGTTGCGATAGAAATCGACGTCATGTAAATTGGAAAGAGTGCGGACAGATGAACTGGAGTCTAGCGCTGACCCTTGCACTCTAAGAACTGATGTCTGACCATGTCAGACTCTAACATGGTCGGAAATTCCTAGATCTATGTGTGTGTACATTTATGTCTGACCATTTTTGTTTTGTGTTTCAAAGAAATTCTTGGCAGTTGATGCTGCTCAACATGTCTCATAGTTTGATGCGTTCATTCATTTATTCATTAAATGAATTTGTATAGCGTCTCTTCTAGGAGAGTACTCAGAAGTGCTCCAGCTCGGCCAAATAAACTGTCTTAAGATGAGAGAAAAATGCCTGACGACGAGGTATCTCCCATTGTGTGTTTGCAAGTAAAGTAATAGAAAAACACATGCAAGGGATCTACAGAGAAAATGGTTCTCATGAAAATAAGTATGATTTTCTTTTCACACTTTCTACCACAGAATAACGCTTTCTTTATTCTGTGCTTTCTACAGACAAGTAAGTACATGCTTATTAGCATGAGACAGACACTCATTTTTTACACGAACTGTATTATTCTATATACATAGGCTACAATGGCGATAAGCAGCACATTGGCGCATTAGTAACAGAGTGGCAAAAGTAAATACAGCAGCGCAGTAGGCTATTTAAAAAACAAAGTGACATTGCTGCCAAGTCAATTCTGTACTTATCAAACATATTTATATGTCAATTTTCCTTGATAAATAATAATTAGCTGAATACGTTATCGTGTAAACAAGATGCGACTTTCTTCTGGCAACTCCGATTATCAATCAATCGCTAGTTGTAAAAAGAGTTTCTAATCCTGATTATTATGAGAGGTATCTACATCGATGTATCGTCTGTGATATTTGGCGGTAAACATTAAAGAGCTCGCTTACTAAAAAAAATTGGTATTAAAATTACGCCCTTATAATAATCTAATAGTAAAGCGATCAGTTTTTAAGTCCAGGAGGGATTATTTAAATGTGAATTCTGGACTGGAAGCAGTACAAAGTGGACCAACCCCACGGGCTCACTATTCCAATTTAAAGTACCACCCTTCAAGAATACATGGCCTACTAATGCTACTATCCATTCAATCATCCGCCTTCCGTTCTTTCCCGTTCTCAAACTCCTCCCGTGCATCTCTTCTGCCTTCTCTCTATCAGACTCTATGTGTATGTCTCTCGTTGGACTCGCAAACGGACTCGATTATGCGCTGGAAACCAGTTGCCATTCCATCCCTGCTGATGTATATCAGGCATTACTCGTGAACAAGCTGGTGCCCTGTGCATAGTTTTAAAGTAGCGCTTTGGAGATATATGGAGTTGATGTTTGGCCTGATCTCCGAAATTAATTTTTGCACAGCCTAATGGTTTTTAAACACTAAACTGTGTTTTCAATAACTCTAACAGGACCATTACATCATGTATTTAATTTAACACTGAATAGCTTTTGGGGTTCGGCCTCTTTCTATAAAACTGTCTTCAGGAAAATCAGGCTTTTTGTATTTTCAGCATTTTCGGGCATTCAGGTTGACCTGAAATGCTTGTCATCTTTCTGGTGCATTGTCACCTTAAATAAATTATATTAATTTTATTTTTTAAAGTGCTTAAAGTGCTCAATCAGCAGTTGATGCTGTAGCTTGTCCCTGGCTTGTATAAATTCTGAAGTGTTGATTAGAAGTTTGGAACTGGAAATGTAGCTAGTTTCTGAACAGCAAAATTTATGCTTGTTTTCATGTTAAGTTGAAAGACTTCTTCTGTTGTGCTTAACTTTCGATGTCTGTTGAACTTTTAGATCTGGTTGTGTGGATTTTAAAAATTAAACTATTCAACGATGTCAGGAATCACGCTTACGGAGGAAGTCATCGTGAACTTAACTGGGAAAAAGATGTCGCAACTGTCTCAAATGAAAGATCTTGAGTAAGTTTGAAGCGTTATATATTGGCGTGAACGTTTTGCTATGATTGTATCAGTGCTGTTATTGGACGTGTAATTTGGTAAGTCCATACTGCAAGTTGGTTTGATCTGTTGATCATTAATTAATTATCATTGTGAATAAAATTACAATCGTCCAATATGTTAAACAATCGTCCAATAATATCGATAATAACGTTTTCTTCGGTTTCAAACTGACAAACCGCAGTATGATTACAATTCGTAGCATGAATGGATGATTAACAATAATTACAGGATACAAATTTAACTGTATGGCAGCCATACAAGGCGCTCATCTCATCTTACTGCTCATTTTATCAACGAAAGCTGCTGAATGGAAGGTTGAGTGTCCAAAATTTTACAGTCATCCTCCACTTATACTCATCCAATATCTTACACAAACATACAACATGTCAAACAATCGTTCATAATATGTTATACTATCATCGAACATAGTATGCAATCATCCAACACGTTAGGCAATCATTCGACGTGTTACACAATCGTCCAATATGTTAACAATCGTCCAATATGTTAAACAATCGTCCAATGTGTTAAACAATCGTCCAAAGTGTTAAACAATCGTCCCATATGTTAAACAATCGTCCAAAATGTTAAACAATCGTCCGAAATGTTAAACAATCGTCCAAAATGTTAAACAATCGACCAATACGTTAAACAATCGTCCAATATGTTAAACAATCGACCAATATGTTAAACAATCGTCCAAAATGTAAAACAATCGTCCAATATGTTAAACAATTGTCCAAAATGTAAAACAATCGTCCAATATTTTAAACAATCGTCCAAAATGTTAAACAATCGTCCAATATGTTAAACAATCGTCCAAAATGTTAAACAATCGTCCAATATGTTAAACAATCGTCCAATATGTTAAACAATCGTCCAAAATGTTAAACAATCGTCCAATATGTTAAACAATCGTCCAATATGTTAAACAATCGTCCAAAATGTTAAACAATTGTCGAATTACAATCCTTCAATATGTTAAACAATCGACCAATATGTTAAACAATCGTCCAAAATGTTAAACAATCGTCTGAAATGTTAAACAATCGTCCAATATGTTAAACAATCGTCCAAAATGTCAAACAATAGCCCAATATATTAAACAACCGTCAAAAATGTTAAACAATCAACCAATATGTTAAGCAATCGTCCGAAATGTTAAACAATCGTCCAATATGTTAAACAATTGTCAAATATGTTAAACAATCGTCCAAAATGTTAAAGAATCGTCCAATATGTTAGACAATCGACCGACATGTTAAACAATCGTCTAAAATGTTAAACAATCGTCCAATATGTTAAGCAATCGTCCAAAATGTTAAACAATCGTCCTAAATGTTAAACAATCGTCCATAATGTTAAACAATCGACCAATATGTTAAACAATCGTCCAAAATGTTAAACATATGTCCAAAATGTTAAACATATGTCCAAAATGTTAAACAATCGTCCAAAATGTTAAACAATCAGCCAATTACAATCGTCCAATATGTTAAACAATCGTCCAATATGTTAAACAATCGTCCAGTATGTTAAACAATCGTCCAAAATGTTAAACAATCGTCCATAATGTTAAACAATCGACCAATATGTTAAACAATCGTCCTAAATGTTAAACAATCGTCCATAATGTTAAACAATCGACCAATATGTTAAACAATCGTCCTAAATGTTAAGCAATCGTCCAATATGTTAAACAATCGTCCAATGTGTTAAACAATCGTCCAATATGTTAAACAATCGTCCAATGTGTTAAACAATCGTCCAATATGTTAAACAATTGTCCAATTTTAATCTTCCAATATGTTAAACAATCGTCCAAAATATTAAACAATCGTCCATTATGTTAAACAATCGACCAATATGTTAAACAATCGTCCAAAATGTTAAACAATCGTCTAATATGTTAAACAATCGTCCAAAATGTTAAACAATCGTCCAAAATGTTAAACAATCGTCTAATATGTTAAACAATCGTCCAAAATGTTAAACAATCGTCCAAAATGTTAAACAATCGTCCAAAATGTTAAACAATCGTCCAAAATGTTAAACAATCGTCCAATATGTTAAACAATCGTCCAAAATGTTAAACAATCGTCCAATTATTTAAGCAATCGACCAAAATGTTAAACAATCGTCCAATATGTTAAACAATCGTCCAAAATGTTAAACAATCGCCCAATATGTTAAACATTCGTCCAAAATGTTAAACATTTGTCCAATTGCAATCCTTCAATATGTTAAACAATCGCCCAATATGTTAAACAATCGTCCAATATGTTAAACTATCGTCCAAAAAGTGTAAACAGTCGTCCAATTGCAATTTTTCAATATGTTAAACATTCGTCCAAAATGTTAAACAATCGTCCAATATGTTAAACAATCGTCCAAAATGTTAAA
>OX243823.1:1979960-2073434 GCA_945859605.1 Lumbricus rubellus | reverse complement strand
TCCAAAATGTTAAACAATCGCCCCAATATGTTAAACAAGCGTCGTGCAATATGTTAAACAATCGTCCAGAATATGTGCGAATTTCAATATCCAGTCGTCTGAAACTGGAATCGCCCATATGTCGAACTCGAATTTTGAGTGGAATTATAGACAAAATAATTATAGCGAAAGAACCATTAGAGATCCCATTCTGATTTGTCAGGGATGTTCAAGACCATTGAAGCTATAGGTTTTGATTTTTTTCAGTTTTTAAAAAAGAACCTCAAGGGTCAAAAATCAAGGTCAAAGTGCTAAATTGTCAAATATGGTCGCTATGTTTAACTTTAAAACAGTCATAAATAATCTACTCAAATAGTTCTTCAAAAGAGCTAATAATGACACCAAGAACACCATTCTAGCTCTTATACAAGCTGAGATACAGACGTCCAAAGGAAAATGGTCAAGCGTTTTGGGTCAAAGTTTGACGACCCGTATCTCGGGAAGTTGTTGACCCAAAAAAATTTGTTTGCAGGTTTTTACATGTCTTGCTTAGACCAACAAGTGTGCCAAATTTCAAGTAAATCTGAATAGGTCATGTCAATCATGTTGGTTGATTGACATGGAATCACCCTTGTCCAAAATGTTAAACAATCGTCCAATAACATTCGTCCAATATGTTAAACAATCGTCCAAAATGTTAAACAATCGTCGAATTAGTTAAACAATCGTCCAAAATGTTAAACAATCGCCCAATATGTTAAACAATCGTCCAAAATGTTAAACAATCGTCCAATATGTTAAACAATCGCCCAATATGTTAAACAATCGTCCAATATGTTAAACAATCGTCCAAAATGTTAAACAATCGTCCAATATGTTTAACAATCGTCCAAAATGTTAAACAATCGTCCAATATGTTAAACAATCGTCCAAAATGTTAAACAATCCTCCAATATGTTAAACAATCGTCCAAAATGTTAAACAATCGTCCAAAATGGTAAACAATCGTCCAAAATGTTAAACAATCGTCCAATATGTTTAACAATCGTCCAAAATGTTAAACAATCGCCCAATATGTTAAACAATCGACCAATATGTTAAACAATCGTCCAATATGTTAAACAATCGTCCAAAATGTTAAACAATCGTCCAATATGTTTAACAATCGTCCAAAATGTTAAACAATCGTCCAAAATGTTAAAAAGCGTCAAATATGTTAAACAATCGTCCAATATGTTAAACAATCGTCCAATATGTTAAACAATCGTCCAAAATGTTAAACAATCGGCCAATTACAATCGTCCACTATGTTAAACAATCGTCCAATATGTTTAACAATCGTCCAATATGTTAAACAATCGTCCAATATGTTAAACAATCGTCCACTATGTTAAACAATCGTCCAATATGTTTAACAATCGTCCAATATGTTTAACAATCGTCCAATATGTTAAACAATCGTCCAAAATGTTAAACAATCGTCCAATATGTTAAACAGTCGTCCAATATGTTAAACAATCGTCCAAAATGTTAAACAATCGTCCACTATGTTAAACAATCGTCCAATATGTTTAACAATCGTCCAATATGTTAAACAATCGTCTAATATGTTAAACAATCGTTCGATATGTTAAACAATCGTCCAATATGTTAAACAATATGTTACACATTCATCCAATATGTTACTCAGGCATCCAACACATTGCATTTGAAATCATTGAGTACATTACATAATCATCCAGCACATCGCAATCATCCAACACGTTATGTAATCATCTAAATGTCACATGATCAATGACCATTAACATTTGTAATTTTCTTCTGCACAGTCTTGGTGGTAGCAAGATAAAGCGAGTTGATCCCGTTGCGTTTAAAAATCTCGTCAACCTAAGAAATCTCAAGTTGTCCAACAACCAAATCCGTTCGTTGTCTTTCGAGTCCGACTTGAGTCAACTGCAACAGTTGGACATCAAAGAAAATTGCATCAGCTCGCTGGAATTTCTTCACCAACTTCCGAATCTCGAAGAAATCATCTTTGAATGCAACGGTCTCGAGGTTTGTAACGTTCCATGATAATTATGTACGAGGTGGTGTAGTGGGTTTGTTCGTTGCCTTAACGGTTTAACCGGTTCTTTTATTGCGAGGTTTAAATATTATTAAGCGCCTCTCGCAATGTTGACTTAATACATTTTATCATATTGTTTATATTTTATTTTAAATAGTGCTATATAAATATCTTTATGTCTTCGTTGCAGGCGTGGCAGACTCACGTTGCGGTTCTACTGTGTCCAAAGTTAACAAAGATCAACAATAATCCATCGACGAAAATTCGTGCGGCTGTGAATCAGAGTCAGAAGAATTGCTGGAGTCTGGTAAACATCGTTGCTTTCGTACTAAGGTTTTCACTTGGTTAACCCTTCGCCAACCAAAGTGTAGTAAATGGTATGGGGAAATCCTATGCCCTTGGTCGATGAAGGGTTATGTAGACTTTAAATATCTAAGCTAATCAGGGCCACATTAAGGCTAGTGCGGGCCCAGGTGTTGTGATTACCCTACAATGGCCCTCCTCTGACAACACACCAGTTCACCACACACACACGATGGAAAAGAAATGTCTTTGAGGAATGAGAGACTGATGAGGAGAGTCCAATCCTAATGAGTACGTTGACCGTACACTGTGTTTTCATGCTGAGAGCGCCTCTCAATAGTTATTTTGTGGGAGGTGCTATTTACATCTACAGATTCGATTTCTGTTGGATTGCACCTGTTCCCTATATCAGTCTCGTACACATTCTAAAAGCACTTCAAAACTTCTTTTTTGGCCGCGCAGGAGTCGGGAGCACCTCTGACGAGTTTCCTTGAAGAGGTGCTATATAAATTCTTGAATGAATGATAAATCTAATGTGGCTTTTCAATAGAGTTGTCGTTTATTTCCATTCTTTTTCTTCGCAGATGGAGTCAGTTTGGGACGAAGAATTTTCCGACTGTGAATTGACGGAATCGAATCGAGCGACAAAGACGAACGAATTTCTGCACAAAGTTCGTGCGAGAAAGTTGTCTGGTTTGAGCGTTCCAGTCCAGTTTAAGGATTTCTTGGTAGGTTTTAAACTTTGCAAAGTGTGGAGTGTTTGATGGTGTAGTGGATGGTGCACTGGACTGTCGATCAAAATGTCGGGGGTCAAATTCCTGCCATGAAGTTTTTTTGAGAGATTTCTTCTTCCACCTGTGCCACCTGAGTACAATTACCGTTCACTGTTGGTGGGGAGATGAGATGGTGAGGGAGAGGACTGACCATTTGGTTTCATACATGAAATACGGTGACTTGCCAAGACTAACACTTCATGGCCATGGCTGTGTCAGAGTTCGCTCTCAAGGGACTGTTTTTCTATTCTTCTATCTTTACAAAAAAGCGTTGGGATAGGAATACTTATAAATTATGGTAATATAGTGTTTGTTATTGTAGTAATGTAACAGCTTGTTATTATGGTAATGCAATGTTTGTTATTGTAGTAATGTAACAGCTTGTTATTATGGTAATGCAATGTTTGTTATTGTAGTAATGTAACAGCTTGTTATTATGGTAATGCAATGTTTGTTATTGTAGTAATGTAACAGCTTGTTATTATGGTAATGCAATGTTTGTTATTGTAGTAATGTAACAGCTTGTTATTATGGTAATGCAATGTTTGTTATTGTAGTAATGTAACAGCTTGTTATTATGGTAATGCAATGTTTGTTATTGCAGAAATGTAACAGCTTGTAATTATGGTAATGCAATGTTTGTTATTGCAGAAATGTAACAGCTTGTTATTATGGTAATGCAATGTTTGTTATTGCAGAAATGTAACAGCTTGTAATTATGGTAATGCAATGTTTGTTATTGCAGAAATGTAACAGCTTGTTATTATGGTAATGCAATGTTTGTTATTGCAGAAATGTAACAGCTTGTAATTATGGTAATGCAATGTTTGTTATTGCAGAAATGTAACAGCTTGTAATTATGGTAATGCAATGTTTGTTATTGCAGAAATGTAACAGCTTGTTATTATGGTAATGCAATGTTTGTTATTGCAGAAATGTAACAGCTTGTAATTATGGTAATGCAATGTTTGTTATTGCAGAAATGTAACAGCTTGTTATTATGGTAATGCAATGTTTGTTATTGCAGAAATGTAACAGCTTGTAATTATGGTAATGCAATGTTTGTTATTGCAGAAATGTAACAGCTTGTAATTATGGTAATGCAATGTTTGTTATTGCAGAAATGTAACAGCTTGTTATTATGGTAATGCAATGTTTGTTATTGCAGAAATGTAACAGCTTGTAATTATGGTAATGCAATGTTTGTTATTGCAGAAATGTAACAGCTTGTAATTATGGTAATGCAATTTCATGTAATACTTGTGATTTTGGTTATGTAGTGTAATGTTTGTAATTATGGTAGGTTGGTGGAGGGTGTGATGATCATAGTTGACCTTTGACCCTGTGGGTTGACCTAATGACCTTATACATCAATCATATCACAATTTTATTGTTGTGCTGATGTTCTGCAAATAAATGGTTTTAAAAATCAATAACGTTGATTAGATTAGATCCGATCAGATTTTGCTGTTCGAACCACAAAGAACGACGTCATATCTTTGTTTCAGATGAAGAAACTCTGCGAAGAATTCTTCATTCGGCTCGAGACGAAGAAACTTGAGTCGAAGACGACGGAAAATGAAGATACGGCAGAAGCAGATGAAGATGAAGCAGAAGAAGATGAAATAGATGAAGATGAAATAGACGTGGAGGAAATCTTCGTTAGTAACTATCGCAGTGGTTCCCAACCTTTTTGCCTTTAGGGCCACTTCTTCTAAGTTGGAGGACACGAGGGCCACTTTTTCTAAGTTAAAGTACATTAGGGCGTTTAGAGGGCCACATTGTTAAAATTCAATTAACTAAAAGCATATAAAATTGTTATAATTGATTCAAAAAAGAATCTTTGATGTTATTTATAGACGTCAAAATAAAATAGTTCTGGCGGGCCACTTTTTGAAGCCTCGCGGGCCACATTTGGCCCGCGGGCCACGGGTTGGGAACCGCTGAACTATCGTAACACTTACACTTACATACAATATAAGAAGAATTAAGAAAAGAAACACGTACGCTTATCCATGCGATTCAATATTTCTACTTTCATTCATGAGTTTAATGGAGACTAGAATTCATAGGCGCTACTGACTCTAGCACAGTAAAAACATGTAAAAACAGCTTTTGGAGTTGAATAAAAAAAATCTTTGATCAGAGGAAGAAAACGTAGTTCCTGTGGAAGCCCATTCCAGACCACTGGGCCGACCGTGAAAAAGGCTCGATTGTGCATAGATGCAGTTCATGCAAATGAGACCTAGAGCAATCCCTTCTGTGCAGAGCGGAGAGGTCGGTGGCCTTGGGTGCCTGTGGAAAAATAGCTATGGATTATTTATTATTTATTGATAACTGTTATTTTTTGACTGTGCTGGAGTCTGGAGCACTTCGGAGTAGTTTCCTTGAGAATAGGTGCTACATAAATACTTGAATGAATTATTTTATTTATTATTTATTAACTGTTTTTTTTTGTTCTAGATTCCTCTGCACGATTACGATCCGGTTCATTTCCTTCGCTGTCATTTCAACGACAGAAAAGCGATAAAAAACGGTCACCATGACGACGACCCGACCGATGAACTCACGAATGTTTGGTGGTGTGCCATGGAACCAAATCCACAGAACTCGGGTACGAAAAGAAAAAAATCGGGGAAAATTAAATTTATTAAATAAACCTTGATTTTCTTGAAATTTTTTAATTATGTAGTTGTTATCATTGTGTGATAATGATTAGCATCACCCTCCTCCTTTATCTAAGCTTGGGGCTGGCACTGTCAGAGGGCGAATAGTGCCAGGGTTTAAAGTTATGTTGCCTATCCTGCTGTTTAGTTTAGTATGTGAGGCGCTCTTGCTGTGTTACGGCACCATAGAAATCGTTGTCGTTATTATTATTATTATTATTGTTATTACGTCTTTTGACTGTCAAGACACGTCTGTGCTCGACTGAAGTTCTGAGCCTGCAAGGAATTTCGCTTTTAACTATTAAAGTAGTTTTGTCGGATTTAAATGATTATGGTTTTCTTTAAATCAGTTTAATTAATTTCATTGTTCGGTTTTTGTTTTCAATCTGTTGCAGCGGAGACGACTGGGATCGTTGCGACGTGTGGAGGCGATTGCGTCTGTCTTATCGATTGCAACACGGGTTTGGTTATGAAGAGATATCGACAAGTCAAGGAGGTAATCAATGGAGTTTAATTTTTTGTAGAATTTGAGTTAATTCTGTGTTGTTTGAAGCCAGGCCAGAATTTCAGTTGTGAGCTACGATGTGTCAAGTACAATTAAAATGTTGTCTGGAGATAATAAAATGAAATGGCTTATAACGTGCCAAGGCATGGCTGAGAATTATAGTTTTAAAATTGTATTATATTTGATTTATTATATTTAATATTATTGTATTGTGTTTAGTTTTTTTTATTAACAGTGGTAAGAAGAAAATAGAAGTGATGGTAGGAGTAATTCTGACAATGATTTTGATTTTTGAGTAGAAATGGTTTTCAGAACAATGTTGGTTGTAGAAACTATGAATATGCACAGGTCCATCTAGTATTGCAATTTGTTTAAAATTGTAATTATTTTTGTGTTGATATTACGATAGATTGACTTCCAATATAAGCAACTTTAGCTGACATCTGATTTAAATGACTTTAAATGACGTCTGTCGTAAATGACTTTAAATGACATCTGATTTAAACGGCTTTAAATGACATCTGATTTAAATGACTTTAAATGACATCTGATTTAAATGACTTTAAATGATGTATGTCGTAGCAATTCTACTGTTTGGCTTGGACAACGTTGACGCTTGAAAACGATGGAATACAAAGGAAATCGAATGTCTTAGCCGTGTCAGGTATGCGAAATTATATCTTGTTGGATATAACTCCATCATACCTCAGTGACATCTGCACATTCTGCATTTGGTCGTGGGTTGCGGCACCCTTTGATTGGCTGCCTATGGACTTCTGACTGACCCTTGTATGCATACTGCTACAGTTTAGCTTTCCTATGTTAGACCAGCCAAATGGAATTGCTTTTCTTGAAAGCTGTGGCTTGAGTTCCTCAGTTTGTCCCATCATCTTACTGGGTCACCTCTGTGATTGTTTTCGCTTTACCTATGATGAGTTAGTTACCTATTGTTTTGTGATTTGAACGGGATTTTTGTATTGTTAATTCAGGTCACAATGGTCACCTGAAGCTTCTTCATCCGCGACAGTTGGTATGCTACGCTGAACACGGTTCTGGTCGACCGAACAAAGCTGTCCAAGATTACTATTACAGTTGTCTCATGTTCCATCCACAACACAAATCCTGGCTCTTCTGTGAGTCGTTGGTTTCTGTTGATGCAAAGATTTCATCTAGATATTTGCTGAGTTGTTTTGGTAGTGTTCTAACATAGGGTTAAGAGGCATAGGGTTAAAGTGGATATTGTCAAGATGGTTAAGTTTAAGACGCGTAGGTTTAGGATTCGTAGGGTTAAGATTCTTATGGTTAAGATGTGTAGGGTTAAAATGAATATGATGAAGATATGTAGGGTTATGATGCCTACATTTCCTGGGTTAATAGTGCATTGCGTAGGATTAAGATGGTTCTTAGTTGTTTTTGGCTCATCATTTGACTGTCTCAGCACTTTCCTGCCTTTGGAGATGTGTAGGTGCAGTGCATTCATATGTTACCAGTTAATTTTGTGCGAATTCTTCAATCAGCATGTCTTCCTGTGGTCTTTGTAAGGTGCTATATAAATTATAAATTCTGAAATTATCTGTTGCAGGCGGTTCTTCCGATACAACGATTACGTTGTTTGACATTGGTACTCCAAAGGGAGAGCAGTACTCAAGCGATATCAAGTATGCTAACCTCACTGTACTGACTATAATTAAATTACTTATTTTGTTGAATATCAATTATAACGGTATCTTTGAATGTTGAAATTACTTCAGCAAGTTTCTTCTTCTAAATGAACCATTTTTCTGTTAAATTATTATAATCACTTTAATTTTTCTAAATTTGCAAGTCATTTAAAATCTTATATATTTTTTAAATTTTACGCAATGTTCATGCAATGTGAAGCTCTAAATTATGATAACTTGATTTTCAGTTCTTTGATTTCTTTAATGAAAGCAATACGCAACAGACATTTCAGCTGTTTTGAAATGGAATTTATAATAATTATTGTAACTGAGAAGAAAGTTCTTTGTTTGTCTTAACAGACAACTTCTCATTCTTAACACGAAACCAGCGGCGCTTGTCGTGAACATGGTTTTCCACGAATCAACCGGCCATCTGGTGGCAGGGACAGGAAAAGGTTGTTTCGCTTGGACAATTGACAACGATAAAATCAAAACAAAGGGATCAGCCAAACGCTGGTGAGTACTCAAGGTTCATTCAGGAATTTATATAGCACCCCCTTCTAGGAAACTACTCAGAGGTACTCCAACGTACCCAAAAAGAATTGTTTTAAATTTAGTTAGAAAGGATTGTGGTAGCGTCTTTGAGTATAGGCGTGATTCTACAGGAAGGCCATTTCAGACCACTGGTCCAACCACAGAGTTGCAATACGAGCGAAAGGAACCAAGAGTCTTCCTTTTCCAATGAGATTCTCGGATTACCACCTTTTATGATTGATTTAATTTATTTACTAAAATTTTTGTTTGACTAATAAATTCTTTTCTAGTGAGGGGGTCAGAGAGTGAAATTTTTCTGTTAATGCATAGTATTTTTATGCCAATGCTTTAGTATTTCTACGTTAATGTTTTAGTATTTTTACGTTAATGTTTTAGCATTTTCACGTTAATGTTTTAAAAATTTTACGTTAACGTTTTAGTATTTTTACGTTAATGTTTTAGTATTTTTACGATAATGTTTTAAAAGTATGAATTTTGACTGACAAAGTTTGTCGATGTTTCAGTGAACCGTCGCTTGAGTTGCAGTTGCCGTCTGATCAGAAGATGGTCGATGGTCTCGTTCTTCTCAACGACGATTACGTCGGTCAGTTAGATCGAATTTATTTTCGGCGGGGGTTGGAAGGGGTGTTGTGTTTGGAGTTGCGATCTAACAGGTCACCCAGCCACATGTGTCAATGTCACGGGAAAATGTTATCATTCATTCAATTCGAGAATTTATATAGCGCCTCTTCAAGAGATATATTCAGAGGTGCTTATAAATCATCCTTTAAAAAGATCTGTTATTTATAATTTCGTGCTGAACTGTGTAGCGTATTATCTTTTGTTGATATTTACAGCGTGCAAGTGTGTCGCCAGCGGTTGTATTTTCATCTTCAGTTTAACGAAAGCCCTCAATCAAATGAACATCCGAATATCGCAGTTGGAATGGTGTCAAACGAACACGGATTTCATCAGCCTTGGGGCAAGGAATGGTGAACAAACCTTCGCTGATATTATTGCAAGTATCGTAGTTTGAGTGGGTGATCACAACAAGTTATTTGTTTGTTTGTTATTCAGAGTCTTGTCTTACTCCTTAGATATTTAACGTTGCACACTTTGTTATTATGTTGCACATGTATATTATTGTTATGTTGTACAGCATACACGACGTTTTTGCACGTTATTATGTTAACACAAAAATTGGAGGGGGCAGTCACCATGAATACCCGACGATTAACTGTGGAGCAACACAGCTGTAGATATTTTCCACTTTTTTCTAACAAAAAGATGGTGTTATTGTTGATAGGGATCCTAGCATGTGGTGATGACCAGGGAAGAATCTGGCTGTACAACCTACAGCCGTGGCTGGAATCGAAGACCAAAACAGAGGCCGAAATATTTCTACCATCCAGGGTCGGTGTTCTGTAAATTTCTACACAATGTAATCCAACTGTATTCAAGTCAAAATTTGACATTGTTTACCGTAATAATGTTGCACACTTTGTTGTGTTGCACATGTTATTATTATCTTGTACACAAAATGACTGAGCTGGTGTCAAGACCTCAGCGTCTTTTCATTTAGGCATGGGGGTTGGAAGAAGAGCCAATGGGTTGAACCGTAACCCCGTGACAATTAGAACGTTAAGTCCAACGGATTTCAGGTAAGTCAAGGATTTTGTAGAGATTGCGAGAAACTGTGGAGTGTGTTGTCACGTTCAGTTCAGCCATAATTGGTAAACTATACTTACTATCGTGATTTTAGATTCTGCGGTGGCCCGCGTGTCAGTTGGGACCTAGGACGGAAGACCAACGCATGACAGATGTACTTGACAAGCCAGAGGTTTGTTTTGTTTCTTTATAGCTGACATGTTGTATTTGTATGATAAGATTATTTTGACATGCTTTCTTATTCGTCTTTGGAGGGGAAATGTCTTGTGCTTCGTAAGAAAGTTTTGCACTTTAGAGAGAAAGACTTTCAACTGTTCAGTCACCTTTTTTAACAGAGAGGCATAAGATTAACAAACAATTGAAAAATGTTCAGTCAAACTATTCATTAGAATTTGTTTCACAAGTTATTTTGCGAGCTGTCACATCTCTTATCTAAATATTTAGTAATAACTAAAAACAATTGACAAAACCGATAAAGACATGAACTGAGAAATTTATAAAACACTCTTGAATTTGCTCGATAATTGAAATGCTCCGCAACTGTCAGTACAAAAACTATTGTTGTTTCGATTCCAGCCTCTGGTCGTCAACAACGTCACAATCACAAGCGATCACAACTACATCGTGGGAGTTACGGACTGCAATCTCGTCTGCATTTGGAAGAAAACGACTGAAAAGACTCCAAAAAAGTAGTCATCGCTTTACCGAGAACCGACTGATGATGATGACGTTGAAAGTTGCAAAGATTTTAATGAATTGATTTCGCTGCAGAGAGATTGGTGTGAATTTTAAGGAATGAAGGAGAGCGAGTTGTTACTGTCCCAGCAACGTTTAGATTTCTTTGAGAAACTGTTGCATGCTCAAACTGTACCAAGATTTTGTTTTACGCTCAAAAGGAGAACAATTTTACGATTTTTATTATAACATTGCGTCTACTACTTCATCTGTTTCTGGCTCATTATCGATTCTCAAGAAGTAGAATTTAGCAGTTCGTTAACACTCCAACAATAAGAGTTTACCAAAACGACCTGCGTGTACTTAAACTTAAATGAGAAATCATATATGCAACTTGTTTGACACGTTAAGCAAATCGGAGTAGCTATGAGTATCGGGTGCTGGCATTATGCAACACCCCAACTAATGATCCAAACAACGAAAATGTTAATCAAGATACTTCTTTGCAAAATTATTCCATGATACAAACACAAACGTTGCGTTTAATACGCAACACATCCGAGCCATCTGTCCAACGCACAAATATCAATCGCTATGTCATCATTATGCCGTAATAAAAAAGCACAGTTTACGAAAAGCGAACGGCGACACCAAAGAAGAAGACGCTAGTAGCGATGTCCGCGTCCATGACCGCCCCTGTAGTATTTGTTTCGATGCTCACCAGAGCGGTCATCACGATCATCATTACGATGTCCATGGCGATAATCTTTCGATTCGTAATGGTCCCGATTGTAGTCACGCCGGTCCCTGTTGTCATGACCCTCGCGACGACCGTGGTGGTCACGGTTACGATTGTCCTGCCTCTGGGCCCAATCAAAAGATCTCTTAGGTCGCGTATACCAGTTTTCGACACAAGGAGGTGGAACCGACGGGGCCTCCAACGTCTTGACGTAGTCGGCGTCGCTGTCTGTGTAGCGGTGTTTGAACATTTCTTCGTACGTCGAAAGAACGACGTCGTCTGACGGTGCTTGCGGTTCGGATAGAGTCTGCGATTCGTCCGCCATTTCTAAACTATAAACAGTGAAAGGGTTAACGATTTGAGTCATTCTTTTCTTTTCATGCAGATCAACAATTTCACTGATTTTAATACATGAGAAGATACGCACCCACAAAGTAATCATTCTCCTTTAACAAATCGGGGGAAAAGCAAGCTGAACAAAAACCAATCAACGTAAACTATTATTTAATTGCTTTAGTAGTTTTATCCATGGTGGTAAATCATAGTCTACTCCAAGGCACAAGTGTACACTCGTGAACAACTTTGTCAAGGGTTGTCACGCAGCCTACTCGTCAGGCTTAAATACATTCACAAATTCGTAAATTGAATTCCAGTTCGAATTATAGCTTAAGAATACTTTATTTAGTTTTTCACGAAAACAATTTCTGACGCTGAATTCAACCCCACAAAATATGCAGTAATTGTTTTAAAAATAATTTGGAAAATAAACTAAATAAACACCTGGTCCTGTAGTTAACGGAACCTGCCCAGCAGCTTTAAATTAGTTACAAATAACCGAAGCAATAGCCATAGCCTGTTTCTACAACATAGACCATTAGTCCCATTACACACGCTGTCATCTCATTACAACGCTGCATCGTTTCAGTTTTCATTTCAAATTAAATTTATCAGCATGCTGCAAACGCAAGTTACGACATGCTTCTCAAATAATTGTTAAGCTATTCATTAGAATTTGTTTCCTAAGTTATTTTGCAAGCTTTCGCAACTATAAGCTCAATATTTAACAATAACTGAAAATAGTTGACGAAACCGACTTCTCTGGTAAACTGCGGATGACTACGCTGGTTCTCTGTTTACGACTGGTTCTCTGTTTCAGCAGATTTTGAAATTGTACTAGTAAGTAAGAAATTTAATACCAGCTCGAGACTACTACCAATATTTATTGTTCTCTTTAAAATATCGGTATTTCTTAAAAAATTGTTTTAATAGGTATATTTTCCCACTAACTTAAATTCAAAATAATCTATCTGTTTATACAAATGTCAGACTTCAAGCGAGTGTTTGTTCAATCGAACTGAAACGGCTGTACACCTACTTGATAAACTTACTTACTTGCATTATTATTAGGGCAGTCCCTAAATCACGGTCAAAAAGTGAAAAAATCACGGCATACTTTTGCAAAAATCCAAAAATTCACGGCACCGTGATTTTCCGTGATTTTTTACATTTTCAGCACTTTTTTTGTAAAAACACCTTTAAAATGGTTGCACAAATGAGTATTTATGAATAGGTCTTCACTTGTCAGCAACGTCTTTCACTCCCCAAAACAAAAATTCTTAAATTAATTTAATTATTCCGCGCTGTTTTTGGTCGTCGGCGCCATTTTTGACGTGTTTCGCAACCATTTTTAACGTGTTTTTACAAAAAAAGTGCTGAAAATGTGAAAAATCACGGAAAATCACGGCAAATGGCAAAATTCACGGCAAAGGGCGAAATTCACGGCAAACGGCGAAATTCACGGTTTCCGTGATTTCCGTGAATTCGTGATTTAGGGACTGCCCTAATTATTATTGCATACTTTTGATGTTGCTATTGATAGTATTTTGAAAATCTGGTATTTCGTGGTGATTTCTATGCCGGAAGTTAATATGTTTATCGTTCTTGAGTGATATGAGTTGTTTTTACACAATTTATTGGAATTCTGTATTTCATTACGCTAGTCAAGTTGTACATTCCTAATAAAAAAATGCCTCGTTTAGCGCAGCTTGTAATGGGTCCTGCTGGGAGCGGAAAGGTATAAAATATTGGTTTATAATGATGCATTTGAAATTGTAATAGCGATAATTAGGGATAATCGATGGCACCGTACACTACACGCCAATCGACGTAAATGAATTTCTATCGGATCTCGGATATATTTTCGAAGTGAAAGCGACATTATTTACTCATATATGAATTTTCGGGATATTTTATTGTATACTATTTAGGATTTTAGTCAACCAGGATCCACACAAGTTTGTAGCATTCGACCGTTTGGTATAAAATTGTTTTGAGGAATTCGGTCAATTCTACATCTTCACTGCTTTCAAACTGAGAGGCGTTATTTTAAATCGGTTGCCCTCTAACACCGTGAATGATGCATCTTACGTTTGTGTTTTCAGTTTGGCGTTAAAATTTTATGAAAAGCGTGTTCCACAATCTGTTGAAACAATAATTACTGCTAATATGGCCAATTTCTGTCGTAACTGGTATTTCACTGTATAAGTGTATATATGATATTACTTTTGAAAATACAATTAATGCAATTATTGTTGAAACTGTTAGAACAGTGAACTTTCTATCAGGTAACTGTAGAATCTATCCTGTGATAATTATTTTCCTGACATTTTATTTAGGACTGGAACGTGGACCACCAAGCAATAGCTGAGCAACTTTCAGGAACTAAATGATCCTCATTTTTGATAGATGGTGTTTGATTAACGATGAGCTTTTTCTGTTTCAGTCGACCTACTGCAGCGCAGTACAGAAGCATTGTCGGATGTTAAGGCGGACGGTTCACGTCGTCAATCTCGATCCTGCTGCCGAAGCTTTCGATTATGATACATTGCTCGGTAATAATCTTCATTTTAATTTTTCGATTATGATACAATGCTCGGTAATGATCTTTGTTTTAATTTCAAACTGACACAACACTGTATTGTTGCAATTCATGGGTAATACAGACTTTTCCAGTTGAAAACAGCAACTTTCAGAAGTAATAGAACTTTTTGCTATACCCTCTTAGGCACGTAAAAACTTCAGTAAACAGCTTTCTGAACTTATCAGAAAGACAATATATGCATTGAGTTGTGCTGTTTGATGGCAATTTTTGTAAGTTCTGTGATGTAGCCTGTCAACCTGTTTTTTTTTATTAACCCTTTAATGCCGGAGTGTATAGGATTTCCCATACCATTTACTATCATCTCGGCATTAAAGGGTTAAACAAATATATAGTAACAGTTTTTTTAAAAAGAATCCTTGCAGTAGACTATGTCATACAAATTGTCATTACTGAAATCGTGCTGTAAGTGAAGTTTATTGTAATTTCAGATTTATACAATGAATCGTCATAGAGCTCATTTTTTTGTGTTTCAGATATTCGTGATCTTATAAGTATTGACGATGTAATGGACGACGAAGAGCTAAAGTTTGGTCCAAACGGTGGATTGTTATACTGCATGGAGTAAGTGCTGGTTGTATGGAGTAAGTAAGTACTGGTAGTATGGAGCAAGTACTGGTAGCACAGAGTACATGCTGTAACATAGAGCAAGTACTTGTAGCATGATGCAATTACCAGCATACTTGAAGTATACTTTTACATTCACCTGCTGTTCTTCATCTTTTTGTTTAGATTGATTCTTGATTTTTATCTACTATGCAGTAGATTCTATGGCACAACCTTTGTGTTTTTCCGCAATATTCCTCTAGGCCAGAGGTCTCAAATTAGGTGTGACACGCAAAGTCTTTTCTGTGAAATTTCTTGAATTTTTTACTATGGAAATTTCTAACCAACTTTTTTATATAATAACACTAAAGCTCTGCTCTGACTTAATCCATGTCTCTAAAAAAAATGCTACGGATGCTGTGGGTCTCTTCCATGATGAGAGCACCATCTTGATTGGAAGTGGAAGTATAAATTGTATTAACAGTAAATAATCATATTAAGATTTATTATATTAGTGCTTATGATTCCAGAGGCCACCATAGTATCGTCTTTTAAATGTATGGAGCATAGCCAAAGTAAGGGTTTGACCATGAACAAGGATCATTTACCTCAGTTGCTAAACTACTTGCTAAGAGACTTTATCGTGTCATTTGTTTTAGATATTTTTCGGAGAATTTAGAATGGCTGACCGAGTCGTTAGATGAAATTGAAGATGATTACGTCATCTTTGACTGTCCAGGTCAGCAGCGGATGATGAACTGTTTTAGATGATTAGATATCTAAGATGAATCAGTTTCATCTTGTTACTTCTGTGAGATGTAATTATAATTGCACATTTATATATGGCGCCATTTCAGTCTCTACAAATCTAAAATTGAACCGCATTTAAAAAAATTGACTTTGACTTCTTTTTGTAGCTCAATTTTTGTCTGAAGTACTGTTTGACATTTTTTGTTTTTTGACTCTATGACCAATCTGTGCAGTGGGTTGAGTGTCGGAGTGTAAATCAAGAGGTCAAGGGTTCAAATCTCTGCTACATAAGCATCCCTCTGGGGCGTGTTGGTGTAGTTGGTATGTTCGTTGCCTTGCTGCTGGAGGGTTGCAGGTTCGAATCCACCTCAAGTCGCCACATGAGGACCTTGGGCAAGTCCTTCACTTGCAATTGGTCCGCGCTTCGGCGTCAAACTTTGATGCAGTGTCCGCGCTGCTGTCGGGAGCGCCTCTGAGTAGAGAACTTGAAGAGGCGCTATAACAAGTGCACATACAAACAAATCCCCATCCAACTCGGCCATAATGAATATATTCACAGTACACTGTACGCTTAATCTCGGCCGGGAGCACCTCTGAGTAGGTACCTTGAAGGGGCGCTATATAAATTACGATTGATTGATTGATTGATTGATTGATTGACTGTAAGTGGGAAGATGAGCTGGCGAGGGAGAGGAATTCTTTCAGTATTTGATTCTTTAAATCTAACGTTGATCTTGTTTCGCTGCTATCTATCATTAGGTCAGATCGAGCTGTACATCCATCTTCCTGTCATGCAGCGACTCGTCGACTGTCTCAAGCGAATTGGATTCGAGGTGTGCAGCGTCTTTGTCTTGGACGCACAGTTTCTCGTCGACGCCTCAAAACTCGTCTCTGGCTTCATGTGTACGCTGTCGAACATGGCTGTCATCGAGGTACACAATCTCTCAGACGTACATTCATAATCTCCCCATATTAATTCAAACTGACAAGCCACAGTTTGATCACGATTCATGATATGAATGGATGATGAGAAGTTGCACAGCCGTGGTTTAAATAACAAACCAGCGACTAAAAGGCACGGGGCGCGGTGGTGTAGTGGTGGCGTTGTTGCCTTGGAGCCGGAAGGTTCGAGGTTCGAATCCACCTCACCGCGTAAGGACCTTGGGCAAGACCTTCACTCACAATTGCTCAGTGCTTTGGTGTGTAACTCCGATGCAGTGTCTGCTTGAAGGGGTGCTATACAAGTGCACATACAAATCAGAAGTCATTACAGGAGTCGAATTTAACTATCAGGCCGCTATGCAGGGTTCTGAGGGTGCCCTTCATGTCCTAATGCTCATTTTGCTGAATGGAAGGCTGACTTCTATTCAGTTTATAAGCCCTAGGAATTTGCTTAACAGAATTATCAGTGACACTGTGCAACTATGACTAGAGGACTTCTTCAAGGTCTTACATGCTGATCGTTTAAAGTAAGATTTGAACCCTTACTCTGCTGGTTACCATTCGAACGCAATTAACCAATTGGTCTCAACATCCTACATTCTCAGTCTTGCATAACAGTTGCCAGAACTCTTAAATGTAAATTTTCGAGCGTGTCTGAGTAGAGATCTTGAAGGGGGTGCTATATAAATTTATGTGATTGATTGATTGATTGACATAGCTTGGAGGCATTTAGCAATAAAATCCACAAAAATGCGAATAGCTAATGGTTGTTCCATGCGTTGACTGTGTTGCTGTGATCAGCTTCCGCACATCAGTATCGTGAATAAAGTCGATCTGCTGAGTTCGAAAAAAGAGTTCCACGAACTTCTCGATAAAGACATCAAAGACATCGTCGCAGAACATTTGGACGACGACGAAATCTTCGGAAAACATTACAAGAAACTCAACCATGCTATCGCTGGTCTTGTGAGTATACTACATAAGTCAAATTATTCGCTGAATCATTATAAATGCATTTTGTAGTGTAATAAAGAAAAAAGAAAAATAATAATAGAGCACCATTGAGGACTCGTCACCAAAATAAGGTTGTATATATGTGAGCTTATGGTATCAGTTGCAGCTGTACGATACTTTATCTTCTTCAGCTGGTCAGGAAGATTGTTCTTTGTTGAACAGGAAGCTAGTGCAATAATTTAAATAAGGGCTTGCCAATGTCCTATTTTCAGCAGCAGATAATCATAATGTCGGATGGTGAATAATTATTGTGTGGTTGAGAATGCTGACAGGAAGCTGTGGAAGGTTTGTTGGGAAGTAGTGCTATATAAGTGTCTGTATTTTTATGCATTTTTTTATTGACCAAACTTCAGTGGAAATGAATAATTGTGAGGAAGGACTCTTGCCGAGGGTCCAAACACAGTAAGCATCTCAAAATGAGCTTCGAACCCATCTCTCGGGCATTACTAGGCGAGCGCTGTTTCAACCAGCCGACTATTGACTGTCCATACGTTACATAATTTATGGATGATGTCCCTGCTGTTGCTTATGTTTCATGCAACGACTGTCTTTGTTGTTGAATTCTGCGTTGTTTCAGATCGACTCGTACAGCCTCGTTCGGTTTCTTCCGCTGGAAAGAGACAACACGGAAATGATCGAAGACATTATGAACCAAATCGAGTTCGCGTTGCACACGGGAGACGACGTGGAACATGTCGAGCCAAGGGTACGTCGTGGAAATGATACCCACGTACCTGTACATCCTTGATTGTTTTTAATCCTTGGTTATTTTCAGTGGCGCAACTAGGGGGTGCTTGAGCCTAAAAACCTAAAAAGGCGACCCACGCAATTTTTCCAAATCTGATGAGTTTTTTTGGTGCGTGGGGGGGGGGGGTAGGGGTCATTCGGTCTTTAAGATTACACAATCAAGCAAGTTCCTTTGGCACTCGCTACTTCGCACCATCTGAGCAGCCCCCAGGAAAATTTTCTGGTTGCGCCCCTGGTTATTTTAATTCACACGGGGGGGGCAAGGTCGTGTGGCTTTTGTACTCCTCTTTGAATTTTTGTCAGAAGATTTTGATCTGTTCTTTTTTTGTTTACGATGTTTTGTAATGTATGGTAGCTATGATTCCTAAACAATATTTAATTTTCAAGGCTAGCTAATTTCAGTGCGAGGCTCAAGAAGCGTGTGTGTGAACAAAATGTCCTGGAGTCTGAGCCTTGCACACGTCTCCAAAATCTACCATTGTGCGGCATAACTGCTCTTCAAAACATAATGAATGACTATGAGATCTGATGTTGATTGCATCAATGCTGCTCAAAGCATTGTGAAGACTATGATTTATTTCAGATCTATAATATCATCTGCTAGGAAATTGTTGATAGTCCATAGAATATAGGCAAATGATCCGAGTCAAGGCATCTTTGTGAACCGCTTTTCTACAGTACATTCAATTGGCTGTGTACTAGTGTGTAGTGGTGCTCCCTGACTTATGCACTGCACGAATGTTATCATAGAAATTGACAGGTGCAGTTTTATATCCGGATAATATGGATAAAAAGTTCATGTAAATCAGATTTATATCTGTATTCATAGAATTTGTCATGTTTAAATGCATTGTCTTAATAGAAGCAACTTTAAAGATTTATAGGAGTAGATTACTGGACGATATGCACAAAATGAGTTATTGTATATACTATATAGTATCGGATATAATCTGCACTTGAATTGATCTTGCAGATAGCCATGTATTCAGTGCCTTTCTTAGGTACTTTCAATGGCACTGTGTCAAGTATATATGCATAGTTCTTCAGGCTCCTACCAAGGCAATTTGTTATTCTTGAAACTCAAAACTGCTTTTTGCTGTACTGGAGTCAGGAGCACTTCTTCTTGAAGAAGTGCAAAAGAAATTTTTGCATGAATAGTGCATGATTTGTGACATACATCCTTGCATTAATTGGTTATAAAGTGTACTGTTGAATTTGCGTTATGTGTTCTTGCATGTAGGAACATGAAGAAGAGGACTTGGACAATGTAGGAAGTTCTGTTGGACCAGGATTCTAAACGGTGAAAGCAAGACTATTTCGAAACACATGCAAACTTTATGCGACGTTCTGCTGCAACTTTAAACATTTCAGACATGTTTGTTGTTGCCAAATAAAAGATAAACTGAAGCAAGGTTTGCAGGTTGTGGTCCCCTCCATATTTGGCAGATTTCCCCCCCCCCCATTCAATTCTATTCAATTTGTTTAACGATACCCCAAAAAACCAAACAATTATACATACATTCACAATAGTACACACAGTGATGTTTATGTTGATACATTTCAACTACATAATTATGTTCTTTGGTTTTTTTATTGTATTGTTTATTCATTCAAAGCATTTTTGTAGCACCTTTTAAAGATGGCTACATAGTTGTTTACCACATATCACTCTACTATATGTATTTAGACAACCCAGATATTTATTGATTAATGTCAAAGTCCCCGTGACATGTGCTTTATTAAATATTGTTACATTCTTCCATTACAATTCTTTTATATTTTTTATTAGTTATAAATTTTTAATGTTCTACGTTACTCTTCTGCACTTCATTGGTAACCAGGCAACCACACATACACAACTCTTGTGTTCATATCAAGCAATCAAATGCACACACGATGAATGCCAACAACATTTGCATTTTACAAAACACAAAGATGCTGCAGTTAACAAGATCAATTTATTATTATTGTCCAATTAAGGTAAAGTTCAAAACAGCCAAGCACCTAATTGTTGCTTCAAAAACTCGTTCAACTACGGTGAACTGTTTGACATTTCTTCACGGAGCCCATATGGGACCATATTCCCATGTGGAACTACAGGTGGTATCCCATGGATATTCTGGTTTGCGAGTTAATGCTTGCAATGATGTTGGCACCAACACAGACGTAACTCTTAATCAGGCAGCTTGTTGTTAGAGAGACCAATGTTGCCTGAATGAGAGTCGATCCATGTTGGCACTCTTTGATCCATGTTGGCACTCCTTGATACATGTTGGCACTCCTTGATACATGTTGGCACTCCTTGATACATGTTGGCACTCCTTGATACATGTTGGCACTCCTCAATTTATGTTGGCACTCCTTGATACATGTTGTTGCTCCCAAATCCATTCCATAGATTGCTTCTCACAATTCAGTCGTTAGTTTATTCAGATCAGATGATTGGTCGTATTCGATAATGCTGCATTTCTGCTATACCTTTCCCTCCATGTCCTAATTCCCTTCCCTATAACTTCAATCCCAAGAATGTGCTGGACACATACAAAAGCTCAAGACCTAACCATTTAAAACCACAGCATCAAATTCACATTATATAATTATTATATTAATTTTTATCGAGCTTTTGCCAACATACATGACCATCATCAATTTCTTAAATGTCCTATACAACATGCGTTTCACTGGGTGGCTGTGAGCCTGTGACAGAGCGCTATAATTATAAGCTGGTCTCCCTCACATTGCTTTTGTGGGCGCCGAGAAATTCTCTTGAAAGATTTTATATAAATCACACTATTCCTGTTTATTTTTCATCTCCATCTTCTGTGGTGTCCAGTTCATCTAACTGCTGAAAACAACAGTACAGGATTGAATCATGCTGTAATCATCAGATAAAGAAAGCCATCTATAATTTGCAATCCAATAAGTCGTTGATGTATATAAGTCATCTGATCTGAATCTGATGAATATTCAAACAAGTCATCTAATTAATATTCAAATATGCAATTAAATGAATCATCAGTTTTCTGCTAATCAGAAAGTTGAGGCCAATGCAATAACAAGATTAAACTTGTTATGTAAGCCAATATTTATACTGCACCAGTTTCACCGGGCAGGATTTTGGGTTGGAGACGGAAAAATTATAGTTGGGTTCAGTGTCAAATTCAGAAAAAAGATTAGGGGCATAAAGCTGTTATTCCCTTGCAGTATGTTTAAACTATAGATGCCCTTTCAAATCAACAGTTGCTGGATGACCTCTGGCAAAATGTTGACCCATACAGAGTCAACCACTCTACTTCCGGTTGACAAAGAGAATGAAAATCAAAGGAAAATTAAGTGATATGTTGACCCAAACTCCAAAAAATAATAACAACATTCTCCAATGGTAGTCTGACATTTCATCTAACATACGAACAAAAGCCATTCTCACTAAATGAAGCACTTTGAACTGGATGAATATCACCCAAATAGTTGAATAATGTAACATGTCACACGGATGGGAATTCCACCCAAAGAGTTGACTAATGTAACACATCACACGGGTGGGAATTCCACCCAAAGAGTTGACTAATGCAACACTTGAGGTGGGGGAATTCCAACATTGCATCCTTAAGTATCATTCTGACTAATAAAACCTTCAAGCTGCGGAAATTCCACCCAAATAATTGACTAGTGACATACATCCAGACTCGGGCTATTGCCCCCCCCCCCGACTCGGATGATGAACTTCACCCAAATATCTGCCCAATGAAACCCATCCAGATGGGGAATTTCACCCAAATGCACTCAGACTGGGAGAATTCCACCCAAATATTCAACTAATGAAATGCAATAGACTGGAATTACATGCAAATCTATGCATAATTAAATGCAACCAGATTGGGGTGGGGGAGGAAATTCCACCCAAATATTTTTCCAATGAAAGACTCAGTCTGGGTAGTTCCACCCAATGATCTGCATAGCAAAACACCTCCAGACTGGGTAAATCCACCCACACTCGTCTCCAAAATATCCCCAAAGAACAGCCCAGATTAGTGCATTAGCCTACTTATTGTGCCCATCAATATTTGATTAAAGTCGTCTGCCGGTTAACTGCTCGAGAATTTCGCCGAACTACTTACATCTCGTCACATCCGGTTTGTCCATTAACGTCCGCAGCGAATGAACGTCCGACACACAGAACACACATCTAACTCCATGTTACTCCCACCGAGTCTCGAAAGAAACCCAAACTCGGGTGCATTCGGTACATCAGACAAAACCACCAATGTCGTCGTCATCCACACGGTACGACTGAACTAGGCGTCAGAAACGTCACCGGTTAAATCGATTCGCCCAATAAGTACAACCCATCTGGGTCCCCATCGTCAAAGGCTACCCATTCGGACCCACCACTGGTGGTGGTCATCAGATAGAGACGCCGGGCGGCACAGCGCTTAATCATACGGCCACACGCTCCACACCACCATTCAACCCGAACTGCTTAAGCGAAGTGGGCACGCATTCTGAGAAACTGCTTAAGCGAATCATCGCCACGCAGACATAGCAACGCGAACCTACTACAACCGATGCCAACCAAACACGAGGCGGTGGCGGCTCTTTAACTATACCCACGCGCTGTATTATTATTACAACAGACGTGTAAAGAGGTATGTATACCCAGTAGACGCCGGCCCCACCGTAACCATGCCAACTAGTAATTACCATTTACAGTACTGTAAAGAGGTAGGATACTCGGCTCCCTTCCTTCCCTCCCTCCCTCCCTCCCTCCCTCCCTCCCACTCGATCTGGTAGCCGTCTGGTCCACAACACATCCAGTGAATGGACCAAGTTTTCCTCGGAACCACAGCCGCACGCCCAACCACACCAACACACCGACCACACCAACACACAGCCACACCAACACACCGACTGCCGCATTCATGCAATCCAGTCGATTAGGGTTGGACGTCGACGGGCAGAGCACCAAGGAGTAGGAGGACTAGCAGGCATGCAGGCGGGCGGGCGGGCGGACCCAGCCAAGGCCCCATAACGCCCCATCACTGCTGCTACAGCACAGACCCAAACAAACGCTGTGCTGTGTGCTTCAGCTATCCGATCTATTCGCCTGACACATTCCGAGAGGTTCGAACCCCCCCTCTCAGACCGCAGATCAACGCAGGCAGGCAGGGAGGCAGACAGACAGACAGGCAGGTTGTTCATAGCTGTGGGCGTTCGCCTCAATATGCGAACTCGTGTATGCCTACGCGTCATACTCGTGTATGCCTACGTGTCCGTCTCTCTATCGTTGCATGTACTTGTCTGTCCCTCTCTCTATCGCTGCATGTAGCCTACTTGTCTGTCCTCTGGGTGTATCGCTGCGTGTTTCATTGTATATCACGTTTCTATATCGCATTCTATTAGATCGTTCCGTTGGTATGTATGTCTTCGTTCGAGCCTGCCTGTATGTCTGTCTGTTTGTATCTGCTTATCTGTGTCCGTCTGTGTGTATCTGTCCGTCTATCTGTATGTATCTGTCTGTCTGCGTGTATGGCATACCCATAGTGAGCGCCTCGGGCTCTCTCACGAGTAGCCGGCCTACAACGCGAACCACGGCCGCTGCGCTATGGGCAGGACACACAGACACGCGGCATCGAGCTCACTACGCCCGATAGACCAGAATTCCAAGCGCCCCTTCGATCATGGCCTGCCTGTCGCTCGCTCTCTCTCTCTCTCTCATTGATTATCGTCTAGACCAAAACGACCCACCACCCAAAGTCGAACAAAAGACCTCTACAGCACAACAAATGTCACTTAATTAACAAATCTCTAACCAACCGCACACGTACACACGCTCGAAACTGGAGCAGATTATTTTACGGCCTTCACGAGTGCGTAGGCCACATTCCGGGGGGATGACCCGTCACTCATTCAGTGCAAAAGCAACAGGTGCTGCTCGGTACAGACACGGCCCACTTTAACGACCGTAATATAATATTGATATTGTCTGGCAGCTCTCTCATTGACAAACCGGAATTATTATGGTATGCAGAATACGACCGTGCGTGTTAATTTCTGCCCGCCCTGTACAAGGTTATTGCGAACACACACCCATATTATTTCTACAAAACGTTAACTAAACAAGAAATCGACTATACAGACCAGTTGCTTGATGATAAGTTATATTATTTTAATGTATATTTAAGCGTAACATTATAATAGGCTTTTAATCAGCTCTATACCTAGCCTATCTCACACAACTAAAACGACCCACAAGCCAAGAGCTTGGGCCTTGCGAAACCGGCTCTCGTTGAAAAAATTACGATTCTCAAACGAATGCTGACTTCGCAGAACGCTTACCAACAAGGCAACTCACAGAAGATTCTTGCTGATTGTTTCACGAACAATCGTTGAAAACGTCTGACAAGGAACTGACCTCTGCAAACGCAGTCCACTCCGTTATATAGGAAGCCCACCACCGCTGCGAATGTCACGAATTCATGCATATGCATGACCGGGCCACCGGTCTCGGAAGTTGCGTGCCCTAATTCTGATAATAAAAACTAACCACGTGATAAATGCTGCGCAAATGTTTCGTGAGAATCAAAGAGTAAAACAAATTTATAAGAATTTATATAAATGATATAATTAAGCCGATGGTATGAAAAAGCAAGTTAATAAAATGTTTGCATAACTCCGAAATCCCCGACGTGCCTCAAGTTAGATGGCGTCCGTTACTTCCGTCAGCTGATTGATAAGACCGGCTTTCTTTTTCGGTTCTCTGCTGCTGTTAAGTATTTAATTAAAACCGTATTTAAAGGCAGCCATTAGTAGCTTATCACAACAACGAAATGCATCCCTTAAAATTTTGACGACATGTTGCGTGAGAAACGCAGAAATGTGCATTTAAAATAATGATTCTAAGGCGGAAGTAGTATTAGACTGCGTCTCTGCCTCACTGAGCGCGTTGACCTGCGCTTTAAATTCATTGACTTATTTTGTAGCCTACAGATTTATACTTCCTCCGCTTAGCGACGATAATCTCCCAAATTGTTCATTTTTGGCGTACAAGCATGAAAGTTTTTGTATAAATAGTTGATTTTATTATAAAAGTAATCTGTTATTTCCACACTTCGATATATGATTAGGAAGAATGATTTTGCAGGTTTTCTGTAAACGAGCGATAATATAGGCCGATACCTATAACGATACGCGTTTGCATCGTTCAGAATACACATACACCGTCACACAGGCATTAAATTTTTTACGTATAAAGTCGATTTCAAATCACCTGATATCGCTACACTTCGAAATATAACTAAGAAGAATTATTTCGCAGGTTTGACAGTGTTGTTGTTTCAAAGGTTATAGCCTCGGCGAGGGTTTAGCACAGTATACTGTGGGTTTAGTGCAATCCGACATTCTGACACGAAGAGCTGGAGCTCAACACGGACACGGGGTAGCTGCAGGTAAAAGTAAAACATATAGGGTATAGACCGGGTACAAACGGTACAATTTTTTCTCAAATTTTATCCTAACATCCGAGTTGCACGGTTAAATTCTCCGTATCATAAATTGTGAAGCACAGAAAAGTACATGCACTTGTGGTCAGTGTCAGTGATTTATTTGCAGATGATGCTGTGGTGTAGTGGGGGGGGACGCGGGGGAACGCCGTTCCCCCCTTTTTCCCAGGGATAATGGAATATTAATCATAATACTACTAATATTAATATTATTATAAAGAGCGTTCCCTCACTTCATTTTTTAGGACTACACTACTGGCTGTATATATAAATACAACTGTATAAATAACAGATGTATGCCTATCAAGGTGTCTCTTAGCACAATGCAAAAAACATTTTTGGGGAATTGTCTCTATCTCACCCTTCCAAGTTGTTAGGTTTATTCTGGGACTAATATCGATATTAGTCCCAGGTCTATTGAAATAAAATTCTACAAAAAATTTCATTAAAATAGGATAAAATTTAGAGGCTGTCCCCGAGCCTCAAAGTTTTTGCATGTAATAGGCCTACTTCGACAATGGGAAATCATGTAGTCTAATGTCGCATAATAAATAATCATCAGTTATAATGCTAATCAATTTGGCCTGTTTATATAACAGACATGTATGTATGGGCACTTGATATAGGGCTCCTTCAAGATTGCTACTCAGAACTCAGAAGCACACCCAACTACAGCGCGGACACTGAATCTGATATTCACACTGAAGCGCATGAGCATTTTGGGACTTCGAATCTGCAATCCCCGGCTGCAAGGGAACGAACCACCACTACACCACTGCACCCCACATGTCTACTTTCTATATATATATTTATTTTAAAACTAGCGTACTGACCACGCGTTGCTGGGAATCGAGAAGGATGAGACACTGCAGCAAACAGCAACTAAGAGGAAATTAAGCTATTTCGGCCACATGATGAGATCAAACGGTTTGGAAAAAGATTTGATGATGGCATGCGGAGAGGGAAGAAAGTAAGTTGACATTTTACTTAACTGGTTTGTTTTATATTTTTATTGAAGACATTCGGTTGACACCAGATCGGATTCGTTCATTTGGGACCTTGGTTGCAATCATTCAAGTGCTATGCGAAAGAACGAAACCACTGTGTACAAGTGCACAGAAGTGTCATCGGAAGATGTTCTGACATTTATGAATAAGCTGTTTAAAAAGACAACAAACTAAATCAAGACAACCATATTCTTCTTCATGTTCAAATTGAACCAACCAGACGAAAAAGAACTGTTAGAGGAAATTCAGATGCACCAAAACACCGAAGCCTTGATGCTCGATTCTTCATTCCAAAAGGTTGTTTAATGACACGAGTATGCAAGAGAGTGTTTCAGGAAGCAGTTCAGCCTATCGGTAGGAGCAGGCTAGACGGTGTAATTAAACGTCGTGCTGTTGAAAGAAGGGGAGGTGGTCGAGTTGGTTCAAAGAATGATTCGAAAAAGGAAAATTTGTGTCAGTTCATCCATCACCTCAAAGCTCGTGAAAGTCATTATGGCCGGCAAAAAAGAGTTAGATTGTACCTCCCCTCTGCCTTGAAAAGTATCAATCATTTGTGGAAAATGTACGAAAAAGAATGCACCAGAGATCAGTTGAATGTTGGATACCGCATGTTTTACAATGTGTTTGTAAACGATTTTAACATCGGCTTCTCAGGCAGTGCGTCTGATACTTGCACAACATGCGACTGTCTCAGAAATCAGTTAAAAGTTTGTCCAGCAGAGCAAAAGACAACTCATGACCAAACTGCATGTACATAAGCTCAGAGATAGGGCATTTTATGACCTCTTGAAAGAAAGAGATGAAAGCATCTACACGGTCACTTATGATCTCCAGCAAGTACAATTCCTGCCGTCAGAGTACCACGAGATTTTCAGCCATCACTGTTCATCTGTCAACATCTTGGACAAGGACTGGAATGTGAGTGATTGGAAACTGGAAGTTGGCAAGCACTATAAACCACTGCAGAACATCCAGGAAGTGAAGCGTATTGTGTTGACAAAATCAGTAAACGCAAAAGGTCGAGTTGTCATCTTGACAACAGGCTAAGTCAACTTTCGAAGCAGCATTGGCACATCCGTGTGTCTACTCAAAAGAGGAAAGTCTCATGGAAATGTAAATCCAGCACCATTGCCCAGCAGACGTCCAATCTCTAAGGCCAAATTGAACGATGTTCACAAATTGCTTAGCGTTACTTTTGGAAATAGTTGAAGAGACTTGCCACAAGCAGAAGTGTACCGAAATCTTACATGTTCCGAAGCAGTTCGGGATGACATTGACTTACCAGCGGCAGACTGTAACTGCACAGATGAAGACATTGGATTTTGGATATAGATTATTATTTTTGTTACAGTGATAAACACGGAAATCAGCACTTTAGTTTCAACGATGAAAGTTTTAAGATTAAAAAATTCAATAAAAATGTGACATACCATGAGGCTACAAAGGTAGAAATTACTCTGATAATTTTATTATTAAGAATAATGAGTAATAAATTAAGTTTTGGGTATTGTTAAAGTAAAAACAGATGTGTTTGCCTCGATTTTTGACCTGCAAAACGTGTTAAATTACGCTTTGATGTGCAAAACCTGATAAATCAAAAATTTTAACTTTTTTTATAAAATCTTCCAAATTCACAGGATTTGCAAAAACTGGTTTAATTTACTTGGACTTCTTCTAACTAATCATAGGAATTGTCAAACTGTGAATTTTGTTCAAGTTCTTGTGTTCTCAGTTTTTCTCACTTTTCTCAAAACAGCGAAAAGTGGATTTGTCAGGTTTTGCATTTCAGCTCCTATAATATGATTGTATAACTAAACACTGTTCATGTATAACGTTATATGACTTGGGTCTTGGTATGCATTTGCATAAAATATTTGTAGACCATTGCTGTTGTATGCAAGAACTAGGCCTGCTGAGAGGAAAAGTACCAGATGCTTTCGGTATTATTGCACCTGTAATAATTTTATCAATCTCACGAGGAAACATTTATAGCTAGAATGTTGTTCAAATAATAGAAATTATTAGTCTTGCTAGCTTTTTAATGTTTTATATAAATGTGAATCTTATATTATGCTACTTGTTCACCAGAGTGCTGTGTGGGAGCTGCTTATAATAAAGAAAATACTTATTTACTTACAAATCGTTCAAGATGGTTCATTAGGTGCCTCAACTCTGGTTTATTCCTCATACGAAATACAACAAATTTACTTGATCATGCAAATCTATGCAAAGCTCAGAACTCAAAACTGAAAAACAGCAAATGTGTTTAATTGCTCAGCCTGCTCTAGATCAAAGGTTATTGAAGAAGTCTGAAAATGTCATAAAATTAAGCAGACGAAAATTCACATAGTTTTTGTCCTACCAAATCAACTTTAGCAGCCCACATACCTCAGTCAGTTTTTGTTACTTTAGACGTGTACTTCAAACTTCCCAGGTCTTCATTCAAAAAGACAAGGGATTATTGTCACTATAGTGCTGGTTGTCACTTGTCAGCGTAATCTTACTGAGACAACTGACAGGCAGATCGTGAATAACTAACTGGACACGTTTTGCAGAGAAAACACTTTGTTAAAATAGTGATAGAAATAAATGACAGCATATTTAAACTGACATTTAATTACTAGTGATACAAAAATGTAAATCAAATACTTTCTAACAATTGTGGTGACAGCATACATTTATACAGAAAATTTACAAAATGTAAAAGACCTGTTTTACAATTTGAATTTTGACATTGTGTCTATTTATGACATTATTTTTATTTTTTGTATTTCATGACGGAAGTAAACTGATATTAGTATTTGATATCTACTAACAGATCTCTTGAAGTCCTTTGTTTTAGTGTCCAAAACATTGTGCTACCCCAGATGACCATATTGCAGCCGGAAATTGTAATGTTCATGTTGTCAAAAGACCACATATTCTGCATCTAAGTGCAATATGGAGTTGCATATCAGCTCCGGAAAAGTGCAGCTTTAGCATACTTTCCTAGTATACTGTAGCCATATCAATTGTCCCACACAAGTATGCACATCTGTAATGTTTGAATCAGATTAGTAATGTGGCACGTTGTTAAAAGACAACATATTCTGTATATAAGTGCATAAAGAGTTGTGCACTGGCTCAGAAATTTTGATTATTTAGCATAGCATACTGGCGCTCTAACAATTGTACCACACATATGTATGCATGCTGTAATGTTTAAGTCAGGCTAGTAATGTTTCCTGTTATCAAAACATCACATATTCTGCATCTAAGTGCATAAAGAGTTGCGTATCGGCTCTTAAAATTTGAATTTTTAGATACTTTCATAGTGTACTTGTTCTATAACAATTGTCCCACACATGTATGTATATGTGTAATGTTTTAATTATGTTAGTAATGTTTCATGTTGTCAAAAGACCACATATTCTGCATCTGTGTGCATAAAGATGTGCGTATCGGCTCTGGAAGTGCGAATTTTTAGCATACTTTCATAGTATACTTGTTCTATATCAATTGTCCCACACTGTGTAATGTTTAAATCAGATTAGTATTGTTTCATGTTGTCAAAAGGCCACATATTATGCATCCAGGTGCAGCTTAAGCTGCATATCAACTCTAGAGCATGCGCATTTTAGCATACTTTCAACCTTCTGTTTAAGTATGTTCCCATTTGAATTTTTTTATGCAGCTAGCTGAAAAGTTTTAAAATATGTTTGTCTTGAAGCTATAGAAATTTGTTGCTTTTATCTACAAGATGCACAATGCACTGCGTTTTTGGACCTTAACCTCCTCACTATGGGTCTACAATAATATTGACGCTTAAGCTTAGCGCTATAGGTTGCGGCTTATATTATCGCTCATCTTCAGAAAACCTGCAAAATCATTCTTCCTAATAATTTATCGACGCGTGGAAATATCAGATAACTTTTATAATAAAATCAACTATTTATACAAAAAATTTCATGCTTGTACGCTCAAAATGAACAATTTTACGCTAAGCGGAGGGAGTATTAGGCTTATTATTATAATAATTGTTTGTGAATATATTTCCGATAGTTTAGGTTTCGTTGATATTTAAGATAATAATGCATGAAAGTATCCTCTTCAAAGAGTTTAATCGATCATAGGTTAATTTAACGCTGTCGGAAATTTCAAGTGCAAATTTTCAGCAGCCCGTGCGGGCCATATCATGCTTAGGCTAGGGCCTACATGTAGGCTATGTAGGCCTAGTCCATCTCGTCACACGATGGCGAATAAAAGCAAAAAAGGCCATGGCCTATATCCTGTAGTAGAAGGCGGCACGTGCGAAAAACTTTTAAAATAAAATCGAAAATCAAAATCAATCATAAACCTGCAAGCGATCGAGACGGCAATAGGCCTAAACAAATTTAATGCCTATAGCTTCCGGCTGCAAGGCAACGATCATATTTTAGGCCTAGCCTACCCACAATGTCCCACAACACCACACGAATTGCTCACTTGCCCAAGTCACTTTTTTCGATGTCGATTCGAAGATGTCTCGATTTTCACACCAAACCAAATTAAGTAGATTATTGATGAGGTTTTATTGCCATCTCTGTGGCCGGGTCTTCAAAGTTTAAACGGAAATTTTGAAATCACACTCCTCCCTAACTACTCTGCGGCCTCTTCCCCTTAACCCTCAGTGCCACTACAGTGTAAAGCATCGTCGACCTAGACTATGCTATAGCCTACTCGACCGTCGACCGTCTGAAGCAAAGTCTAAAGCTTGACCATCAGCAGTGGCGGATCCAGAAGGTTGAAATGGGGGGGCCAAATGGGGAGGTGGTGGACGAGCGGCCGAAGGCCGATCGGCGAGGCGCGTAGCGCCGAGAGGTTGGGGGAAAGGGGGAGGGGTTTGGGGAGGGGGATGTGCCCCCTCCCCAACCAGAAATTTTTTAAAATTCCGCACTGCAATGGCAGCATTTTAAGCTGTCATCTTAATGAAATTGCTCTCCACTACTTAAATGCTGACAAACCAAGAAAGAACTACCAAACTACCAGAATTGGAAGCCAGAAGCTGTTGTTTTACTATAACTGTTCATCGAACAAAATGCTGAAATTTTCCAGCTTGAAATGTAACAGATAGCTCTGGAAAGAAGTCATATATTTGTACAAAAATAGCACCTGTACAAAGTTTAACAGTAAAGTATAAATAAAGTAAAATGATAGTATCATATAATTGTTTATAACAGTGAATAATAATATCATAATCATGATCATAATAGTAAATAACATCAAGGTATATTATAACATGTTTTTCTGGGTGAAAATTTTCATTTCTGTGGAAAAACTTGTGCCCTCCCTGGAGGTGTCTAAATTAAAAAAATAACTGGATATATGGGCTTGTTATCTGGTATTATTTCAGGGCTTTTAAAAGGAATTTTTAGAACTGCACAACTTCCAACCAGCCTCCAAGGTCGTAGTCAGGATTTAATTTCGGAGTGTGTTTCTTTGGCGGAGAATTTCTTATGAAATTTTCTAGTCGTCAAAATTTTTGAACACAACTTTTTAGTCGTAAAAATGTCTGAAAACACCGTTGCTTAGTCGTAAAAAAGTTTCTGAAGACACCTTTTTTAGTTGTCAAAATTCCTGAAAACTTTTTTTGTCGTAAAAATGTCTGAAGACACCTTTGTTTAATCATCAAAATTTCTGAAGACACCTTATTTTAGTCGTCAAAATTTCTGAAGACACATTTGCTTAGGTGTCAAAATTTCCGAAGACATCTTTTTCTAGTTCTCAAAGTTTCTGAAGACACCTTTTTTAGTTATCAAAATTTCTGAAAACACCTTTTTAGTTGTAAGAATGTTTGAAGACACCCTTGTTTAGTCGTCAAAATTTCTGAAGACCATTTTTAAGTCACCAGAAACGGCTTTCTTAGTATCTTTCGCCTAATTTCATGGTTTTTTTTCTTTATGTGCTAGTGATTAATATTCTATTTTTTTACATTTTCTATTTCGGATGGTGTTTCCATGGGTTTATTTCATGTGTTAGGCCCTACAATGCCTACATCCACGAGTGGGCACACTTTTCCTTCCACTCAGTTGTTCTACTCTAAGCAGAGTCGCAAAATGGGTTATTGGTTTAGTTAGGCTGGTTTCAAAGTGCAGTTACAAACTTCAATCACAAAAGTTGCAATAGGCCTACAGTACTAACTATAGGCTTCTGTAAATGTCTGTTTAAAGTGGCGTATTATTCCAAATCGGAAGACAACAAAATTTCAAATTATTTTTTAACTGCACAAAAATGCTGTTACAACTGCACAAATCCATTTAGAACTGCACATTTTGTGTAGAACTGCACGTTAAAAAGCCCTGTATTATTTCACAATGAGTCTACAGTCCGAAACATCGTTAGAACATTTAGTCGGTCTTCTGACATTGTGTTCTGAAGTAGCCTATAGTAATTATTAGCTAACGTTTGCTCTACTTTGGAGAAAGCTCTTTCGGCTTTAGCACTACAAACTGGAAATGTTGCCAATGCATTCAGCATGGTGTGTACTTCACTGTTGGAAGAGAATCAGCAGGACATGAAATAAAAGTCTTAATTACTGAAAAAGTATTTTATGAAGATGTGGTGCTAAAACCTTCTTTCATACGACACATTGAGTAATGAGGGGGGGCAAGTTCTGTTAAAATTTCAAATGGGGCGTGTTCTGTTAAAATTTCAAATGTGGCTATGGCCGGATTGGCTCCCCTGGATCCGCTCCTGATTAATAGTTATTTGTTTTTAGTTGCAAGTGTTGTTAGTGCTAATATTTTAACATCTTACTGTGAAAATATACACGAATAGCATACACTGTGTGCCATAAAATACATAAATCATAATCGGATACTGTTGAAAGATTGTTTCTTTTCTTTGCGTTATATTAATACACGTTACCGTTAGACCGGGAGCGCTTCTGAGTAAATTACCTTGAAGGTGCGCTATATAAAAAGTCAATATTATAATAAACAATAAATAATAATAATAATAATAATAATAATAATAAATAATAATATTTAATGTAATTGTGTGAGAGGCTTAGATTTTAACGACCTTTATACATTAATTCTCCTGGACATGACTGAACCTTGTAAAAAAAATTTTGGGCGTCATGGATGGGGGGGGGCCACGTCCCATGGAGATTTGAAATGGGGGGGCCATGGCCGGATTGCCCCCCCCCTGGATCCGCCCCTGACCATCAGTGGCTGGTCCTAGAATCTGGAATGGGCTTCCTATTGTGCCTATCAAGGTAACACCACTATGTTCCTTTCTCGCTTTAAAACTGCCTTATTTATAGCCGTTGTTGGATTGGGAGAGCTTCTGAGTAGCTTATAGCTGTAAGGTCAGCTATAGGCTATAAAAAGTTAATAATTATGATAATTTTGGATATTGGATTTTGGAACGTTCCTGTCTATCGATTTTGCTTTGACTGAGCGCTATCGAACAAGCTTAATTAGGTTACTAGATCTATTACGCAAAGTGATTTCTCGACCCAGAATCCTAGATAGAAATCTTGTGCAGCGTGAAAATTTAATTTTCTTGTTGGCTCTCTTTCTTCTCTTCCATCAGTTTCCTGACGATAATTATTATTATTATTATGAAGTTTCTCCACACTGTTCTTTTCCTAGGCTGACAGTCGTGCCTATCTTTGTTAACCCTCGGGCTACCAAGCTTTTTTTGTAACACTGACTACCAAGGGGGGGTGGTTACCACCCCCCTGGATTTTGGGTTTGGTTTGAGATATCATAACTTGTAATACACCAATGGATTCAGCATTCATTTCTGCACAAAATGATATATTTAGATTTAATATAATGTGAATGCACCCCGAAGTTATGAATTTTTTTCCATGAGCACCCATAGCTTCACAAAACATGTACTTACGCATAAGTAAAATGTTGGATTCTGTGTGTGTAGAACATCATATATATAATTTATATTTAAGAAAGTCATATATTCAACTATAAAAACTAGTTATAAGTCTTTTTTATGTACAACAAAAAGGAAAAAACATGCATATCTATCGAAAAATCCATATAAAACACGAAATTATGCCATTGTCGGTTTGCGTCGAAAAAAATTCGACATTTTCACACATTTTAATTTATTTTGAGCACTTCCGGTCATCAAAAAACAAATTAATTGGTATGAAAAAATAGCCCTAAATCCCCTCTATAAAATGACATAATTTACTTCTCTTAAAAAATAAATTATGGATATGTTATAATAGAAAAAACATGTAAATTATACGAAAATAAAACACCTTTTTACATATTTTAATTTATTTTGAGCACTTCCGGTTGTCAAAAGACAACCTCTTAATGTTAATTGACGGATAAGATATAGACAAAAATCTAGGGGGGTGGTATCCACCCCCCCTGGTGCCTCGGGTATAATGGGTATAACTTTTGAATGGTATGGTATATCATCACACATTTTACCTCAAAATGTGTGCAAATGAACCCCTACAGCTACCTAAAACGTCAAATTTTTATTCCATACGGAAAAAGTTTGAACTCGAAAAAACCTAGGGGGGGGGTGGTTACAACCCCCCCCCCCTGGTAGCCCGAGGGTTAACCCTACATTCATTGTTAAAACTACATTATTCGATCCATATCCATCATTCGTTGCTTTAAAAAGGTGTGTGATTAACCACTCAATCTTTGCAGAAGTAGGCTATAATTATAATAGCCTACAATTTCAGTTTAACGACACATTGTGAGAGGCTAACATTAGCCTACATATATTAGTTAGGCATAGGCCTAATTGGGCTTGATTAATTTTCATATAAAATATCAATAAAATACAATGACAATATCAACTCAAGAGTGGCGGCATGTAGCCTATGTTTTTTAGTAGGCCCTATGCCTAGCTAAAAATAGGGGTAACTTTTCCATGAGGGTGGGGTGGAGGTGGGTGGGCAAGTGTCACCTTAAAACCTTTCAGCTAGACAGAGGGCCGCCAGGCGGGCCGGGGATGAAAAACCCGGCCAATGTAGGCCTAGGTTAATTATTCCAGCTACATATGTAGCCTATGGACCTGCACTTTGTGCACTTTGTAATATAATAGAATTATTAATGAGAAATTTAGCACTTGAAACTTTTCAGCAGATGTGCACATGTAAAATTTGATACTTTACGTAAAATGTTAAGTTAGGCTAAGTAGGCCTATTAAATTTCTATTCAAACATGACTGTCATTTATATAAATAAAACTTTATGTATGCCTATGTTTTAAGCCAAAGCCTATATACAGAGTCGACTGTCAAAAATTATAATTCACGTAGGCCTAGCCTACTACGCAATTAAATTCGCTGTGAAAATAATATATTATGAATTATAATTACGCGTTCCCATAAACTTAGAAGGCCTAATTAAATCTCAACCGATTTGTCGTTATAATAATTACGTAACGCTGGGGCGGGTGGGTGGGTGAATGGAAACGTTACGAAGCGTCACATGGTGGGTGCACGTACGGGTGGGTTAAAAACACTGGGTTTTGGCGTTACGTAATTATGCAATGATGACCCCTAATAGCCTACGTACGCAGGGAGGGTCGTTGGATTTAGGAATTTACGTATGGCACAGTAAGTGGTCTCTTGCAGTGGTGTAGTGGGGGGGGGGACGCGGGGAACGCCGTTCCCCCACTTTTTTTCAGAGATAATGGAACATTAATAATAATACTACTACTAATATTATTATAGGCCTAAAGAGCGCTCCCCCACTTCATTTTTTTAGGACTACACTAGTCTACTGGTCTCTTGACAAAAAGTAGGTCTACATAGGCCTACGCAAAATGAAAGTCTAATTGTGAAGTTCACATTAGCTTATTAATTTATAACTCTGTAATATCCTAATAGTCATCCGACGGAATTTTAATTTTATTATAATCGCATTCTATGTACATTGTAGGCCTATATAGCCTACAGTGAACCATGCATGACAGTTAACATATTTTATGCAGGAATTTATCAGCTTCATTGTAGGCCTACGAGTTGCAACAGAGGGGAGGGCCCGAGGGGGTAGAAAATACGTAATATCGATGGGCCTATATAATTAATTTGAACAGCAATTTCCGAGTGATTGTGAGTGAAGGACTTTGTCAAGATCCCTACAAATTGACAGCCTAGGACCTTAACCCTTTCAGACCGTATGTCCATTGGAATGGACATAAGGTCTAAACCCTCGGTTTTCATAATGCAGTGCGGTTTTAACGACTTTAGACCCACTGTCCATTCCAGTGGACATCTCTGTACACGGCGCACACCTCTGTTTGTTTTCATCAGTCCTCAAGTGATTGTGAGTAAAGATGGACGACGGATGTTTTCGGCCGCGGCGTAAGTATATTTTGTAGCTCTGAATCACTATAAAATCATGTGTTTTAATTTAAACCTTTTTAATGATGGTATAAATTGAAGTGTTAACAGCCATCGGGAATGTTATTTTATAGGAATTATATATCCTCCATGTCCTCAGTACAGTTTGAATGGGTGTCCATTACGGTGGACATTGGGTCTGGGACTGATTCTAGTGCATGTTGCGACACATTATTTGAAACACAATGACTTTGCAACACAGTTAGCCTATTCTAAGTACTTTATAGTGTTTTTAATTATGTTTCGGCATAACTATTGGTTAGGATTAGGCTTAGTGTCAGGTTTGTGTCATTGCATTCTCTCCAAGGCACTGTCTTCGATGCTATAGTTTTGCCTATGTTTCCTCTTCTGTACTAGGTTTAGCTGGATGGCAGGTGCTGGATATATTGACTTTGACAAAAGATGGTGATTTGTCTGAAATTGAGGACTTGTCAAGCGATGAAGAGGATGGCAATCCTGCTGTGCCAGTGCCAGCACCAGTACAAGTATCAACTAACACTTCGGAACCAGAAGAAGACAGTTTTAGTGATTCTCCAACAGATGTGACTGGAACCGATATGGATGATGAAATACTCCAGGTGACCGATAAAAAGATTATCAGTTGGTCACGCCTTCCTTTCTGCGGCAACGCAGAGAAGTTTGTTGCTGGACTGCCAACGGATCAAAATGCGTCTGTATTGTCACCGTACCAATATTTCAAACGTTACATTCCGGACAAGTCATTTCAGCTGATGGCTGACATGACAAATCTCTATGCAACGCAAAATAATACACGCAAATTTCACAGCACGACTGCCAATGAGATGGAGGTGTTAGTGGGTTTGCATATGTCAATGGGAACTTTGAAATTTCCTCGAGTTCGAATGTACTGGTCTTCAGGCTTGATGTTGAAAGTGATCGAAGTAAGTGGCATGTCTCGTGACCGATTTTTCAAGTTACGTTCAAATTGGCACTTTGTGAACAACCTGGAAAAACCTGCGGACAACAATGATACTTTTTACAAGGTCCGGCCACTTTTTGACGCTATTCGTCGACGCTGTGAGTCACTTGAGATGGAAGAGGAGATCTGCGTGGACGAGCAAATGGTTCCGTTTACTGGAACACTGAATGTGAAACAGTACATCAGGGGTAAACCTCACCCATGGGGTGTGAAACTGTTTGTACTGTGTGGAAGAAGTGGCTTAGCCTATGACTTTATCATTTACCAGGGATCTAGAACAGAACTGTCACCTGCTACAATGAAACAATTTGGTCAAGGTGCTGCAGTTGTGCTTCATCTGTGCCAGCGCATCCAATTGCCATACCATCGTCTATTTTTTGACAATTATTTTACAACATTCAACCTGCTGGAAGTGTTGGTGGCTAAGAAGATCTACGCTGCTGGAACTGCACGATTGAATCGTTTTGTAAATCCACCTTTGAAGTCAGACAAAGTTTTGTCCAAACAACGTGGAAGCTTTGACCAGGTATATTCAGTTGCTTTTGAAATTTTGTTCTTTTAAAAACAATAACAATAATAATAATAATAATAATAATAATAATAATAAAAGTGATGATAATAATAATAATAATAATAATAATAACAATAACAACAATAATAATAACAATGAAGATTTCTTTGTTGCCGTAAGACAGCCATACCATTACAAGGACACCTCACACACTATACTAGTATAGGCCATACAAAATAAATGATAATTTTTTTCCCCAAATACTGTGTTGTGTAGTCTAAATTTGACATTTTAGAATCACTAAAATCAGTAACAACTGAGCTCATTATAATTTGGTTTGTAGTCTTTTACATTAGTCAAATATTGGTTGAGTGCTCACTATGCCAGAGAGAGGTAGGCCTACCTGCTTTCTTGGCTATTGGTGTAGATTTGGACCATCTTCAACAACATATTTTAGGATGATAAAGTTGTGATTACATAATTCAGAATGTGTACCATAATTCGATTAGCATTTTGTTCAATAAACGATTATACCTGTGCTTACCATGATAGAATTCTACCTTCTTGTTTACTTCCCATCTACTTACTTAGTATCACAGATTTCAACACTAAGTTGCATTATATGTTTTATTTGCAATGGCTGCAATAAGCATTTGCTTTATTATACTTATCAAGTTATGTTGTGGTTTGGTGACTTTCAGGTAACAAGCGGCAGTGGTGCCATTGTATTGGTCAAGTGGTATGACAACCGACCCGTAACTCTGGCATCAAACTTCATTGGCGTCGGCGCTGTTGATGACGTTAGGAGGTGGGACAAAAGGTCTCGGTCTTTCGTGATGGTGAGACGTCCAGAAATTGTACACCGGTACAACACATCCATGGGTGGAGTGGATAAATTGGATCAGCTAATTAGCCTTTATCGCACCTTCATAAAATCCAGGAAGTGGACTCTGAGGATGATCTGTCATGGTGTAGACTTTGCAGTTGTGAACAGCTGGTTGGAATACAAACAGGATGCAGTTCGTTCTGGAATGCGTGAGAAGGAAATGGATGATCTACTGGCGTTTCGACTCCGTATTGCTGACTCGCTTGTACGTGCAAACAAGCCAGCTCAACCATCAAGGAAACGTGGACGCCCATCGTCAGTCGAACTGATCCCCAGGGATGCACCATTGGTCAGACGCAGCGCTAAAGAAATTCGAGCAAACAGTGACATTCTTGCAGATGGTATGGATCACATGCCAGAGTATGACACCAAAAAGGAGGCAACAAGGTGCAAGCGGTCCTCGTGTTCCGGCAAAACGCACGTGTACTGTGACAAGTGCAATGTTCATTACTGCTTTGTTCCAGGGAGAAACTGTTTCAAGATGGAACACAGACAGTGACAAATATGATAGAGCACACCTCTAGAGAGCTGAACTCACTTGCACCTTAATTATATTGATGTTACTAATCGGATTGTGTGATTCTGTTCATATTGTTGTCCAGCTTCAATTGTGACCCAATGTCCATTGCAGTGGACACCCCAAGGGGGGGGACTAAAATTAAAAAAATTTCAAAAAATTTCCTGAACCCATTAGTATGTATGTATTTAACACCAAAACTGGTGAGAGAAATTTTTTCTCATGTAGGAAATTTAATTCAGGTCTGAAAGGGTTAAGTTAAAGCTGCAGGGAGCATAGCCTAATTATAATAATTATATAATTATGCCTAAGCACAGTGACCATTCGGCTGTCATGCCCTAGGTGTGAAGCCTAGCTTATAAAGCTCTTTAAATTAGGCCTACTGAATTATAAATTCAATTTATTCGATCTTCATCTATTCATTCCCTATAGCATATTCTAAGACAATCCCCTTTAAAAGATCTTATCTGCTCAGAATTAACACTTGACAAATAAGAACCGTTTTCAAGAATTATTGGTATCGATAGGCCTATAATTGTTTGCCTGATCATAATTAATTAGGCCTTCAAAGCAATTGGTTGCGTAAAGGAAAATCAAATGTCATCAATTGTGGGTTATTTTCAAACGTTGGAAACTCGTGTCCACTGAGTAAAATATGCTTCAAATTGATTCTTCGATGTCAGGAAAATAAGACCTAGCCTATACCACGTTGTTCCGACGGCACTATAAAAAATCCAAACAATTTGAACAGCGCTTTCGGGTTTACACCAACGGGAAAACTGATCGGCCTATAATAGGCTAATTGTTGACCTGGAATTCGACTGCTGGTGTTTGCTGCTCTATATTATAAAAAATTTATATAATAATTTTAGGCCTAATCCGGTTAAGTTTTAATCAATGCCACGAAGTTTAAACTTCGAACACATCATGTCTAAAGTGTCATTCGATGTTAATTTAAAATTCATTAAAAAATTATTGTTGGCAAAAGCATTACGTAACGCTCAGATTCCCCCACCCACCCCACGTCTCGTAACATTTTCAATGACTAAGAGAGCGTTACGTAGCCTATTTATGCAATGACCCTAATAATACATGGACATATCCCAATCATAATTATTATGCAGGCTTTTTTAACGTGCAGTTGCACACAAAATGTGCAGTTCCAAATGGTTTTGTGCAGTTGTAGAAGCACTTCTGTACATTTAAAACTATAGCAAAAAATGGTCATTGCCATTCGATTGGAAGTAATTTACCATGGAGGATGGGAAGAAAAAGAAGGAGCTGTGCAGTTCTAAATATTCCTTAAAAACAGCCCTGCAATGAGACTAATAATATATGGACAATATTGGACATATCCCCATTATAATTATTATGGTCGAGTGTACAGTTGTACACTTCTGAACTTTGAAAGGAGCAGGATATGGCATTACTTAGTAGTTAGTAGGCCTATAAAACACAGTTAGTTGTCATGTATTGTAATTTGTAAGAGCATGAAGTCACACAAACACAATCAACATCTTCCTCCCATCGCTCATGACAACGAACCAATAAAACGATTAGGCTATAGACTACTGAAAAGAAACGACGACCACAATTCCTCAAAACCACATCTCATTCATTTTATCAATCTCTGCAATTCAAACAAACGAAACAATACTCGATCAATAAATTATATTCACTCGATCAATAAATCATATTCACTCGATCAATCAATTATATTAACTCGATCGATAAATTATATTCACTTGATAAATAAATTATATTCACTTGATCAATAAATTATATTCACTCGATCAATCAATTATATTCACTCAACCAATAAATTATATTCACTCGATCCATAAATTATATTCACTCGATCAACAAATTATATTCACTCGGTCAATAAATTATATTCGCTCGATCAATAAATTATATTCACTCGATCAATAAACTATATTCACTCGATCAATAAATTATATTCACTCGATCAATAAATTATATTCACTCGATCAATAAATTATATTAACTCGATCAGTACATTATATTCACTCGATCAATAAATTATATTTATTTCAGAATAATCCAAAAACAATCCTTCAATAAATAAATAATTCAACAAATGCTAAAAATTATGATATCACTCGGTTAGAAGTCAACCACAGCTAAGATCTTTTAAAAGAAGTTTTGGCCAATAATTACTCAGAAAGTCAGACAAATGTTCGAGCAACTCATTCAACCAATAATAACTTGACACAATTCTGTGCAACATAAATATTAAAAAATCGCAGCTGAACCATCACCAAAGTTCACCAAAGTTCAGCAGAAGATATTCTCTCCGTCAACATATTTTAAAATTGGAATCGGACTTCATGGCGAAAAAATTGGAATGAAGTTCATATCGGAATGTGATTTTAATGTCATATACAAACATCAACAATCTGGCCCGACACTTACCGTAAATACCGCATACATCCAGGAGCTTGGATCTCAATAAAAATTGGAAAACAGTTTGTAGCTCAGAATTGAATTTGCTGAATGTAAAGTGACTATGCTCATGGAATGGGTGTAGCCTACCTTGAAGAGGCGATCTTTAAAATTTCCTAAATTATTATTATTAAATAAATAAATAATAAATTCTTAGATCAAATTTCTACTGGAGAGCATTAATTTGGAGTGAGAAAGAGGGCATCTGACATCTTTAAAGTATTTCTAGTTTGAAGTCGTAGGTTAATATTTGGCATGGTTTTGGTTAAAAAGAGAACATTTCACTGCCGAGGGAACATTGTGCAGTTGTGCATTCTATAGCACAGAAAAAAATGCATTAGTATCTGTCACTATAGTCTATAGAGCATCAGGAGGTTGAAAATGAAACAGTTAATTGTGGAGCATTTAATATATTATTACATAATGATCAGACAACATTCGGTATTGAAAGCCTGGTACTACTTTTGGCATCTTAAAGAGCACATTTGGCATTTGACGTTTGGCATTGAAGGTTGACCCAAATTGCCAAACATACACACATACATACGCATACACATACACAGACACCCTCACACACTCAAAGACTGACAAAACAAACCTCCTAACGTGTTCGGTGCAGAGCTAGCAAGAAGAAGAAGAAGAGTGAGAGAGATCGGGGGTCAACAATGTCAGGTCAAATGATCCACCACCTACTACGCACACCGTCAAATCCGCCTAGAATCGTACGTCAAGGTCAAACCCTTCAAGGTCGACGAAGAAAACGTCCATTCAAGGTCAACTTCATATCCAGCGAAGGTCAGACGCATTCAAGGTCAAACTGAAACCACTGGCGCAACCCGACCAAGGTCAGATCCAAGATCAGATCCAAGGTCAGATCCAAGGTCAGATCCACCACCAAACACCGCGTGGCAAACGGTAAAGCAGTAAATGGCCGTCAAACGTCAACAAGAATGGCTGCTCATAGTTCATCATCATCATCCTTCCATTTCATTTCTCTCCAATTCTCCCTCGTACAAACCGAGTGACAGTCTGATATGACGTTCTTCCAACCTAACAGATTCTTCCAAGGTGACACGCCACCGTCTTCGCACCACGAGCGCCAGCAGCAGCAGCATCGGTTGGCATGGCAACGTGGCGACGCACCATGGCAACGAGACGCACCATGGCAACGCGGCGACGCACCATGGCAACGGGAGGAGGAGGACACACGTCGTCGTCATGGAGATCTGTGAACGCTCTTCGGCAAAATAGACAAACGTCAGACGATATGTAAGGAAAAGATGAGAAAGTTTCTTCGGAGGAGCAGGTGTGTCGCACCACGGTCACTGGGGAGGGAGGAGGGAGGGATGCTGGTGCGGTCGAGGGAGGAGGGTCGGTCGAGTGGAACGGGGTCCTACGACGGTTGACCGGACACGGAGACTCTCGTGCTGCGCGGCTCGATGTCGAGCGAGTATCGGAAAGTTTGTTCCTCTTCGAGAAGGCGTGAAATGTCCAGCAAGTAGTTCGTTACCTGTCGTTGTCGTCGTCGGAAAAGAAGAAAAAGAAGAAAACTGTTAGACTGTTAGATGTATTGCTTCATTTCATCTGTGCATTACAATGTCTTGAATAGTGTGAATGAGTATGAAGATGAAGTTGTGAAGATGATGATGAAGATAAAGACATAGATGAAGATAAAGATGAATATAAAGATGAAAGTATGAAAGAACAAAAGAAGATAAAACCTACATGAAGATAAAGATGAATACGACAATAAAGGTGAGAAGATACCGATAAAGATAAAGACATGCATGAAGATAAAGCTGAATACGAAGATGAAATTGTGAAGATGCCGATGAAGATAAAAACATACATAAAGTGAATATGAATATGAAGATGAAAGTGTGAAAGAACAAATGAAGATAAAAACCTACACGAAGATAGAGATGAATACGACAATAAAGGTGAGAAGATGCCGGTGAAGATAAAGACACGCATGAAGATATCGACGAAGATAAAGACACGCATGAAGATAAAGATGAAGATAAAGACACGCATGAAGACAAAGACACGCATAAAGATACCAATGAAGATAGTGATGAAGATAAAGACACGCATGAAGATAAAGATGAAGATAAAGACACGCATGAAGACAAAGATGAAGATAAAGACACGCATGAAGATAAAAATGAAGATAAAGACATGCATGAAGACAAAGACACGCATGAAGATACCAATGAAGATAGTGATGAAGATAAAGACACGCATGAAGATAAAGATGAAGATAAAGACACGCATGAAGACAAAGACATGCATGAAGATACCAATGAAGATAGTGATGAAGATAAAGACACGCATGAAGATAAAGATGAAGATAAAGACACGCATGAAGATAGTGATGAAGATAAAGACACGCATGAAGATAAAAATGAAGATAAAGACACGCATGAAGACAAAGACACGCATGAAGATACCAATGAAGATAGTGATGAAGATAAAGACACGCATGAAGATAAAGATGAAGATAAAGACACGCATGAAGATAGTGATGAAGATAAAGACACGCATGAAGATAAAAATGAAGATAAAGACACGCATGAAGACAAAGACACGCATGAAGATACCAATGAAGATAGTGATGAAGATAAAGACACGCATGAAGATAAAGATGAAGATAAAGACACGCATGAAGATAGTGATGAAGATAAAGACACGCATGAAGATAAAAATGAAGATAAAGACACGCATGAAGACAAAGACACGCATGAAGATACCAATGAAGATAGTGATAAAGATAAAGACACGCATGAAGATAAAGATGAAGATAAAGACACGCATGAAGACAAAGACACGCATGAAGATACCAATGAAGATAGTGATGAAGATAAAGACACGCATGAAGATAAAAACACGCATGAAGACAAAGACACGCATGAAGATACCAATGAAGATAGTGATGAAGATAAAGACACGCATGAAGATAAAGATGAAGATAAAGACACGCATGAAGATGAAGATAAAGTAAACTGCAGACCCTGCGATGGTGTTCGATTTTGTACGGCGTCTGCTGAAAGAGCTGAATCTCCGTAATGACGTGAGCAATCTACATCGTCGTCGTCGTCGTTTTAAATAAAAACAGAAAAGAAATTCACTACAGTAACATTACTGTCAGATTAAAGTTTGACAATCCAAAATGAAAGGTGACACAAAGTTAAGGAAAGTCAAGTGTGTAAATGTAAAATTAATTAGTGTAAACAAAGCAACTACAGCAGCAGTATAATGTGATAAATGTAGCAAAGTAAATGCACACAATGTAAACAAATGCAAGCAAGATTTGGGCATGTAAATTAAGATAGTGTAAAGAGTGATAATACATGGCGATCTAAAATTAAGATGATGTAATGGGAGTAACGTTGTTTTAAACTCAGTCCATACCATCCTCATTTTCGAGAAGTTGATAAGTCCCTCCTCCGTTGTGTTTGGCGATCCTTCTTCAATGAATGAGAGATCGGTTAGGTACATACCGAGGTATGGTATACACGGAGGATCACAACTGAAAACATACCAAGTATATCACATAACATGCTGACAAGATGCCAAGTATGTTATGCAGCAACTGAAATGCGCATTCACTAAGTATGGCACGTAACAGCTTTAAAAAATGTGAAGTACCACTTATCAACAACAATTAAAAAATGTGAAGTACCATTACTTATCAACAACAATTAAAAATAACTACACAATTACAAAACTGAAAACACATCCACATATTAATATTGTAACATAGTATTTTCATATATTTCATATACCATCATCTTCACATAATATTCACACTGTATTTTCACATAATATTTTCATACATATACACATACTTTTTCATATAGTATTTTCACATATTTTTCACTTAGTATTTTCACTTAGCATTTTCAATTAGCATTTTCACATATTTTCACTTAGCATTTTGACATATTTTTCACTTAGTGTTTTCACATATTATGTATTTGTCACTTAGTATTTTCATATATATTTTACTTAGTATTTTCACTTAGCATTTTCACATAGTATTTTCACTTAGTATTTTCACTTAGTATTTTCACATATTTTTCACTTAGTATTTTCACATATTTTTCACTTAGTATTTTCACATATTTTCACTTAGTATTTTCACATATTTTTCACTTAGTATTTTCACATATTTTTCATTTAGTATTTTCACATATTTTCACTTAGTATTTTCACATATTTTCACTTAGTATTTTCACATATTTTTCACTTAGTATTTTCACATATTTTTCACTTAGTATTTTCACATATTTTCACTTAGTATTTTCACATATTTTTCACTTAGTATTTTCACATATTTTCACTTAGTATTTTCACATATTTTTCACTTAGTATTTTCACATATTTTTCACTTAGTATTTTCACTTACTTAGTATTTTCACTCGGCATTTTCACATATTTTCACTTAGTGTATTCACACATCTCTTCCATAATATTTTCAAAGATGCATCTAGTGCGTGACCTCTATTGGTGTCATAATTTACACAGAAAGCCATTGGGGTCAGAGGTGGCGGGGTCTTACCGATGAAGCGCGTCACGCATGTTCTTGAATCGTCCGTCAGACGAGACGAGCAGCTGAAGACGTTCGATCATCTGTCTCGTCTGCAACACAGACGACAACACAGACAGACAATGCATGACGACAACAGACAGACAGACAATGCATGATGATGATGATGACAATGCATCGTGATGATGACAGACAGACAATGATGATGATGATGATGACAATGATGATGATGACAACGCATGATGATGATGATGATGATGGATGATGATGACGATGATGTATGATGATGATGGATGATGATGATAATGACGATGATGATGATGGTGATGATGAAAATGCATGATGATGATGATGATGATGATGATGATGATAATGATGATGGTGGTGATGATGATGATGACGCACTGATTGTTCGAAACACAGGTAAGTCAATTTGCCAGACAATAAATACAACAAGTAGACAAAACTAGACATTCTTCAGGAGGTCCTTGAAACGAGGAAAAAAATTAAGAAACAACATACATAGAACATTTTAAAATACACAGTTACACACACAGCTACACCAATCAACATACATACAAACATATTACATACACAAAATATATAAACAAAAACAATAATTGATGCATTGCATTAACTCCGCCACTGGTCGCACTCTGCCAGACTGCCAGTCCCAAGCCTGGATAAATGAGGAGGGCAACACTAATTGTCATTCTTACCACACAGTGACGTTAAAAAACAACTACAAACAAAGACGCATACGTTGTTCATACAAAGCATACAATACAGATCTGATGATGATAGTCTCGATCTGTCAAGCAATATACCTGCTTCGATAGTTTCTCCCACGTCTTCCGCAGTCTGTAGACGGAGCTGTTGACGAACGCGGCGCACACCTGGAGCACTCCATTGTAGTTGTGCATGCAACGACAGATGTCAGCGATGGCCGCCCACTTCTCGATGCATGACACGCGATCCTGCATGTTCTGACGACGAACGATCTCCGACACGACCAGACGACTCGCCTGTCAACACGCATCATCCATATATCAAGAGTACACCAAACAGTGCATTTTCTGCCTACCCCGGTAGTACCACCTTGTTGCAACTCGTTACATTTTGTGACCACCCTGCGTCCTGGAATGGGCTCAAACCTGTGGAGCTGCATCTAATGCCCAGAGCTTTGAGACAACTTTCGAGCTGTTTGTATTTATGCTGAACTTTGACATTTTGTATCAGGCTATGTGTGTAAAGCATCCTAGAAGTAGCTTGCTAGCGATGATGCTATATAAATTGTCTTGATTACAATTACAACCTTCTACTCTACACTTAAGACTGTTCTCTTTAGCCATGGTTGGGTCGGGAGCGCTTCTGAGTAGGTACACTTGAAGAGGCGCTATATAAATGTCTGAAATGAATGAATGAATGATAATTTCCAGTGACACACTCGAAAGCAAAGTCTCTGGTGGGGGAGAGAATATTTCATCCCGCTTAAACATTTCAAAACAGACTACCGTACAGTCTCCTCCTCGTGTGCTAGTCATACCTCATTAAATCGTTTGCTGACTAGAAGCACATGAGACGCACGAATCGTTTTGTCTGGCTTCATCCACGCCTGACCCAACAACTCCCTGAAACCAGAAAAAACAATTCACAGCCAGTCAATCAGCAAGTCATTCAGTTAATCAGGTGGTATTTAATTAACCAGCCAGCAAACACCTACTCAATTAGTCAACAAGCCAGTTAGTCACTCAGTCAAAGTTTCTAGACCTTCTCTGACATTCCTCACTCATTTTAAGACAGTTTCATTTGGCCATGCTCAAGCAGGGAGCACCTTGAGAAGTTCCAATGAATGAACAATGGATAAAAACTAACTCGCTGCCGATCGACATAAAGATCTGGAAATCGAGATACGTCAACTGCTCGGCGATATCGAGCGCTGACAACGTGTCGAACGTGTCTTTCGTCGGCGTCTGAAAGAACCGAAACAAGAACAAGTTCGTAAAACGAAGCAAACTAAAGATACAAACAACGCATTGACACATCATTAGTCGCTAACATTTCAGATCCATCGCAGCTGCCTCAGTGCTAACTTAACCAATTTAGCGTGCAATTAAAAAATTCTCTCCACGGCTTTTTATCTGTCTTTTCGTATTCCGTTTTTCAATTCGGTTTTTATCGTTTTTAACATCTATCACTCAAACAATTCAATAAGGAGGCCATCCATATATTAAGTGCACCAACAAATCCTCCTCCATGAGTACAAAATATATGGGCAGCCCCCACCCCCAAGTCTGCAACTCCTCCACTGCGGAACTTCTGCCTTATTGCTTGACCACCTGAAACGACGAATGGGAAAGTGATTCTTGCGTCTTACCTCCGGGGGACTGAGAAGCGATTCGAGGTTGAACTGAGGTTTAAGGATCTCTTCGTCTTTCATCAAAGCGTACGCGACGCTTGACGCCGCTTTGTATTCCGCTGGAAGCAGACTCGGATTGGTGAGCATTTCGTCGAGTAACTCCTTAACGCTCGCCTTCAGCTCAGGGTCTGAATCGAAGTCCTACGAAACGTAAAGATACAATTATGGAGGTCAAGGTAACCAAATTGTAATTGTGAAGGTAACTTTTGTAATCATGAAGGTAACTTTTTGTAAAAATAAAGGCAACTTTTGTAATCACAAAGGTAACTTTGTAATCATGAAAGTAACTTTCCTAATCATTCCATGGACATCTTATTCACCAACAACGTGTCAAGTCAGAGGGGGTTGTCCAGAAAAGAAAGTTTGAAGGACATCCAAGTTCAGTTACCACAGAGCAAGAGTAGATGCTAAGGCGGGCCTCACTCAGCTCTGTCGTTAGACAATGCAACTCAAATCAATGCATAAATAATAAAAAAAATTAATTAGATGAAAAAACCGTAAAGAAATACGATTCAGCCAGAAGTATGTCGTCTGCTGACCTGTGAGTGTTTCGTGACCCACTGGCGTAGTATACTGAGTACTCGCATCGTCGCTGCTGAGCTTATTATCGACTCGCGCTTCTTGCCGACCACAGGCGGCTTCAGCTCACCTGCACACGAGCAAATAAGACGAGCAATAGAACTTTGTTGTGTCACATAAACGAGGATGATAATCATGAAAGGTAACTGCAATGTGCTGCACTTCTTCCTTCTCCACGCCTACGACTGGCACAGAACTAGCAGTGGTGGAATGAAGCAAAACTTGTAAAATGAGTAACAACATATGTTCAAGGTCCTTGGCATCATTTTCAATCTGCACATCATAGCACTAAAGTCTCTTATGATGAGAAATGGCTACATATGGATTTGTTTTTTACATTTGATATTCGACTGACCGGTGGCGTGGAAGCGTCCGGTGGTTTGCTTCAGTGGATCCTTTGGATATGTCGATCCAGCTGTGGCCGCAGCGAAAGCAGCTGCAGCAGCTGTAGAACTGGACCTAAGTCGTCAGAAGACACACAGCTCTGATGATGTTAGAATATATAAGACATGGTTATACCACCTAGTACCACCAGCACCACAGTGTAGCCTACAGTAATAAAAATTTAACAATAATAATAATGATAACAACAACAACAATAATAATAATCCAAACATCTGTATTTGACGGCATTTAACCTGGTCGCTTTCAAACATACTTTTTCCCTCAGACCCTGAATATCTGAGGTCTGAGCCACCAGACGTTTATTTCAGTAACAATAACAAACTCCAAGTCCGGGGAATGAAGTACATCAGGGCTAAAAATATAAGAAATAAAATAATAACAATAACAACAATAATAATAATGCTGCCTTCACGGGCTCTTTCGCTAACACTTTGTCCGATTTTCAATAAGAATAATGATAATAATAATAACAATAATAATCATTCAGAGGCACGTTCGCACAACGCACCGAGGACGAGGACCACTAACTACATAGATTAGATTCATAAATCTCGAGGGATCATAAATACCTGTGGTAAAATTTTAAAAAAAATAATAATAAGGGATTGTCATAATAATAATAATAAAAATAATAATAAAAATAATACACGAACCTTCGTTTCGAAGCTCTTGATGACGTCACAACTGTTCCGGCTTTGGCCGTTGGAGATGACCGTTCCATCGTCGTAGTCGTGAAACTACTGCGCGGAGAGAAACTGCATCCAGATATTAAGTCTAATTCTGTGCTGCCATGCTTCCCTGTTTCACAGAATTACATTGAACAGAGAGTAATAGTAATTTCCTTGGAATTTACATCAAAGAAACATTGTCGTAACTGTAGGCTGACTGTAATAACATTACATGAACAGCAATCATAGCTGCCATGAAATTTAACATTACACAAACAGTAATTGTAGACAAACTGAAACTTACATTACACTATCAGAAAACACACGTTAATTGAAATTGCATTATTAATCGTAGTTACCCCTATATCACATTACAAAAACTGTAATCGTAGGTTATATGAAATTTACAGTACACAAAGCGTAGTAGTATTTACCCTTAAATTACATTACACAAACAGTAATCATAGGTTATATTAAATTTACAGTACACCAAGCGTAATAGTAGTTACCATGAAATTACATTACACAAACTGTAATCATAGGTTATATGAAATTTACAGCACACAAAGCGTAGTAGTTACCCTGAAATGACATTACACAAACTGTAATAGTAGGTTAAATGGAATTTACAGTACACAAAGAGTAACAGTAGTTACCCTGAAATGACATTACACAAACAGTAATCGTAGGTTAAATGGAATTTACAAAATCGAATAAGTTGGCCAGCAACCTTCATCGTGAGCAACTTCTTCGTCTTTCTCTACCTCTCTTCCACAATATTATTTAAAAAGTGAAGAACGCTTTGAGTAGATTTCTTGATGAATCACTATTTAAATGAACGAGTGAACGAAAACAACTTTTCATTTTCTCATAATTATAATGTACAAACCTGATCTGGATCTGACGAGATTTGTGATGATATTGGGCGACGAGAAACTGTAGCTGATCGGTGAAGGAGCGCGCTTGAGTTTCGGGCTGCACGCGGGTGAGCAGCGTACGGCGTTCGGGGAGGTCGCCCGACGCGATATGGGCGAAGACGGTCCGTACGACAGCGTACAGGGGGACGTGGCACGACGAATGGGGGTGGGCGCCCGGCCGAACTTGGGGCTGGTGGCGGGGGAGAGTGCGAGCGCGTCCAACTGGTTGCTCGTCGGTATTCGGATCGGGGGAGCGGTGACCTTCCGGTTGCGGAAGCCGACCCAGAACGACGCGACGAGCGACTGTTTCGGGGTGGTGCACTGCGGGGAGTTGGGGATCGAGTGCGGGGAGCTCGGGACGAGCGTGTCGGAGCTCGTCGCCGTGCTCAGAAAGTGCGAGCTCGAGAACGACGAGCTCGTGAGCGTTTCCGACGACGGGGAGCCGGACGCGAGGCAAGACGGGGCGACGAGTAAATTCCTAATGTTGCACGACGAGGAGCTGTCCGTTATCGACGACGAAAGGTCGCATTTCTCGTCCGGGGCGATGACTTCGGTGAAGATGATCGAGGCCGACGACGTTCGGGGACTGAGCTGCGAGGAGCGGTTGAGCGCGGACGACGCCTCCGACGAGAAGGCGCTGTCCGTCGAAGTCGTGATCGTGATCGTAGTCGGAGTCGTGTACGAGTCGTCGGATGAGCCGATCGGAGATGAGTCGAGCGACTCGGTGCTGCTCCCGATGAGTTGGTCGAAGCTTTCCGACAGAGTCTCGCACGAGGCGATCGGGGCGAGTTTCGGTTTCGGCAGCGAGAGGAGAAGGAGGCTGGCGTGCGATTGCGAGTCCAGTGATGACGTCAGTGTGCTCGCGGAGGCAGACTCATCGCGCTCGTCTGAAAGTGAAGAGCAAAACGAATGAGCGGTTTATAACATGATAGATGTTTAACATGATGGATGTTTAACATGATGGATGTTTAACATGATGGATGTTTAACATGATGGATGTTTAACATGATAGATGTTTAAAACGACAAGAAACTAAAAAAAAACGGAATAAAAGTTGCTTTTTTAAATAAAAAATGGGAAAATGGGGAAAAAACGAAAGTAATTAGTCACATCTTGAACTGAAGATTAAAATAAAAAAACCTTGTTTACACAAATTTTATTTTATTCACCAACCAAATAACACAACTTTTTTAGTAAACAATAAGTTAAAACGGTAAAAAACTGACTTGAATTAAGGAATTCCTTGAAAGTATGGAGAGCTTAAGGGATATCAAACGAAAATAAAATTCAGGAAAATAATTACAGACAGTAAATAAATAAATATGGTCTTATACCCAAAAAAATCAGAAACTTAAAAAAATGAGACGAAAAATAAAAAACAGGATTTTTGGAAGAATAAAAAAGTGAAAATACCTTTTTCGGTTTATACGAAACTGTGTTTACAAAATTACAATAATAACATATTCATTTAATTTTCAATTGACGCAACGCATATGGAAGGGATAAAACCCTATCCATAATAATGATAATAATAATAATAACAATAAAATAATTTTAATAACATTACATACAAATAAGTAATAACAATATACAACAAATAACAATAAATAGTATTAAAAATAATTAATAATAAAAACTCGACGGTGGGCATAACATGGAAATCGGAAACATTGAAAAACTGGAAATTCCTACATTTCCTAAATCCGCTCGGCATTCCTCCTCCTCCGCCAGAGGACGAGCTGTCGCTGAGTCGAGCGCTCAGCGGGCTCTTCTCCCCCGTCACTTCGATCCTCATGCTCCCCGTGCTCACTCGACGAAGCTTCTCCGCGAGCGGCTTCATGAGATGCCTCGAGTCGGCACCAGGTGGCTGTCGACTGAACTCGACGTGCGTGAAACCAACCGGAGCGGAAAGAGGAATCGGAGGAAGTGGAGGACTGGAGGAGGAGGAGAGGTTGAGCTCTTCCGTGTCAAACGACTGCCTACAGAAAGACAACAACAGATTTTGAATATTATGATTATTTGGTGTCATTGTCTGTTTTTATTTGTATCAATTATAATTATTCTTTGTATATTACAAGCAACATCATCATTATTATTTTCATTCTCATTGATTTGTAATAATTTATTATGATTACTATCTATAGTGAATATTTATCATTAACATTGAGAACAAGTATCAGTATCAGTGTTTTTATCCTTCATCATCATTCTAGCGATTTTTATTCATAATTTTTAGCAATTAACATGATGACCAAAATTGACCGCAATCACAATTTATAAAATTACGACAATTATCACGTTTTACAGCAGAGTAATTATTATTATCATCATCATTATTATTATCATCATTATTATTATTATTATCATCATTATTATTATTATCATCATTATTATTATTATCATTATCATTATAACTACCGGTATTAGCATTATTATTATCATTACTATTACATCATCTTCCCATGTAACGATCATAATTCTAAGATCATCGTACCGATGGTTGGACTGCGTTGATCCACAAATCTGTTGCATGCTTTCGAGGTTACCGTACTCCGGGTTACGATAGACACGACGCAGCGCTTCAATCACGCGTTGTCCTGTGGTGAAGACGCGATATGTCAGCAGGAACGTGTTGAGGAAATCGATGCTGAGGAATCGCAGATCCGTCAAACGATCGAGTAACTTCTCCACAGACGCGTGACGGATCTAAAAGAACGCACCCACTAATATTAGGATCGTGGCGGATCTAAAAGAACGTACCCACTAATATTAGGATCGTGGCGGATCTAAAAGAACGTACCCACTAATATTAGGATCGTGGCGGATCTAAAAGAACGTACCCACTAATATTAGGATCGTGGCGGATCTAAAAGAACGTACCCACTAATATTAGGATCGTGGCGGATCTAAAAGAACGTACCCACTAATATTAGGATCGTGGCGGATCTAAAAGAACGTACCCACTAATATTAGGATCGTGGCGGATCTAAAAGAACGTACCCACTAATATTAGGATCGTGGCGGATCTAAAAGAACGTACCCACTAATATTAGGATCGTGGCGGATCTAAAAGAACGTACCCACTAATATTAGGATCGTGGCGGATCTAAAAGAACGTACCCACTACTATTAATATCATCTAAAAAAACGCACCCACTACTATTAATATCATCTAAAAAAACGCACCCACTACTATTAATATCATCTAAAAAAACCCACCCACTAATATTACCGTACTATCATTAGAATTGTCATTATTTTACTCATTATCAACATTTATTGATCTAATTCAGTGCTGTCCAACCTCTTTGAAACTGCGGGCCACCAAAAAACTATTCATGATGTTGAGGGCCGCACCGGTGAACTCAAAAGTAGCAACTATAATCAAATGCAAATTGTTTTTAAGCTGTATTAAAATTTAGCCTGCTGTTAAATAATCATAACGGATGCATCATGGGAACTTGATTCTGTATTCAAATTGTCAAACACCAAAACAACTTACGAACTTACAGCCATTCGTTGGCCTACAATTTGTTTTTCTTCATTTTGACAAAGTTAAACAAAATTCAATGATGATTAGACTTGAAATGTGATAATTATAACAGAAATGAAAATAATAATAATAAAAATAATAACAATTGATAGCAGTACTGGTAGTAAAATTAGACTTGAAATGCGATAATAATAATAAAAATAAAAAAATAAATAAAAAATAACAATAGCAATAATAAAAATAAAAAAATAAATAAAAAATAACAATAGCAATATAGTGAAATCACATAATTTCACCTGTGGAACTTTACACGAATTGAGCGACCGACTGAACTTAATGTCGACATCATCGCGATACAATCTCGGATCAGTTCTGGAAGAAGCAGAAAAACACACCCAACACAAAATCATTATTTTGAAGCTACGTAAAAATTTGTCTTTAAGCACAACCAAACAGAAACATTGACTGGATAACCTTCAAAACTGGTCACCTCATTTGGAAAGCGAAAAATAAGCGGTTTTTCACATTTCTTCACATTTTGTGACCTAGCGGTGGTACCCCAAAACAGTTTAACAGAAAAGTTGGATGCCACTTCACCCAGGTTGTGAAAGCCTGCTACAGAGGAATGCGAATGAACTCGACATTCTTCGAACAGTTTACTATCGAGAAGCAAGCGTCAGTAGCGCTGATGGTAACTGCTAACAGCTGATTGGCCACTTGGGGTTTTCGCTGATTCAAAGACAGTAATATATCAACTGTCTATTTTGTAAAATGTGAGCGTTTTATTTGCATTTCTAAATGGCTACTTACTTACCTACTGTTCTACTTATAACAACACTCAATAGAATGTTGCGACTACAATGTCTCAAAGTATGGAGCAGTCAGAAAGTACTCAAGTACTTAAGACAGTATGCTGAACAACTTACATAGAACTGAATTATTAACACACTGAAGGAAGGGGTCATCACCAAGAAGCCAAATATAATAATTATGCCCAGACCAAGGAAGACCTCTAATCAGAAGGGAGGCAGTATTTCTGTTAGACTGCAGATCTGGTTGACATGCGTGAATGAATGATCCCTCTCTCTCGTACCTGACAGACTGCGGCATCGTAACGGATGATGTTTCGATGAGTGAACTGTTCACCATGTCGCTGTAATGTAGGTTCTCGATACACTGCAACGCACGTTTAGACAACAGAACATGAATTACACATGTGTGCCTGAGAACTGTCTTAAAAAGTTTGGAAAAGCATTGAAAACCTAAAGCAAAACAAACATAAAGAGAAGTTGATGTTATGTCACGCGATCATGTACACACTCCTGGACTTTTTAGGAGAAAAGAAATGGAAGCTGTATTGTACTGTATTGCATAAATATTAGCTAGAGCTATCTCAGTGTGACTATTATTGTGGGAGAAAAATTGTGGGTTTGGACTAAGATCCACTTGGAATTGGTGTGAAAAACAGACTTAACAATGGGGCTCTAAGAAAGACTGTGGGTTGAAACCCCAAACCCTCACCCTGCTTTACCTATCTATGGGTAGAGAGCTTGAAAGGGTACTATAAAAATAGAGAAATAAATAAATAAAAGCATAACACAGTGAACGGCCCAGTCCTCCCCCTTTCGCCTACCTGTGATATGTCGCTACACCACGCCGCTTTCTCTTGCATGGTTGACGCAACGAGGGTTATGGTGACCGGCGGACCACTTCGCGAGTCGAGAGTTATGCGAAAGTCGAGTCCACCATAGTCAACGCGTGGCTCACGTTGCTGCTGCTCGGCTGGTTGAGTCTGAAGTAGACCGGTCGCAGAGTTCTGACTCGCCAAACTCAAGCTGCTGTCGTAAGAGGAAGCTGAAGAAAAGGAACAAGATATTTCAATCGTCAGAATTGACATATATATATAATTTTTATATATTTATAATTTTTAAATATATTTATATATATATTATGTATTGATATACATTATATATATATTTATTATATATATAAATATATATATTATATAATATTATATATATGATTCTTTGTCACACCCTCTCTCACCTTTTCAAACTGATAAACATGAAGTCTTACAAACAATCAATAGCAATGAAAATAATAATAATAACGATGTTGATCACACCATTCAAAAGACGTCACAACGGAGCAAACTTCTGTGTTGTATGATGTATGTTTGAGCAGTTGTTACATAGCGCCCCCTCAAGATTTCTACTCAGAGGCGCTCCCGACTACAGCGCAGACACTGCATCGAAGTTTCATGCCGAAGTGCATGAACAATTGTGAGTGAAGGACTTGCCCAAGGTCCGTACGCGGCGACTTGAGGTGGACTTGAACCCGCAACCTTCCGGCTCCAAGGCAACAAACACACCCTACACCACCGCGCCACACATCTTAACAGACTGGTTTTGAAGCGCCATTGGTCGATGCTTTGTGCATTAGCCAACAGTTGATGCACAATCAAATCAATCAATAAAATAAATCAATCAATCAATAAATCAATTTTTCAACCAATCACATCAATCAAACATCAATCAAATCAATCAAACATCAATCAAATCAATCAAACATCAATCAATCAAATCAATCAATTAATCAAATCAATCAATCAATCAAATCAATCAATCAATTTTTCAATCAATCATGCAGTAGAATCAAACTCTGAAGTTCTGAACTGTGGTCTTGTCTTACTGTCGTCATCGCAATTCGCAATTTCCGTGTTCGGTTCTTCCATAAGATTACAATCGATTAACGGAATCTTGCCGAAATTCTGAAACACAACAGATGAAGACATTCAATGAATCTCTGTCTAATTGTTGCAAACACCAGAAGATAACAGGAAATCGAAATGATTAAATTATAATGATATTCAAAATGAAAGAAGTGTGTGTATTTAATAGCAATGAATGAATGAATGATTGAATGAATGAATGAATATGTATATTCAAATATCAGGTCAATTCATATAGCACATTTCAAGTACATCTCATGATATTAATCACTGAGCAGATAAATCAGCTAACACTGCAATGGCAGTGCTAGCTGATTTCATTCATCCAGTCAACGATATTAACCACTAGCAAAGACAAGTGAAACGTATGTCCAATGCGAACAAGAAGCAAGGATATCTTAATATATTAACAAGACATAAGCCACGACAGAGTCTGCAGTAACAGCTGCTAAACCCAGCACATGCCATATAAAATTAGATAAAATTTGAATAGAAATCATAGGATGTGAAACTCCTAAACTCAGTGGCCAAAACACAACACACATCTCTGCAAATGTATTTGTATATTAATTCTACACAATATATTGCCCATTCATGTAAACACAAGTTACACAACTCAACAAAATGTCCTCTCTGACCCTGACGGAACACTTACAGAACACTTACACTGCCGCCCTTGAGAGGAATTTTGGGGCATACATTTCACATTATTACCCTGCTATGAATCAGATCTAAGCATATATACAATGAATAATATACAACAACAGATCATATACAAATCACACACCACACAAATATCAAATTACATATATGAATCAATTAAACAAATAAGAAATGTACAATGGATCAGATATGCAGATAAAAATACATTTGAGCACAACACTGTGTATCAAATAGGTTCAACATTGTGTGCTACCTACAACACCAGTACAGGGAGCACTAGAGAATGTTCATGGTTGTGATCAGTGCTATCTACAGAGATTACTATTTACATTCCATTATACAGGGTGGGCCATAAAAAAAGACCCCCCCTAAGATTTTTGCCAATATCTTGACCAAAAGAAAGAATTTTGAAATGAAATTTTACAGTCTTGTAGACAATTCATATTTACACCAGATGGCCAAATTTCATTAAACTATTTCAAACAGAACAAGAGTTACACCACTTTTAGTGAAGCCACCCATCGTTTTTTGACGATTCAAAAACCTGACGCAACAAAAAGTAACAAAAAATCAATTCAAATATTCTGGCCAATATCTTGGCCAGAAGTAAGAATATCGAAATGAAATTTTACAGGCTTAAAGACAATTCATATCCACACATGATGGCCAGATTTCATCAAAATATTTCAAACAGAAGAAAAGTTAAATCACTTTTAGTGAGGCCACCCCCCATTTTTTGACATTTCAAAGACGTAACGCAGCCAAAAGTATCAAAAACACAATTTTATTAAGTCTCATCTCAGATAATTGTTATCAAATAGCCTTCATATGCAAGATGATCATTATTATTACTATTTAAAACAGAAACAGGGTACCAGCGTAGCTGCACGTCACTGAGAAGTCACTTAGCAAGATGACAATCAAATTGGTAAATAAGAAATCTGTCAGATTAATCAGGGGTCCATCAAGAACTTTGCAAAGATACTCAAAAGAAGTTTTGGCACTGGTGGTGGGCACATTGAACACAAGTTGTGAAGCACTACCAAGTTCATTTGACAACAGTTATTTGAGACGAGACTTAATAAAATCGTGTTTTTGCTACTTTTTGTCGCGTTTCGTTTTTGAATTGTCAAAAACCTAGGGGGGGGTCTTTTTTATGGCCCACCCTGTATATTAACACATGTAAAGCTACAATAACAAAATCCTGCCAAAGCCTTGCACTGATCCATTATAATTCAAACAGCCACAGCTGTGACCGTTACTACAGAATTATTACCCATTACATTATCAATTACATTACACTCAAATGCAGTAGTTTAGAAAAACCAAAAGAATACAGTACCGTAAACAAACCAATACACAGACCTGTATAGTAATAACATCCACACACACACACACAACCCCCCCCCCACCTCAACAATCAGCCCGTTCATCCCAAACAAAACACCCCGACCAACAATATTCCAATATAGAGGAGGAGGGCATTCCCCCGTTAACCCACCAAAGCTTTCCAGCCGCACCCGGGGGTAAAAACACCCACAAAAAGACGACGACGAAGCTGAAGACAGACAGACGAGAGAAGAAAGAGGACTGACCGGTCCAGACGAAGGAGGCAACGGTAACGGTGGCCACAACAATAATTACAGATGGCCATGATGATGGCTATGGCCGACGACGACAACGACGATGACGCCGACGTTTCCTCTTTCGCAATCAATACGCCACTCCTCGACCAAAAGCAACGGCGGCAACAACGACAGGATCCCAACGTATAACCCCGGCCAGGCCAGCAGCACCGGCTGATCAACAACGACTACGCAATGACGACAACGACGACGACAACGACGTATGACTAAGGATCGAAGACGACAGTAGTCTACGGCGGCGATGATCAGATCGTCCCGTAATAATTACGGAAACTTCTTCTTGCACCACTTGCACTGTGCTGCGACGGCATGGCAGGCATTTTGGATGGTGCATCATGGGATAGGTGGAGGTGGTTGAGGAGGAGGAGGAGGAGGTGGTTGAGGAGGACGTTGATAATCTCACAATACTTCCAGGGATCAATAATAATAATCGGTCGTACGCTGTTGTCGGCCAGCAGCAGCAGCAGCATCGGCAACGTCGTCGGCATGCTTCGATCCGAGGGATGAGGAGGATGAGGATGAGGAGGATGAGGAGGAGGATGTGGACGATGATCGAGCAGCAAATATTCTAGTCCCACGGTGCGTTTCGCCGGGGCATGGCCGGGGAAAACCGACCCCACCCCCCATCCCACCCCACACCATCCCACCCCCACCCCCAATCGGCGATTTATTATGCAAAAACGGGTGGCGGTTGCACAGCGGGGCACGCCTCCTTTCCAGTCTTACAGCAGACAGAAGGAGAAGCAGAAGGAAGAGGAGGATGAGAAGGAAGAGAAGGAAGAGGAGGATGAGAAGGAGGAGGAGGAGGATGGGGTGATATTGATGGCAAATTAAATTGCATGCCTCGTGCGTCACTCGAGTGGACTACGACGACGACGACTACTACAACAGCAACGACGACGACGTTGCTTTGTCATCATACTAGCAGACGGATGCTGAGGAGGACTGCAGCAGCGTCTCGGCCACGACCGTTGCTGGTCGGCGGCGGCAGCGCTCGGTCGCTCGGCTCCAGGCAGCAGCAGCGGAGGCTGAGAAGGCAGCTGCTGCTGCTGCTGGCCGTGGTTGTTGAAGGGAGACCCAGGCTGCAGAGGCAGAGGCTGTAAAGGCTGCAGCGCATCATATGCTAAGCGATGATGATGGCATTGGTGGTAGAAAGCAAGCACACAGCGGTCGTCGAACGATGTGCGCGTATTGCAACGGCGCTTTTCTGTAGTACGTCGTCGTTATGGTAACCGGGGTTGGTGGGGTGGGGGTGAGCGTAGATCTGTTGGTGGAGGGGGGTTGAGGGAGGGGTTGTTGCTGTTACGCTGTCTGCACTTGTTGTCGTTGGTCACGGGTGAATTAGCGACCGAGGGAGGGATGACGTTGGGGGGTGTGGGGGGGGGGGGGTTGACGGATGGATGGTGTTGGAGTTGGGTGGATTTGGGTCAAAAGGTGAATAAGTGTGACTGTGAATGGGGTGTTGTTGTTTTGATTAGGATGATCATTGATGTGATGAGAAGGATGGGTTGTGGAAGGAAGGAAGAAAGGGATGGTTACGTACTTATAAAGGCTGAATGAATACGTAATACGTTCAGATACATACTGTAACATACATATACCAGAATCGTATCTATAGGGTTATGCGTGTGTGTGGTGTGTTTAGGTGCGTGGCTGCGTGCGTATGTGTGTTTGTGTACATGCGTATATCTTCTGTGCGAAGAATCTTATATCTAGTCACGTATACGCATTGCTCCTTAACACTTTCAAAACACGCTCCCACACATCTTTTCCTTCTGGCTAGGATTAATCCCTCGCTGAGGAGGGGTCAGCCACACACACACACAAACACACAAATACACACATAAGCACATACACACACACATGCCTACATACCAAGTTTACCAACAGTATGGAACCGATCCCAAACAAGACAGTTCGAAAGGTGTTTTGAAGCCAACAAACAGCAAAATATAATAATTTACGCTCAAATGGCCATTTTTACACCCATGACGAATGTCAAAAATGTCCACATTTTTCTCACTAGACGTAAGCAAAATTCCAACGGTGCATCGCTGTATGTCCATTTGTTTTGCTTTTTCTTGAACGTAACCAATGACAAATAACAATGACTGACAAAACAATATCACATTTTCTGTGTGCATATGTAATGTATGCATTAGCACTAAATAAATTTTTTGTCGTATACAAACAGAGACACTGTTTACCAGATGGAAAGGAGTCCTTCCAGATATATTATCTCTGTCAAGAGGAATCCCTTCAACAATTTGTGTCAAATAAAAGAGCAACAGACAGAAGCTGATCTAAGTAAAACTGCCAGAGAAGGACTTGTGCTGAAAGTCTGCAAAGAGTTAACATTTCAGAGAGGATGTGATCCTCACGGCTTCAAATGACTAGTCTAGGACAAAGGTCACAGAACTGACATTCAACAAAGGACTTACCTTAAGACAAAGGACTGACCTTAAGACAAAGGACTGACCGTAAGACAATGGGCAAACAAACAATATCCGAGGCGGGGAAATAATGTCCTTCACAAAATCAGCTTTAGGAATTTTATATGGATGCTTATTAGTCCAGGGAAGATAATGCCCAAGGATAATGTCCATGAAAGATAGGTCCCACACCCAAAACAAAAGAATGGACCCTGAACAAAGAAATGACCTAGGGCAAAGGTCAAAGGACTAACCTTAAGACAAAGAACTGACCATGAACAAAGGACTGACCTAGGACAAAGAAGGACTGACCTAGGACAAAGAAGGACTGACCTAGGACAAAGAAGGACTGACCTAGGACAAAGAAGGACTGACCTAGGACAAAGAAGGACTGACCTAGGACAAAGAAGGACTGACCTAGGACAAAGAAGGACTGACCTAGGACAAAGAAGGACTGACCTAGGACAAAGAAGGACTGACCTAGGACAAAGGACTGACCTAGGACAAAGAAGGACTGACCTAGGACAAAGAAGGACTGACCTAGGACAAAGAAGGACTGACCTAGGACAAAGAAGGACTGACCTAGGACAAAGAAGGACTGACCTAGGACAAAGAAGGACTGATCATGAACAAAGAAGGACTGACCTTGAAGAAGGACTGACTGACCTTGGCTAGATGTAGTCTTCCATTCGACGATCTTGTCGTCAGCAGCAGATGATTGGTGAAGAGAAAAACCTGTCGAACCGTTTCCTTCCGCGTTTCTTTAAACGACGCACTGAACGATCCGAGTCTTCCAAGGCCGCTCCGTCCCTTGTCCGTCATCACCTGGATCAGCGTCCCTAACATCCGCAACACAGAAGCCAACAAATGTCTGATTAATACTAGAAACCAATGTCTGGAAACGTCGGACACCATCGCCATTAACAGCTTCTAACTGCGTTTTGAAATTCTGAGTCCTCCAATGAGACATTTATATAAGAATGCTACAAGAGAAAACGGTTAACAGTGACAATGTGTCACTGTTAACTACCAATTTCTGTTATCATGGTTGCACATTTAAAACCATCACATACAAACACTTATAAATTTTTTAAGTTTCAATATTCTAGTGCCAGTCAAAACGGTTAACTCTACATAATATAGCTAACAGATAAAAACAAGTAACTAGCGCCACCTTCCGAATGACAAAGAAATTCCGCGTCTGCTGCCACCTTGTGAATGGATAGGCGATTATTAACTGAAGCGTGATATCTATCGTAATGTTAGTATGTACACAAGCATCAAAACTAATTATTACAGTATCACTGTAGTGTTGATAATTAATAAGCAACATGAAAAGAAATTAAGCATGCAATTAGTAGGCATATTATGATTAAGTAAAACATAATCTAAGAAATGAAATACAAACCAGGTAATTAGTAAGTAGAAATGAGGTGATAATTATAATCAAAATATAAAAATAAGCAGGTAACAAGTAGGCAACAGAAAAATAAAAGTTAATATGGCAGCGTGGCCCTTTATGGAGCAGAAACGTAATGTTATTATGTACACAAGCATCAAAAATAATTATGAAAATAAACTATAGGAAAAGCAGAAGTGGAAAAACTTGAGGCTTTTGAAATGTGGTTGTGGAGAAGAATGGCCAAAATTAGTTGGATGGACTACGAAACCAATGAAGAGGTGCTACAAATGGTGCAAGAAGAAAGATTGCTGATTGAAATAATACGCAAGAGGCAGCTAAACTGGCTGGGGCACATGTTGAGGTGAGACTCGCTCTTGAGGACTGTTCTCGAGGGAAGAATGGAGGGAAAGAAACCACCAGGAAGACCAAGAAAGATGATGATGGACTGGTTGATGGACAGAAAAACCGACGAGTACATACAGAAATCAGGGAAAAAGCACAGAATAGACAAGAATGGTGTCGTTGGAATCTTGGACCTGCCTAAGGGCAGAACACTAAAGAAGAATATGGCAAGTATTATAATTAAGGTAGATAATTAGGTCTAAGGCAGAAAATAAACAACAACAAAATGGTAGATGGAATAGAAATAAGGGAGTACTTGCTTAGTTTGTACCATTCTAGCAGGGCATAGGGACCACATGGGCTCCACCAATAATTTGTGGAATATTGGCTAAAAAAGGAAGTTTTTATGTGAGAAATAAACATAGTGGTGTGACCTCTATACGCACAAGGCAGAGTGCAACAGGGAGCCCATTCCAGGTTCTAGTACCAACCACTGAGAAAGAGCGTCGCTGCACTATAGTAGGTCCTAAGTCCTTATGCAATATATATAATTATATAGCGCCACTACAAGAGAGAGAGGCAAGAAGTGATGCATGTTTTTTTAACGAAACAAAATATTATTATTATTAATTTATTTTTTTATTTTTTTGCCCTGAGGTACTTCGTTCCCTCAGGGACTTATAACTTATAAAAGCAATGTCTTTATTCTTATATATTATATATTATTATTATTGTATGATATTATTATTATATTATTATTATTATTACCTTGTCTGACGAACGTTTGGTTGACGTCGAGAAGAATGTCGCATCCTTCGACGATCATTCGTTCGATCGCAAGATTCTTTCGGATGTTTTCCGTTTCGCTCACTTCATCTTGCATCACCTGAACAATGACAACAATTGCGCGATACATGACAACAACGCACAACACTTTAATACGATGACAAACAACACTGACAATAATAAATGAATGAATGATGAAATGAATGAATTAATTAATTAAAGAAAGAATGAATTAATTAATTAATAAAAGAATGACTGAGCAAATGAATGAATGAATGAATAAATGAAAGAAATAAAAAAGAATGAAAGAATACATAAGAATAAATGAATTAAAGAATGTTCAGGCAAATGAATGAATGACTGAATGAATGAACGAGTGAACAAACGAATACAAGAAAGAAGATATAAATCAAAGAATGAAATCATGAAAGAAATGAAATCAAATGAATGAAAATGAATCAGTTAATGGACAAATAAATGAATTAGTGACAGAATAAATTAATAAAAAAATAAGCGAATGAATGAATAAACCTGGGACATTTCTTCAAGTTTGCTGAGCGCAAATTCGAGGCTTTTGCGTTCGACATGGTCGTGTGGAGTGTGTGCCAACAACTCATGGATTGTGATGATGTAACGCGGAACCTGATAACAAAAACAACAACAGACCATTTCAAACAATTATCATTATTGCTAATTGTAATAAATGGTAAGCAACACACATGGCGATTTAATGATGCCTTCCTTATAACCTTACCTCATTTTCAATTTGGGGTTTCGATTTTGGAATGTTGAAATTTTGTGGTCTGAAATTATGGGGTGTTTCCATTTTGAGGGGTTTGAAATTTTGGGTTTTGAAAATATGGGGCACTTCCATTTTGGAGATTCCCAAGGACATGATTGCAAAAATAAACATAAAACACACAGAACTAGTTTAAAATTTGGAAATTACACATTTCAGGGTACCTGTATTCCCACACCCATCCCCCCCCCCAAAAAAAAAACCCAATGCAGATAATGGATGAATGATTCAAACTGAAGTGGATGAATGATGAATCATTGGAAAACTGAAGTGAATGAAAGAGGAATGGAATGATGGATAAACAAGAGACAGCGCTGCTCCACCTGATGCATAGGATAGGTGAGAAACGTAGCCAATGAATGTCCTTCGCAGACTGTCTTCTCCTCGTATCGTCGCAGCAGTTGGTTGAACTCCATCTTCTGCTTGTACTCGGCCAACACCTGGAGACTGTAGTGGTGGTTGCGCACGTACTCCTGGTAGATTCCGAGCATCGGAAGCAGCATGTCGAAGACATCTACAGCACATTAACGTAACGCAACATATATTCATAACATCACATGTTGTATAAAATCACTTAACATAAACATCACACAACATAAACATCACATAATATAATGTCACAAAAACATCATTTAACATAACATAACATAACATATCACCTAATATTATAACATAAGATCACATAAACATAACATTACTAAACATAACATAACATCAAATTTCAAATCAAATCAAATCAAATCAAATTTTTTTATTGAGCCAGAGAAAAGCACACAAGGTACATATCATCACATAAAAATAAAACATGAATGTTATTGGCAACAAAAGGAAACCCAGAAGGGACTGCAGAGTCCCGCTGGTTAGGGCCACCTAAGCACAATTTCTGGTTCTAGGCGTTAACAAATTCAGCACAATAAAATTATATTCTATTTTCCATCATATATGCAATAAATCAAAAATAAATCAAAACTTAACTACGAAAATTAAACGTTCCAAATTTTAACATCACGATATTACATAATATGAATATCTAAACATGATGTTAAGCAAACACGTCTTAATTTTAAAAAATCAATCAATACCAAACTGAAAAAAGTAAGAAAACCTTAAGTAAAAAACATAAAGCCTTAACTAAGTAGGGAGAAGGAAGTACACATAGCACATAACATAACATAACAAGGGTTTTAAGTGGTTCAGAAGATTCTGGGTCGTTGTTATAACCACTGAAAATTTATCTGGAACACCTAATAGGTCAATTTTTTCCCTAGCTTCTTTTTAAACACTCTGACTTTTGTAGTCCACCGACAGGTCCGACACAGTGCTGTCATCCAAACCATTCCACAAGTCTACAACACTAGCACTGAAGAATTTCTGTTCAAATGCTACGACCCTATTTTGATGTGACCTCGAGAGTTGATTTGTTTGGTGGTAATTCAAAGAACTTCTCCCAACATAGTGTTTCCTTTCCAGTAATGTTCTTATATGCTTCAATTAGATCTCCTCTGCTCCTCGGTCTCTCCAGTGTTGTCAGCCCACGCCTTTTCAACCTCTCTTCTTAGTATAAATCTTTGTAACCCAATTGCAAAGACATAATTCTGCATCACAAGCAATGACATTTCACTGTATATCTGTTTGCCTGTGTTTCTGCACATGTATAAAATGACACACATTAAAATGTATTGTATTTCAACATTTATAAAGCGCCTCTAGTAGGGTGAACCGTTCAGAGGCGCTCCTAGTGCACAAGGCCCCGTGAGAAGAAACAGGTTTTGAGAAGAGACAAAGCAGAGGAGAGACTACAAGAAAGAAGGGTATACATGTACAATCAGGGGGCGAAAATTTCTTACTTATTTTTGCAGTGCCGTCAGCGTTGTCATTGCACGTCTTTATCGTGAGGGTCGGTTAGGGCTCAGGTTAGGCATCGTGAGGGTCGGTTAGGGTTAGTGTTAGTTTAGCCATAGAAACTCTGGTGGATTGATGGCAAAAGACACTGTGTATTTTTCGCCCCCTGATAGTACATGATCGCCGAAAGAAGTGTAGAGCGAACAGAAGGAGAGAGGGCATTCCAAAGAGAAGGACCAATTGAGACAAATGATCGAGACTGAGCCATAGCGGTTCTAGACCGAGGAACCAAAATGTACTTGTAGGCCTATATAGCGCATACTTGTTAGTGCATGCGAGCACACAGTAGACCCGCAATGTGTGTTTGAATGGACCAGAGTTGTGTACATTCGTGTGCATGCATAGTTTTATAATTATGTATCCATTCATTCGTAAAGACACGAATTGCCTCTTCAAGGGGACAACAGAGTAAGAGGCGCTCCCAACCACAGCGCTGCCAAATAAGACCATAATTTTGCATGCATGTGCTTGTGTATCTATTATATTATCACATTCATGTGTATGCAAAGAATATTAGATACTATATTTACTCAGAAGCTCAACCAATTAATTAACACTATTTATTACGATTTACGTGTAAAAGCGCTAAACAAAAACGTGTTTAATTCAATATTACCTTACAGTCAACTACGCAAAGCCGTGTGCGTAAAGTAAACAACAGAGGACTTAAAATGGCGGTCATTTATATAGCTCCATACACGACAGGCTCGCAATTATTATAGCGCATAAAAAGCATCCCTTGAAAAACTCTGCATGACATCGTCGCCAGGCGGCGTCATGCTGTAGTGAAACGTGTCATAGATGTCGCTACGTAATAGCGTAAAAGCGCTTAAGTTGCCAAACAGCGCTGACGGCAAAAGCGCTTAGATGATCGGGAATCGTCCATCTTCATTTCGCTCGCCCCATCTGACGGCGGCCATCATAAGCAGCGACGGACTTATTATTAAATGGTGGGAGAGCGAAATCAACTGCAACCTTCGAAGGCAATTTACCGACCAATAATAACGCCATCTCGCCAGCAGGCAACGCCGTTTTGCCCAAACGCGTCTTTAAACAACTGCTCGTTTAGTTTTAATATATATTATGCTAGCTGGGGTACCCGGCGTTTCTCGGGAAATTTAGGATTCGACCCGCTGCGGCCACAACCCCACCAAATCCCCCTCCTTCACATCCACCTCCACACCCAAACCCCCTCAACCCCCACATCCCTTCACCCCCACCGCCAACCACTGTACCACATTCAACTCCTCCCCCCATCGCCACGCTCTCCACCCCTCACCCCACCACTCCAACCCCCCTAAAACCAAAATTGTTTTCCCACCGACGGCCAGCAGATGTCGTGACACATTGAAAAGTCTAAGGTACCATACCATATATATATATATATATATATATATATATATATATATATATATATATATACGACGTTGACTGCCACGGAGATCAAAGCGCATCGTGGCGCCATCTAAACTGGCACGATAATTAGATCTTCGATATATATATATAATTATATATTATATGTAATATATATATATATATATCGATAAATATATATATGGTTTGTTGATCGAATTGCAGAGTAAATTGGTTTGATGATTCAGGGACGAAGACGATTGGAGGGGGGATGTTTGGGGAGGGTTGGGGGAGGGTGTGTGCACGCTGCTCGGAATGTCTGCTATTAGAACTGATCGTCCGTTGAGTCTGTGACGTCAGATGCCGTCAGAAAACGCGAACCCGCCGTTGATTGACGTAGTGTAGCAGACGACTTTTAATGTTTTAGTGACATCACGAAAATCTCAGACGTTCATCGCGGAAAACGAACCGCCGCAGGGCATATTGGGAAAGAAACGAATGTTAATGACCGTCGAGTTGATTCACCGAAGAAAACGCATGCGCACTCACGAACACTGTGACGCATGCACTTCCAAACATACTATACACATATGTTGGGGCGCGGTGGTGTATTGGGTAGGCCTATGTTCGTCGCCTTGCAGCCGAAGGGGTGCAGGTTCGAATCCACCTCAAGTCGCCGCTTAAGGACCTTGGGCAAGCCCTTCACTCGCAATTGCTCAGCGCAACAAGCGCCTCTGAATGAGAGATTGAAGAAGCGCTATAACAAGTGCGTATACAAACAGACAAACAAATATGTAGCAGCCGGAAGGTTGCAGGTTCGAATCCGCCTCAAGTCACCACGTATGGACCTTGAGCAAGTCTTTCACTCGCAATTGCTCAGCGCAACAATTGTACACGCACGTACATGCACGCACATGCACGTACATGCACGTACATGTACGTACTGTGATGTGTCGCGTACACAAACACTACTCGCATTATTTACCAACACACTTTGTTTAACGAACCGCGCGATGAAATTTGTGGGAAAAAACAAAAGTTACTGTAGTTAAAAAATTAGTGTCAATTGCCCAGGGTGTGTTCGGAAGGCCCCCTCCTCTACGTGCGGTGCCCATACTTGCAGACTACCTGCTGTTCCAGGCACCAACAACCCAAACACGCACACACACACACGCACACATACACACATACACACACACACACGCACACACATACACACATACACACGTGCACACACACACACAGGCGCGCACACACGCACACACACACGCACGCACGCACACGCACACATACACACATGCACACGTGCACACACACACGCACACACACACACACACACACACAGACGTTGATAGCATTGAAGAAAAATCGATCGGAAACGCCATTACAGTTGGGTCGAAACGAACGACCGACCGCACGTTCATCATGATGCGCACGCGCGATGACCCCGCACGTGACACGGCGCTCTCCAGAGGGCAGGGCAACAACCATTGACACTCATCAATCAATCGCTAATTAGACGAACACAGCGACATCTAGGCATCTTTGTTATCATCGTCGTCGTCGTCGTTGTCATCATCGTCGTCGTTGTTATCGTCATGCAGTTGCAGAAAAGCATCGCCAGGTGGCCGAGGGAAACTAGGTCAACAGGAAGTCGACGCGCAGCCAATCAAACAATGCGACCATCTGGAAAATTAGGTCAATGCCAGGAAGGCTTGGAAGTATTGACATGAATGTCTGAAAATCGGGACAAACCTCAATAATAATAATAATAATAATAGTTGATGTCCAGGTCAGAAATAATAACAAATGAATGATGGTGATAATAATTTGACAGGCGACAATCTCAATGCCAAAACAACTCAAACTTAGTGAAATTTATGTTAAAACGTAGCCTACTATTCGTTTCGTCTAAATTTCAGGGATCTATATATAGCGCCTGTGCATGCGCTTGGCTTTCGAGCGGCGCTATAGAAATTTTTATGATTACGATTACGACGGCGTTCCAAAATAGACGGAGTATACACAGAATTGGTTTGTAAACATTCGTAAATTAGGCGTACATTTATCTGTGGGGTCTTGACCCTTAACTCCCCTAAACATAGCCTATACAGGTTTATGGGTTCTTACCTAGAACAAGCGTCGGCCAGTTTTCCATGCGTGCCATCAATCCCTTGAGGAAAATCTGGTGCAGGAAGAGAAGTGTCTCACTGGCAGCAAAACAGAGAAAACACACAACCCACCAGAGTAAGATATTATTTTGGTAGACAGATGAAAAGGACAAATTATTTGCTAAACAATTTAACACAAGAGCTCTTCAGAAGCAGTAAATTAAGTAAAACATGCAAGCAACAAGGAGACTAAGCATCAGATATTTTATTATTTATAAGTGCTCTACTGTTTATACATGTATATTGAGAGGCGCTTTATCAATTCATACATGTAGATACAATGCAATACAATACAATAACAATAGCAATAAAAATTTATTAAGCGCAACTTTATATTGAGAGGCGTTTTATAAATTTATAAAATTTTATACAATGCAATACAATACATTGAATACAATACAACACCAACATCTAAAGACTGAAGTGTTGGTTCTCACACAGACCTCGAGTCTAGGCCTACTGAACGACAGTGAATCATGTTATGTTATGTTAATCGACTCCTTGAACTGTAAGCACGGACTGACTGACTGACTGACCGACCTGTTGAGAAAGATGGAGTTGACATCCTCGTGTGTGATCGGCGGATTCTTTGAGCTGGCCGCCATCCGAAGTGGTCGAAGAAAGACGGAGACGAGAGCCGAGAGTTGCTTTACGTATTCCTCCTCACACTCCACCAATCCGAAGACGATGCTGTTTCTCTTGCGCATGCTCTCTGCGTGCTCAGACCGGATGTACAGATCAACGATCTGCTTCCAACGCCGACGACACAACCAACCGCGAAAGAAACTCTGCACCTAAAATAATAATTATTATGATCATCTGATCTCTTAGCACTAAAGCACAGATGATACTAATGATACTAATGATACTAATGGTTATAATGATACCAATGGTAATATTGATACTAATAGCACTAATGATACTAATAGCACTAATGATACTAATAGCACTAATGATACTAATAGCACTAATGATACTAACGATATTAATGGCACTAATGATACTAACGATACTAAGGATACCAATGATACTTATGATACTAATGATATTAATAGAATGGTCAAATGAATGGGTGCACATGCATGGTTGAAATGCAAACCAATCGCAATTCTCACCAAGACTGTTAGACTTTGTTAGTATAGCCTACTATATATATATATATATTATTATTATTATTAATTATAAATTCGCACAATCTATGATCACCACGATCGACAAGATAATTAATCATATTATATTGATATAATCATATTCTTCAAAATGGACGACGTATGCAAAAAAGGATTGGTCCTTGAAGAACGGTTAAAAAGTGCACCGTGTGTTTCGTTGCACGTGCAAAGCATCTACGAGATGTAGGCCTATACGATATCAAATAAACATAACGCGGAACGACTACCATGAAACCAACGTCCATCAAACAATATATTATATAATATACGTAAATATATATAAATATATACATAAATATACATATATATATAAATATATCTATAAATATACATATATATAAATGTACATGTAAAAATATACTTATATATAATAATATATACTGTATAGGGCCGTATACATGTAACGATGCGCTGTGAAAACAGGCACGTCGTCGTCTCAAAGACTGAATGCAAAGCATGCAGACTATGTGATGTATACATGATTAGAATATATTGGAACAAAGGAAATAAACGCACCTTCCGCACACACACACACACACACACACACACACACACACACACACACACACACACACACACACACACACACACACACACACACACACACACACACACACACACCACACACACACACACACACACACACACACACACACACACACACACTGACTGATATCAACCCTGGACCGCCATTGGCCACTTACACAAATATTCATCATACGCATTTCAAGATAAAAACCATCTTACTTTTCCTTCTTGTTTTCCCTAAGCTCCCTCCTTCCCTCCTTTCTTCCCAGCCCTCTTCCCTCTCCCTCTTCCGCGGCTCTCCATCAATCCCAAGGGGATGGCAGGGGCATTGAAGTCGACCGATCGGCATTGTCTTTACGAGTTAGGATTCGCATAATTAAATGTCCAACTCTCTTATGGTCTCCTCATGTTCACTCTTGCATCCTCATGACTAAAGAATGTTCTCATTAACGACAAGACAAGACAAAGTCCTTGAAGGTGATGACACAGCGACCTTGAAAATCCTGGAGGGCCATTTGGGGGAATAGGACCGGCTCTGCATTTACGAATACACACAAAGGGCCTATAGGCCTATACACTCAGCGCTTCTGAGTAGAAATCTTGAAGGGGCGCCATAACAAGCGCACAGACAAACAAACAAAAAACTCATAATATTAGTACATGACGCATAGGGGAGAGTTGCCTTGAATGGACCGTTGCCTTAATTGGACCGCAGCCATTTAACACCCTAGATGCATATTTTGCCTCGTTTTCAAATGTTGTAATCGTGCGCGATTGAATATTGCAATCAGTTTTACGAAATTCTAAACATTTATTTAGTTGCGGTAAAAACTCTATTTCACGTAGTTTTGATCTAATTTTTGACCTACCTGACAACGAGTGTACACAATTTAGGCAAGGTTTAAAAATTGCAGTCACGTTTGTTTTAATCATAGCTAAGTTTCATGTTTAAGCAACAATACTCGATTTTGCGCTAAGACTGGCACCTGTTAAACTATAACGGAGTGAGTAGAAGTAGTCCGTGTTGCCTGAAATGGACCACATGTATTCTCCTTATTTGGACCGATAATTTGAGTGTGGTCCATTTAAGGACACCAGTACTTGCAATGTTATTGGGTGTGGCCAACTTTACACTGCTACATGAGGTGTGTTCCTCTGTGCGAACTGCGCGCAATTCTTCTCAAATAGATTCAACTGAGTACTAATGTAAGACTTCACAATCATTTATTCCACTATAGTCTATATTTAGACTTGCACTGGTCATTGTGACAAAGTAGACTACTCTAATTAGTCTTCAGGCAGAGGTTATGCCACTCATGTATTTAATTGATTTCTGCTAGGCCTACTCCAATTGTGTATGATACTTTTAACTATATGGCTAGACACTAAGTGTTTTAAAAGCGATTCCCTTGCTTTTTGGGTAAGATTACCCTTTAAAAACGACTTTAAATGAATGTGTTCCATTCAGGGCAACTGGTCCAATCAAGGATACCATGCGGTCCATTCAAGGAAAGAGGTTGCCTTGATTGGACTTTTTAGAGCTGTTGCTTCGTTTAGTTATTTCTCATAAATCCACGAATATTTTCAATCCTTTGCTTATTAATTACATAGATGAATAATCAACCAAGCATATGGCACACTTTCCCTTTCGAAATTCAGTAGCATTTATGCAGCACACATAAGTTTGCCTTAAGTGGTCCATTCATAGCAACTCTCCCCTACATAAGCTTACCTAAAATACCAAACCAGGTTCATTCACTCATTAAAGAGATTTATATAGCGCCATATAGGACGTTACTACTTAGAAGCGCTCTCAACCCAACCTCTGCTAAAAAGACGGTATTAAGACAACAATAAAACGCTACGCGTAAAGAATAGACATCAGGCTTTATGAAATCTCAAATGTCTCTATTTCTGAGAATCACCAGGACAAGTCGATATGAAGGCGCTATATAAATGGTGCAAAGCACGCGACTGCAGAACTGAGACGATAACACGTGATCGAGAGTGAAAAGCAGATGATAATCGACATCCGGTCACGTACGAGAAACACGAAACCTATTATGTTGCGTCCTTCGTAATGAAGATGGGACAGAATATCGTTGAAGAGAAAGATTGTATAGGTGAGTGAGGTCAACGAGATTAGACGCAAAGTCTATGACACGAACAGAAAAGTTTGGGCCAGAGCTGTTTTCTGAACTTTTGAGGTGAGTACACGTTGCCACCGAAAAAAGTTCGACTTTTTGAGGAATCTGCAGAGAAAAGAGATTTATATAGCGACATATAAGACGTTACTACTTAGAAGCGCTCTCGATCCAACTCCGACTAAAAAAGACGACCTTAAGACTGCAATAAATAGCCTATATAGAGAAGGAAGGGGCGTATGCCTATAGCTAGAAACAATTTCGAAGGGAATTTCCCATTCTGGAGTGCGAACCGTGGGATGGTCGTAAAATACACAGAGTAATTTTAAAGATTAAGGGAGGTGATTTGAGCCCGTGTTTAAAGTCACTTCTCTTGAAGCCCGTAAATTTACACGCCCATGAGAGAAAGCATCTCAGGAAGATGCGCCAAACTGAAATCTGCAGACATAGGCCTAGATCAATATGGCCAAAGATTGTAATCTAAAATACATAATCAATCATAATTATGTTCAAATCAAGTGTGATTAGGAGTCTGACGTGATATGATTGATAATCCTATGCATTCTAAATGCCCATAATCAACTCTAATCCTGCTATTAATCTGTTATTAACATAATCCTGCTAATCTAATCTGTTAATCCGTTGATTTCTGTGTTGATCTTCTCACCTTCTTAATCTTCTTAATCTCTTCATTCTCTTCGTCAACGTTCTCCTCCGACACCGTTCGCCTCTCGTTCTTGTAATCCCACAACTGCAAAGAAATCCATATTATGATTTATATAAAATATATATATTTTTTTTGTGAACACGCACTTTTATTCACTTAAACAAACAATACAAACATAACACATCAATATCAAAGAAAGCAACCGCCCTCATCCATGTCCATCAGGGGCTTAATAAAGGAACCTGAAAAAGCCACAGCGTTAATTCGTTGTATAGTTATGGAAATGCGTTGGAACAAAAAGCTTGATTCCCGGGGTTCTCCGGTAGCTTCTGTAAGACGACGACCCAAATGTGAGATAAAGTTTAGGCCCTTGTTGTTGATCGGACCTAGGGTTTCCAAAGCAACCGGGATGAAAACATGAGCATCAAGGAGGGCGCTGTATTTTTGGTTCTTTCTGTCCTCCGCCAGGCTAGCCGCTGCTCCGGCTCGAGTGGCTGAAGCGGAAAGGTAAGACGGTGCAAGCGTATCCACCACTGTGGCGTCCCACACCAAACCTCTGCCGGCTCTCCATGGAATGAGGGTGATTCCATCCGGTCTCTTGCCGTCTGATCTTACCAGGCCCTGAGGTTCCTTGGCTGCCGGGTATCCAGCTTTGATCAGAGCACGGTAGATCAAGTCGTTTAGTGTACCATGGCGAGCCATACGACCAAAACCCAACGAGCAAGATGCTCAACCATGCTCACCTCTTGCAGTGACAAGTGAGCCGCAAGTGCATGTGTGGGGTTCGCAAATGTTAGCTCCCAAACGCAAACCAACTGCCACCTTCATTGCCTCGTCACTTAATCTCAAACCGCAAGACGTGATCGGCAAGGCGTGCAGCCAGTTTCCGGCGTGCTTAGTCGTAATTGCCTTCCAACGGGCCTGGTCGCATTTATCTGTGAGTGGGTTGGATATTTATTTATTTATTTATATAATAAAATAATATTATATTGGCATCTAATCAACAGTTGAACAAGGAATGATGATCATCGATGATCATTACACTCTTAAAAGAGTTCAGGTAGAATTTATCTGAACGGTTCAGGCAATATATTTTCACCTGAAATTGTGGTGCATTGCCTGAACCATCAGGTGTGCAACCTGACATGATCTGTAGAGTTCAGGTAGGCCTGTTTAGTTATGGACAGTGCCTGAACTTATTCTGTTCAATCTACACGAAGATCATCGGTTGTCCTATATCACGTTCAAAATTTGTTTCCCAGTATGACAATACTATAATTATTAGGGCCTACTAGAATAATAATAATTATTTAATGTTCTACCTAATAAAATAATCTTGCCTAAACCTTTAGGCGTACAACCTGATATAAACTGTGGAGTTCAGGTAGGCCTGCTTAGTTCTGGACTGTGCATAAACCCTCAGTGTTACATTTACACGTTATTCTCCAATTTGACAATATTATATTACTGGAATACTAGCAATAACAATTTATTATTGAACTCGATAAAACAATCTTGCCTGAAACTTCCGGTGTGTGACCTGGACGACCTGAAGAGTTCAGGTAGGCCTGCTTAGTTCTAGACAGTGCGTAAGACTGTTGTGTGTGCATTGCTGAACCCTTCAGTGTGCGACCTGGATGACCTGAAGAGTTCAGGTAGGCCTGCTTAGTTCTAGACAGTGCGTAAGACTGTTGTACATTGTATGTGCATTTCCTGAACCCTTCAGTGTGCGACCTGGATGACCTGAAGAGTTCAGGTAGGCCTGTTTAGTTCTGGACTGTGCGTAAGATTGTTGTATGTGCATTGCCTGAACCCTTTAGTGTGCAACCTGGATGACCCGAAGCGTTCATGTCGGCCTGCTTAGTTCTTGACCGTGCGAGACTATTATGTTGCGGTGCTGCCTGAACCTTCATGCGTGTTATCTGACAAAATATGACGATACTATATTAGTAAAATAATAATTTATTACAAGACCTAATAAAAATAGTCTTGCAACAGCTTTCAGGTGTAGCCTAAATGTATAACCTGACATGATCCAAAGTGTTCAGAGTCGCGGCTGCTTAGTTCTGGGCCGTGCGAAAGTCTGGTGTTCCCTATTGACTATATATTATTGTCACATTCTATGAGTTTCAAAATATCACAATACTATAATTACTCGAATAGTAGGCCTAATATTAATAATTTTCTTGTACTTAATAAAAATAATCTTTCCTGAACCTTCATGTGTGTGACCTAACATGACCTTTAAAGTTCAGGTAGGCCTGCTTAGTTCTGGACCGTGAGAGACCATTGTGTTGTGGTGCTGCCTGACCTTCAGGTGTGTTTCCTTACATGACCTCTAGAGTTCAGGTTGACCTGCATTCTGGACCGTAAGAGACTATTGTTTGCTGTGCCGCCTGAACCTTAAGGTGTGCAATCTGATATTACCTGCAGAGTTCGGGTTGACCTACTTAGTTCTGGTCTGTACGTAAACCTATAATGGGGCGGTAAACAGACATTTCATCTTAAACCAGAGGTTTTTTAGGCAGAGGCGAGGTGGCCCGTGTAAAAATCTGTGTAGCTGTAACGTTTCAGGTGAATAAGTGTGAAACTATGCATGGAAACAGTGCTAAAAAAAGTAGGGAAAATTAAGGTTTTTGCACTCCCACCCTGACCCCCATGGTGGCAGAGTTTTTCCGACACCCCATTGACCTGCTCCGGGTCTAACCCAACCCCCCCTGCAAAGAATTGGGGTAGATTGTTTCAAAACTGTGGCCGTGCATAGCTAATAAAGCCACAAACAAAGCGACAGACAAAGCCACATACCTACGAAAATACATATTAGATAATTTATCGCACTACTCGTTCAAAGGTCTTGAGAGCTGTCGATAATCGTAACTATAATTTTTGATGCTAAAGATATTTCCAAGTCTTTAACTTGCAAGTCACAAACAACATTAAAAAGTCTTAATCGTGGACCTAACTGACACTAACAACAGTACTCCTTGCGTTAGAAATGATTAACTAAATGACACTAACAAGTCTTTAGTTTGCATCTGAATGGCAGTAGCAATTCTTATCGGTGACGGCACTAACAAGTCGACACAGTGCACAGAACCAGGGAAATCAAGCTTTATAGATTAGCCTACATGTAGAATTAGACTAATTGCACAGAGGGAGGGATTTTGTCCTACGGGGATAGTGCTCTACGAAAAACGGGGATTTTGTACGGGGATTTTTTCCTGTGGAATAATATCCGCGGGTTATAATATCTACCGGAGAATAGTGTCCTACAGCCATTTATTAGGCCTACCGATGGCGTTATCAATTTTAGTAAACAAGGCTAAACTGGCGATCTTTAATCCTATAAGAAGCTAAGATCTAAAGGCAGTTTGATTTCTGACTCGCTTGGCTGCACCGGTAAGGTCGATGGCCGCGCGTCTGCACGCTGCTCTGTGAAGAGAGCGTGCGAGCCGCGGTTCGACTCCCGAAGGTGGCTATTTCAGAGATTCAAATCTCGGGCTAGCACGGTCCGTCCACGGGGACCTAAATGGCGTGGCGACACTAATCATCTTCGATATGGCAGTGTCGTTAAACATGTGACAATGGGAGTTTGATGAATAGCTTACTGCCTTTGTTTGCTTGACACAAATAAAGTGCATTCCTACCACCCTAGGCCTATATCCAGCGCCTCTGAGTAGTTTCTTTAAGGAGCGCTGTATAAATGCTCGGATGAATGAATCCAAGGACTCTTTATACCAGTAATGTAGTCCTAAAAAATGAAGTGGGGGAACGCTCTTTAGGCCTATAATAATATTATTATTAGTAGTAGTAGTATTATTAATATTCCATTATCCCTGGAAAAAAGTGAAGGGAAACGGCGTTCCCCCGCGTTCCCGCCCCACTACACCACTGCTTTATCTCCAGGAATGCTTTCTTTTTCTTTAACCACCTTGTACAAAATTTTGACTGATAATCGGAGTTCCGAAATTTTACATCTTGTTTGTAACATAAAAACATCCAACCAGTTACATGTGTGAAGGCAGATTGACAAATAATTATGTTTGCAAGATAAAAAAATGTCTTTGGAGATTCGAAGCACAAACTTTAGCGTTAGAAACGGAGTTTTGAGTGGGGCGACATCTATGACTGAGAGTGAAATGGACGATTACAAAATGTTCACAAGTAGGCCTAGGCCTATTACAATAATCTTTCCTGAACCTTCATGTGTGTGACCTAACATGACCTTTAAAGTTCAGGTAGGCCTGCTTAGTTCTGGACCGTGAGAGACCATTGTGTTGTGGTGCTGCCTGACCTTCAGGTGTGTTTCCTTACATGACCTCTAGAGTTCAGGTTGACCTGCATTCTGGACCGTAAGAGACTATTGTTTGCTGTGCCGCCTGAACCTTAAGGTGTGCAATCTGATATTACCTGCAGAGTTCGGGTTGACCTACTTAGTTCTGGTCTGTACGTAAACCTATAATGGGGCGGTAAACAGACATTTCATCTTAAACCAGAGGTTTTTTAGGCAGAGGCGAGGTGGCCCGTGTAAAAATCTGTGTAGCTGTAACGTTTCAGGTGAATAAGTGTGAAACTATGCATGGAAACAGTGCTAAAAAAAGTAGGGAAAATTAAGGTTTTTGCACTCCCACCCTGACCCCCATGGTGGCAGAGTTTTTCCGACACCCCATTGACCTGCTCCGGGTCTAACCCAACCCCCCCTGCAAAGAATTGGGGTAGATTGTTTCAAAACTGTGGCCGTGCATAGCTAATAAAGCCACAAACAAAGCGACAGACAAAGCCACATACCTACGAAAATACATATTAGATAATTTATCGCACTACTCGTTCAAAGGTCTTGAGAGCTGTCGATAATCGTAACTATAATTTTTGATGCTAAAGATATTTCCAAGTCTTTAACTTGCAAGTCACAAACAACATTAAAAAGTCTTAATCGTGGACCTAACTGACACTAACAACAGTACTCCTTGCGTTAGAAATGATTAACTAAATGACACTAACAAGTCTTTAGTTTGCATCTGAATGGCAGTAGCAATTCTTATCGGTGACGGCACTAACAAGTCGACACAGTGCACAGAACCAGGGAAATCAAGCTTTATAGATTAGCCTACATGTAGAATTAGACTAATTGCACAGAGGGAGGGATTTTGTCCTACGGGGATAGTGCTCTACGAAAAACGGGGATTTTGTACGGGGATTTTTTCCTGTGGAATAATATCCGCGGGTTATAATATCTACCGGAGAATAGTGTCCTACAGCCATTTATTAGGCCTACCGATGGCGTTATCAATTTTAGTAAACAAGGCTAAACTGGCGATCTTTAATCCTATAAGAAGCTAAGATCTAAAGGCAGTTTGATTTCTGACTCGCTTGGCTGCACCGGTAAGGTCGATGGCCGCGCGTCTGCACGCTGCTCTGTGAAGAGAGCGTGCGAGCCGCGGTTCGACTCCCGAAGGTGGCTATTTCAGAGATTCAAATCTCGGGCTAGCACGGTCCGTCCACGGGGACCTAAATGGCGTGGCGACACTAATCATCTTCGATATGGCAGTGTCGTTAAACATGTGACAATGGGAGTTTGATGAATAGCTTACTGCCTTTGTTTGCTTGACACAAATAAAGTGCATTCCTACCACCCTAGGCCTATATCCAGCGCCTCTGAGTAGTTTCTTTAAGGAGCGCTGTATAAATGCTCGGATGAATGAATCCAAGGACTCTTTATACCAGTAATGTAGTCCTAAAAAATGAAGTGGGGGAACGCTCTTTAGGCCTATAATAATATTATTATTATTAGTAGTAGTATTATTAATATTCCATTATCCCTGGAAAAAAGTGAAGGGAAACGGCGTTCCCCCGCGTTCCCGCCCCACTACACCACTGCTTTATCTCCAGGAATGCTTTCTTTTTCTTTAACCACCTTGTACAAAATTTTGACTGATAATCGGAGTTCCGAAATTTTACATCTTGTTTGTAACATAAAAACATCCAACCAGTTACATGTGTGAAGGCAGATTGACAAATAATTATGTTTGCAAAATAAAAAAATGTCTTTGGAGATTCGAAGCACAAACTTTAGCGTTAGAAACGGAGTTTTGAGTGGGGCGACATCTATGACTGAGAGTGAAATGGACGATTACAAAATGTTCACAAGTAGGCCTAGGCCTATTACAATAATCTTTCCTGAACCTTCATGTGTGTGACCTAACATGACCTTTAAAGTTCAGGTAGGCCTGCTTAGTTCTGGACCGTGAGAGACCATTGTGTTGTGGTGCTGCCTGACCTACAGGTGTGTTTACTCACATGACCTCTAGAGTTCAGGTTGACCTGCATTCTGGACCGTAAGAGACTATTGTTTGTTGTGCCGCCGGAACCTTAAGGTGTGTAATCTGATATTAATATAGGGTCCTTGTATTGGCCTGTATCCTGAAGAGTTCAGGTAGTAGCCTATAGGCCTTAGTTCTTGACCCTTTGTCCAGCCTAAAATTTTGACCACTTATAAATTTTAAATTTATTACTCCGATCTCGCAATAATATTTTAATACTCTAGCAATGACAACTTATTATGTAACTGAATGAAACTTAATAATTAGCATCTCAATAAGGGAACGTTTTAAAGCGAATTTATTAGTCACGTGACGGCTGACACATCCAACCTTCATGTTTAGTCTTTGTTCTATGCGGCCATGCTTTCAAAGTATGACCATGTGCGAATTACATTCATTTAAAATCGAATATTATTTATTTATAACTAGTATGAACTGCTAAAACACGGCCAATCTCTTTGTTAGGCATAGTTCGATGTGCGCTGTCGAAAGTTGAAAGGTATGTATAATAATTATTATTTTATTTTTGGAATATCGGTACAAGGTAACAGTAACAATGGTTGCGATCTACACTGTTCTCGAGAAATCGGGCTTTTGTTTTCCCTAGCGATTTCGGGGATTCGGGTTGACCCCCTAAGTAGAAGAGGCTTTGAAATGCGAGAGTTTCATTTTTCAAATGTGCCTTTTTAGTTTTGCCTGTGAATCTTAAGCGATGTTGTCAACAATGTTTTTCACTTTTAGCTGCGATGCGTGATATGAAAGAAATGTTATGTTTTATGTGTTCCATTATGATACATTTTTTGTTTTCTTTCGCATCATTTAATTTGATGTCTGGCACTTGTGTTGTGAAACAAGCCTTTCGGTAATCCCTAAGACTGCATGCCTGTACATGTAAATAGTAAGGTCGCCCAAGACATCACTAAAATAGAGCGCTATCGCATAAGCTTCGAATTTTGTATTGACTGGTATTTAGTGCAAATTTTCCCTCATTTATAATTGTATTAACCTGATCGTTCTGCGTAGATGTCGCGTTGATTACTTACTGAGTAAGTGTATTGTGGGGTGCGGCTGATAAGTCGCAGCGCTCTATTTCACCAATGCCGTTGGTATCTATGTTGTTTTTGTATAATGGCACGCAGTCTTCGGGATTACCAGTCTTCTTTAATGATCATTAACTTTACGCATTGTTGCGACATGAAATTATGAGATTTCTTCTCAATCATGTCAGTTATGATGTGCGAAAGAAAAAGTCACATAAACGGAGACCATTGCTTTCTATATGACTTGCACGATTTGACTGAATTATTTTTTAATTTGTTTAAACATAAATTTGTTCTATTGTAACAGGCTGCTGAATTTCATTAAGATCTAAGTTAAACGAATATCATCATCATCATCATCATCATCATCATCATCATCATCATCATCATCATCATCATCATCATCATCATCATCATCATCATCATCATCATCAAGATTCGGAACTAGAGCGACATAAATAAATATAACTTTACACCACAATTTTTTGCATTGGAAGGATGTTTAATTTATTCACTCTGTCATACACTCTTACTTTGTGTATTTTACAGAATGGGAAGTTTTTCGGAAACTTATTCAGAAGGAGAGTGGTTTCAGAAAATGAATCTTTCGGATGGTCATCAAGCAGAAAGTGATGTGATTTACCTTTTGGTGACTGACCTCATCTTAAGTGTGAAATGATGTAAGCCCTCTTCGTTATTCTCAATTAGTGTGTGTTTAATGAGTAGTAATATCGTATACTAGCTGTACCCGGCCACGCGTTGCTGTGGCAGAAAAGACCGTCATCTGCCTCCTCCTCCTTCCCCACCCCCTCCGCATTCCCTCCCCTCCCCCATCTCTCTCCCCCTGCCCTCCCCTCCCCCTGCCCTTTCCTCTCCATTCGCCTGCCCTCCTCCTCCCGTCCCCCTCCCCTTCCTCCACCCCCTCCCATCTCCCTTCCTCCTCCTCCCTCTTCCCTTCTTCTACCCCTCCCTTTCCTCCCTTCTCCATCCCTCCCCTCTGGTCCCTCCACCCCTCTTCGTCCCGCTCCCTCTTCCTTCTTTCCTCCCTCACACGTTCCTTCCCGACAGCGACATATGCGCTATCGCGATTTTTGGGCGACTTTTGGGCAACCCGGATCGAAGTTGGTCATCTCGCGACTTTCGGGCGACTTTACAACGTGATGTCGCGACAAAAACATTTCCGAAATCTGGCAACCCTCATGGACGTTGGGAAGTGTTTAATTTGCAAATGGCGGTCGAACAGATTTCAAAGTTCTCTTTTTGGGGAAAATATTGCGTTTTTTCGGAAAACAAGCATAATACAACACGGTTCTATTGGAATGGAAGGTTTTGTAAAATTTTCAAAACAATCGGTGCGTCAGTTTTCGAGAACACTCATAACAAACTGTTGGAAAGTTTCATTTTTTATTTATATAGATGCAGTGCTTTAATGACACAGTTATTTCGGTTCCACGACAACTCGTCCACGGACAACTCGTCCACCGACCACTCGTCCACTGAAATAGAAGCCGGATTATTGAGACAACGCTTGGGAAATAGAAGCTGGATGAAGGTTTTTACAGGTGAAATAGATGCTGGATGCATGAAAAAACGCTTAAGAAATGGAAGATGGATCAAGTTTTTGTTCGATCTGAAATAGAAGCTGGATGCATGTTGAGACACATGATGAAAATCATCAATTCAGCTTCTATTTAAGCAGGGAACCATTAGACTTTTTCATAAATCCAGCTCCTATTTCGTAAATAAAGAATCTTCATCCAGCTTCTATTTCCCAAGCGTCTTCTCAATAATCCGCTTCTATTTCGGTGGACGAGTTGTCGGTGGACCAGTTGTCCGTGGACGAGTTGTCGTTGGACGAGTTGTCGGTGGACGAGTTGTCGTGACACCGTTATTTCACCTGCTATTGACTAAATCATTTGCTTTTTTCAATGCAAAGCAGTGGGATAAAAATTTGTTGAAAAATAACTGTGGGTTGAGACTTTGATTCACGAGTAGTGGGGTTGTGCAAAGACTGTACTGTGGCTGACTAAGAAAGACTGTGTACCTGAACCCTCCCTACACCCAGCAATTCTCACCATATTTCAGAGTATTTTTGTTCTTTTCTTCTTTGAGTAAGCTTATGTGTTTTGCATTAACAATGAGGCCTTTACATGATGACTCGGCATTTCTGTCTCTGGTGTTGTCCATGGCCTTCCTTATATCCACGTTCTTTTCACTCGGTCTTCCATTATGTTGTTCATCCAGGTCTTTGGCTGTCTTTCCTGATTCTCGTTCTCTTCACATGGTCATCCAGGGTCATGGTTGGTAGACTTAAATTGTCGTCCTTTCTTTTCACGTGGTCAAACCACGTTTCCGCTCGTAGATCCTTTCGTGTCTTCTCGTTCCTGATCCTATCTCTCCTGCTCTTTCCTAGTAGTGGCTTTGTTACATGACATAATTTCAGGTGTTTTTCTTTGGAATATGCAATTGCAATGTTATTGTTTGTTTGCGGCAACGAGCTGAAGATGGTGGACGTGAATCATTGGTTTGATGACACGAAACAGAATAACATTATGTAAACGGTGAAAAATTATGCGTGTGGGTTGATTGAGTGCAAATTGCTATTGTTACATTTCATTTTGGATTAATTTGAGATGGGGAATAATTTCATCTTTATTGCTTTCAGTTCAGTTCATCAAACATTCATCAAACGTTCGTCTTAAAATCTGTCAACCTTATAATAATTTGATGTAGTATTTCATGCTTTCAACAGATAGTCTGTTATATTTTTTATTAAAATAGTTAAATCCATCATCGAAAGCTAAAGCAATTCTCGTCGTGGCAATGCTGTCGGACTTCCCAGGACTCCGTGGAATGGATTCCTTGGCTAAGTAAGTTATATACGTTTTGAATTACTTAATAAGAATGTAACATAATAATAAAACTGTGCTGTGCACACAATGCACAGACTTGTTAGTAGGCCCACTCTAGATAATGCTGATTTTATAAAATATTGCTTCGAGTAGTTTTTCTAAGGAAAGATATGAAAATATATTACTATTTTTTTTATTTTAAATCAGTACTATAGTCCTACCTGACAATTATTCTTTGTGCTAAGAATTTTTTAAAAAAATTACTCTTCACTGCTACATTGGAGAGATATAATGTTATGCAACATAGACTTTTGAAGAATACATTGATTTGAAGCATGTGATTTTTTATTGTAAATAATGCATAGTATCACACTGTGAGGCTACAGTATACAACAGTTCTATTAAGAAATTTTAGGGTCTGGATTGCAATTGAACTTCTGTTGTTCATTATGCAAAATAAACATGATACAAAATTCTGCCTGCACAAATATTGCCATAGGGTATGCTACACGTTCACATTGTTCTTAGAATCGTAGCAAACCAATTTTGACACTTTTATCCTCTTTGTGTTTATATGCATGTTTTAGACTTGTAGCAATATACTTATATGAATTTTTCTTTCTTTTTGTTTAAGACTTTACTTGCTGACTTTCAGGTTATGGTGTCCATGGAAACCATCTAAGAACAAAAGCATCCCAAGTTGATGGCCTTGTGGAATCGAGGCACCGTGGAGTACGTCTTGGTCACCATGGAAGGTCAAACCATTGTGCTCCCACAAACTTTGGTTTCTTCAGCATGCTGCATTGGAGTTCAAAATGGAGTCTACATGACACGCTGCTCATCTCTTCATAGAATATTTCAGGACTGGGAGAATGTGACATTAAACTTCTTTTAAAGGCTAAACCTCAACGAATACATGTGCCCAATTATTTGTGAAAATTATTAGTGACTTTAAAAGAATGTCTTACTAGTGTGGTTTTTAAATTCTGCATTTTATTCAAATTCTATTTACCATACAATGACACTGGTACAATATTTATAATGGATTAAAAAATCATGTTCTTTTAGAAATTGTGGCAATTATGTGATATACTCATGGATTATGGAAAGATTATTAGTCAGCAAAACAAGTGTCTGTCACAGTGGAAGGTCACGCCATTGATATTAGTGATGGCATAGAAACTGCCTTTTTGGTTTAAATAAGCTGATGAAATTTTTTTCACCATGCAGCTGGGCTATATATCTTAATGCCTCCTCATGCTCCAGTTTCATCAGCATGCTGCCAATTGGAGTTAAAGATGGAATGAACGTGACATGATCATTTCAAGGCTAGAAACTATCAGGCATGCATGTGCATACTTATTTGTAAAAGGAAATTTAAGCAAATGTTTTGCTATTTGTGTTTTTCTAAAATTCTGCGTGGAAATTAATTTTTTCTGACAATGACAGTCTAACACTTTATAAGTAATTTTAAGCAGCATGGTCTAATAATCTGACATGTTTCCAATGATTTTCATGGACTATGCTGTGATGACCCATATCGATTATAGAATTATTGTTGGCTAGCATTAGCTTGAAATACAATTTTCTGCCTATATCTTGCAAGAAATTATAACATGAGGTAAAATGAATTGTGAAATATTTGTTAGTCTTAATGCTTTTTATTAAGCGTTTTAACGTTTGTAATAATATGACTGATTAATTTCTGCTCTTGGTTCCTTGTCCTATTTGTAGTTGACAATAATTATGTGAATTCTGATACCAATTTTATGATATGTAAGATTATCTGAGTCACTTTGGTAGATATTACAGTTGTGAGTCAAGTAATCTCTGCTTATGACCTTTAAGGTGAAACTTGTCAGGATTTCCACCTGAACTAGTTCAGGCCATCTGAACAAGTTCAGATCCATTTGAAACGGTCCAATGTTCAAGTACCATGTCTGAAGTTCGGGAAAATCTCATATCTGTTCTGGTAAGAAACAATGCCTGAACAGATGGTGGATTTTTCCTGAGTTTCAGGCGTGGAACTCAACATTTGACTGTCTTATTTGGACCTGAACTAGTTCATGGAGATTCCTGAACTTCAGGCATAGTGCATGAATATTCGACCGTCCCATTTAGACCTGAACTGGTTCAGGGATATTCCTGAACTTCAGGCACTTTGCCTGAATATTCGACCGTCCCATTTGGACCTGAACTGGTTCAGGGATATTCCTGAACTTCAGGCACTTTGCCTGAATATTCGACCGTCCCATTTGGACCTGAACTGGGTCAGGGATATTCCTGAACTTCAGGCACTTTGCCTGAATATTCGACCGTCCCATTTGGACCTGAACTGGGTCAGGGATATTCCTGAACTTCAGGCACTTTGCCTGAATATTCGACCGTCCCATTTGGACCTGAACTGGTTCAGGGATATTCCTGAACTTCAGGCACTTTGCCTGAATATTCGACCGTCCCATTTGGACCTGAACTGGTTCAGGGATATTCCTGAACTTCAGGCATGATGCCTGAATATTCGACCGTCTCATTTGAACCTGAACTGGTTCAGGGAAATTCCTGAACTTCAGGCTTCTTACCTGAAAGTTCAACCGTCTCATCTGGACCTGAACCAGTTCAGGCCGGTTGCCTGAAATTTCAGATATGTTACCTGAACTCTTCTGAGAGTGTAGCCGATAACGACATCGTCGCATGTCACCTCCTCTCCTCTTCTTTTCTCCTCCTCCTCCTCCTCCTCCTCCTCCTCTTCTTATTCCTCCTTCTCCTATTCCTTCCTCCTCCTCCTCTCTCCTCCTGCTTCTTCTTCTTCTTCTTCTTCTTCTTCTTCTCCTCCTCCTCCTCCTCCTCCTCCTCCTCCTCCTCCTCCTCCTCCTCCTCCTCCTCCTCCTCCTCCTCCTCCTCCTCCTCCTCCTCCTCCTCCTCCTCCTCCTCCTCCTCCTCCACACCCTTCTGATTCCAATCCTTCTCCATAATTATCCTCAGTTATTGCTGTCTCCCTTCTGTATATCTTTTTTTAAAGAATTCGTCATCTAATGCGATTATAATCTATTTCTGGCAGTTTCTTTGTTTCAACGCTTTTGACTTTCTACATTGCGTGCTGTAATATTATTTTTCCTTTGCGCGCCGTCCATGTATTTAAGTTCTTGCGTTGTGCAGGTAGGCTATAATCGTCTTGCATGCATGGCCTTGCAGTATCCGGCTGCTATAATAGAAGGGATGGGCGACCCTGCAGTGCATGGTCAAGCTTCATAGCAAGTGGCGTAGCGAGGAAAAAATTGGGGGTCCATTTTGGGTGGGGCCAATTACCAGCTCGCAAAAAACACCGAATCAGTGGGGAAAATTAGAAAATTGCACATTATGACATGATGAACAAACATTCAAATGACTGACAGACAATGATATATGACCGGCGAAAATTTAAATGACCGGCAGATATAAGTTAGATCATTCGATATGCTGGAAATGACCAGCAGGGATAACATTTAGGTAGCACTGTAGAAAGTTATTGACAAATGGCAAGTACCAGACAGTAGCGGCGCCAAAGGGGGGGGGGTAAAGGGTGGCTAAGCCCCATAGAAAAGGCCATCCGGGTTTTTACATGTTGGTGAACGAAATTGGGAAATTTCCTCCGCAAGTTCAGCCCCCCCCCCCCCAAAAAAAAACCCTGAAATCCTGGTGCCGCCACTGGTACCAGCTACTTTATCGGTGAAAATAACCAGTATACTATTATACTGGTAAGTACACAGACAATGAGAATGAGAATCATTCCATTGTTTTGCTGCTGACCTCATTCTTGAGCTTCTTGACCTCTGACGTTAGTTCTTCTGTCTGCTGGACGTAATGCCATTTCGCTTGACGTTCGCTGTCCAAGATCTGCAGCAAGTGAAGATGCTTCTGCTCCAACTGCTCCTTCTGCTCCAACACCTTGCTGAAGCTGAAGACAATAGATCGAAATATGAGACAATGAAAAGCAGACGAATTGTTTACTTATATACGGGAGCCAGCCTCATTGTAAATCTACGGAGTCATACGGCAATGGGAAGTCATACCGCAATGGGAAGTCATACCGCAATATATAAAATAATGGTCATACATCGAATATGTGTTTTTGCGTCACGACAATGACAAAAAATCATTAGGTTAGATTTCATTCTGAGTCACGCAAAATGCCACAGAGAAGTATTACTCCGTCAAATTGATTTGACTGCTTATAGCCTTATATGGAACTGTCGTTCCACTATGCATAGATCTACATAATTATGTATATACATTGCATACAGCTCATCCATCTGTATGAAGATCCTCAGTGCCAGTCTCCATCGAGTGCACGTTGGGGGGGTGGGGGTGGGGGGGTGTTGAATGGATTTGCGGGATGAGGAGGGGGAGCTGAGAGCCATTTCAACGTCTATTATATTGTTATTATTATCCGTTTGAACTTGCCACCGTTAGAGAGTATGGAAGAGCCTATAATAGATTCTGGCAATTCCAGCTATATACCATATCACGCTGCAAGAACGAGGAGGAAGAGGAAGAAGAGGCGGAGGAGGAGGAGAAGGAGGAAGAGGAGGAGGAAGAAGAGGAGGAGGGAGAGGAGAAGAGGAGAAGAAGGAGAAGGAGGAAGAGGAGGAAGAAGAGAAAGAGGAAGAGGGTGAGGAGGAGAAGGAGGAGAAGAAGAAGGAGGAGGAGAAAGAGAAAGAGCATGTGGAAGAGGAGGAGGAGAATGGGTTTAGCCGCAGGAGAAAGCTTTCGAGTAGGTTCCAAATGAAACACTCGTCGGGTCTTTAGTAAACAGAGGCAGCTGACAAAAAAACCCATTGGAATGATCAGCCAATAGCATCAGAGACTCCACACAATAATATTATAGCAGTTCTTTAATATTAATAGGTCTATACCATTGCCTTTATAATTTCTAAGTCCCTGCGGGAATTAAGTACCCAAAATAATCAAAATAATAATAACAATAATAATAATAACAATAACAACAGCAACAACAACAACAATAATAGATAACAAACAAATAATAAATAATTAAATTCAATACCAAGCGAGTAACAGCAGTAACTAGTAACCAGCGTCAAGATAATAATATTATAACCGGTCAGCAACAAATAAAGCGCTGCCTGCTTTGTCCAAAGAAGCGGAGGAGTAGGAGCAAGCAGCGCTGACCTTGCTTCGTCCCATCCAGCGCTGAACACTATCAACCACAGCTGCAGAAAAACTACGACCGATAAACAGAGACTGGTTCCTGGTTCTGATCGATGAGGTCAGCCTGCTGCTGCTGCAGCTGCAGGGAACCAGCGTCGTCCAGGGAACGGCGGCGACCCAAGGGTTAATTGCCAACATAAAGAAAAATATTGAACCATAAATAGCGGGCGACAGTTGAGCGACCAAGCGACGAGGAGGAAGGCTGGGGAGGAAGCCGCTGTGGATCGCCCTACAGGTCCGTCAGTCCGTCCGTCAGTCTGCCGAGCAGAGAAGGCATCCCATTAGCCTTGAAACGGTGAGCAGGAAATTGGGAGGAAGACCGCTAATGTAGGTTACAGGTCCTTCAAGGGAGGTCCCCAATTGAAGCAGTTCAAAGTGGGCGAATTTTCAAAAGTAAATTCCAACTTTTGAAATATTATATTAGTAACCCTGCGCCAACTGCTATAAGCTTACCCCAACCAAATCAACCGAACCGATGCTATAACTATTTGAACTGATAGACAGAAAGAGATACAGACAGAGACAGAGAGACAGAGAGGAGACAGACAGAGACAGATAGTGAGGCAGAGAAAGAGACATACTTGAGATACAGACACAGCGACAGAGACAAAGTCAGACAGACAGACAGGCAGACAGACAGGCAGACAGACAGGGTCCTTGAATAAACTAGTCTCTTTAATCTTAAACGCGTCTTTCGATTCGACTTGAGATTTCAGAGATGAACATAAATTTACATAAATTTACATAAATTTACATAAATTTACATTAATTTACATTAATTTACATCAATTTACATTAATTTACATTTTAATTTACGTTACAACGAATCGCTAAACGAAGAAAACGTTTTATTTCAAAATGTCCGTATAGGCTACACTCTCCTGAAGCAGTCTAGCCGAAAAGCAAGAATCGCATCATCCACCCAGTGGTCTTATTGGCCATTTACTCTCAAGGCTTTCATAAAAAAACACCACCACTCCCTACCCCTGCTCAGTGAGGCGGCGGTGGCAGCCAATATGGCAATATGCCCTTGGGCGGGCGGTCGTTTTCCTCCCATGAACCCAACCGCCGTTGACCGACTTCCATGCTGCTGGTCAGAGGGATTGTTGTGCAAACACAGACGAACACTGGCAACGATGCAGCGCAATATAACTCGAGATTCGAGAGTCGAGAGAGAGAACGTCGTGACGATCGGTTTAATCTCACAATGCGATGACCATCGATGGAAAATCATTCGCGATGAATGCTTTTGAAACACTCTATGGCCAGTTGATTGATTGATTTATTGATTGAGTCACTGGCAGAGTGATTGATTTATTGATTGATTGATTGATTAACTGGCTGAAAGATTGATTTATTGATTGATTGATTGAGTAACTGGCTGAAAGATTGATTGATTGATTGATTGATTGAGTAACTGGTTGATTGATTGATTTATGGACGGATTACATTTGTTGATGGTACGAGGAACAACACAGTATAATACACTACAGTTATAATAGGCCAGATTTTCATATACCGAAGAAACAATAGACTGCTCAATTTTAATATTTTTATTATTTTATTTTATTTTAGTATCATCATCATAGTCATCGCCAT
>OX243823.1:1962460-1974960 GCA_945859605.1 Lumbricus rubellus | reverse complement strand
TGTACATTGTACATGTATGTTTCCGTCATCAGTGCAATTATTCATTTTCCTTAACCCTTTAATACCGGAGGGTATAGGATTTCCAATGCCTTTTACTACCATCTTGGCATTAAAGGGTTAACACGATGTGAAAGCGCACGAAAACAAAAGCACTGATGCATAACGCATTAGATTCGCATTGTTATCGTTTTCGAGCGTCGCACATCAGACGTGTGCGTGCAATCGTCACGGTAGCAAGACAATCACAGCAGCAGCACGTCACGTGTCTCACCATCATGACACGGGTGCAATGCTGGCACCGGAAGTGTGCAAACCGGAAGTAGACGAACTCTGGGGCAGCTGCAGGGATCGATAGCATGCAATAGAAAGCGGTTCGCGTATCGACCACAACCAACCACTATATACAATTATACATGTACACACCGGACAGCAGCAAAATATCGGGCGTAGAAATCAATGTTACGACCAAAAGTCTTTTACGTACAAGTACAATTGTACATGTGTTACAGTACATGTGTACACGTGCATGTACTATTATACTGTACAGTACATGTGTACACGAATGCATGTGTACACGTAGTACATCTGTATATGTGTACAGTATAATAGTACATGTACATGTGTACATGTGTACATGACATACATATACATGTGTATATTGCACACTGTACGGTATAGTAGTGCATGTACATGTGTACATGTGTACATGACATACATGTGTACATGTGTACACTGTACAGTATAATAGTACGCGGTCGTCAACGTGCAAAGTTTTCTGACGCAGAACTAATGCGAGCAAAGTTGACGAAGCAACGACTACGACGATGACGACGACGACACTTCAAACACAAAATTGATGAGCACCACAGTGAAGGTCATGACGCAAAATGCCACAAGTTCGTCACCAAATGGCTTTCGAATGTAATCGATCATCGACCGTCCGTCAGGGTCCCGAGGGGGTCGAGACGGCGGGTGGCGGTCGGGGGTGGCGGCTGGGGAGCTCGTGAAAGGGAACTGCCTGTGCAAGACGCATTGCCCAGCGGACAATGACTTTTGATGGTTAATATACAGAGAACTGGAACCTAATTATTTCTAAGCGATTGTGACTGGTTCGCCATAACGTCGCCGTCACTGCTCGTAGTAGGCTACTATGGCAGCGCCAGTCCTAAGCCTTGGTAACGGAGGAGGGCGACTCTAATAGTTTTTGCTATCAATGATTATTGTCCTAGCCAATCATTCAATCAATCAGTCAATCAATCAATCAATCAATCAATCAATCAATCAATCAATCAATCAATAAATCAACCAATCCATCAATCAATCATTCAATCAACCAGCCAGTCAATCAATCAATCAATCAATCAATCAATCAATCAATCCATCAATCAATCATTCAATCAACCAGTCAGTCAATCAATCAACCAATCCATCAATCAATCATTCAATCAACCAGCCAGTCAATCAATCAGTCAGTCAGTCAGTAAATCAATCAGCCAGTCAGTCAGTCAGTCAATCAATCAATCAACCAGTTAGTCAGTCAGTCAGTCAATCAATCAATCAGTCAGTATGGAATAGTATGTGAATGCATTGTCTACTTGCATGCTTGCTTACTTAGTTAGAACTCGAAAGTTCTTCAAATCTTAAACAACTTTTGCTTTTAGCAACAGGCATATTTACTTTAAAAAAATGAAAACGCAAATTTAAAAAATCCTCAGCAGGTTGCTTCGTACGAGTGGGAGCCAGGTCAGTGTCCGGGGAGGTGTCCTTCCGAGGACGGAGCAAGGTGAATGTGATGCGGCCGCAGAAAAAAATAATCCGTCCATCAATTGAATTGAACGGCTAACTTCCAGCAACTGACTCCGTCGTCATAACCTTTTGACCTTTAGCCACACAATGCAGTCATTGGCCGCAGCTTGTGATATAGTCTGGTGCATGCTCCTCAAAGTAAACAGTTTCAGGTGCAACAGGAAACCAGCTTCCCGTCAACCGAACCTGCTTTCCGGCCATATTCCTACGCGCTGTGATCTGGCCATCGTCGTCCGAGTCCTTGAATTCCCGACGGGTATTACATGCAAATACTGTGTTGCATAGAAGAAGAATTGCGTGAATAGTTCTCTCAAAAGCGAACGAAGGCTGAAGTTACGGGTTGATATTTCACGATGTCATCGTTTGACATTTTCATGCCACGCTCATCATCTTAACCCTGACATTTATATAGCGTATAAATAAAGAGTTTTTCGCGGAAAGAGAAACTTAGACGTATGCGCGCTCAGTCAAAACTATGTAGATGGGCAAGCATTGCGAAGTCGACTGAGTTGAAGGGTGTGAAGGTTTCGCATGCAGGGAGAAAGGTTTTACACGGGTGGAATGGATTCAATGGATGGTGGTTAGAACTTAGAATCGGAGGGACGGGAGGGAAGCAAGAGACAGAGGATGGGATAATAATATTAATAATGATGAAGATGATGACGACGACGTGGACGACAACCACAACTACGACAACTACGACGACGACGACGACGACGACGACGACGACGACGACGGTGGTGATGATGATGATGATGATGATGATGATGATGACGATGATGATGACGATGATGATGAAGATGATTAAGAAGAGCAACAACAACAACAACAACAACAACACCATCGGCAATTTCCATATATCGTCTTTAAAAAGCCATACAGCTAAATGGACCTCAAAGCACAAAACTATATAACATCAAACGGTCGGGGTAAGCCTATAATTTATAACAGGTCACGGTGAGACCAATAACACATCAATGAGATTTTGAAGCACAGTTGCAGTGAACATGTAGTAAAGAGGCCATACATGCAAGTCTTTAGTTTCATCGGAAGGATTATTATTCAACATAGACAGCAAAACGGAAGACAGAACATAGATGGACTGCTTCAACTTGAAGTGGAGGATTGAAAATTAGTACGGTACACGGCAAATTAGACGATGTACATGTAGGTCTTCGAGTAGGGCGTCCGAGGGACTTCTTTCAAGGTATTAGCAGACAAAAAGTGGTACGAAAAACTTGAGTTGTTACCGTACCACCCTGAAGCTGGTACGGCACAAGCATGAAATGGTATGTAGACAACATTGTCAACTGTATGTAGATTTAACATTGCGAACTGTACACCTGACATTGTGAAATGTACACTAAACAATGTAAAGTGTACACTCGTCAACGTCAACTGTACACTCAACAATGTCAACTGTACACTCAACAATGTCAACTGTACACTCAACAACGTCAACTGTACACTCAACAACGTCAACTGTACACTCAACAATGTCAACTGTTCACTCAACAACGTCAACTGTACACTCAACAACGTCAACTGTACACTCAACAACGTAAAGTGTACACTCAACAATGTCAAATGTACACTCAACAATGTCAACTGTACACTCAAGAACGTCAACTTTACACTCAACAATGTCAAATGTACACTCAACAATGTCAACTGTACACTCAACAATGTCAAATGTACACTCAACAGTGTCAACTGTACACTCGACAACGTCAACTGTACACTCAACAACGTCAACTGTACACTCAACAATGTCAAATGTACACTCAACAATGTCAACTGTACACTCAACAATGTCAAATGTACACTCAACAATGTCAACTGTTCACTCAACAACGTCAACGGTACACTCAACAACGTCAAATGTACACTCAACAATGTCAATTGTACACTCAACAATGTCAACTGTAAACTCGACAATGTCAACTGTACACTTAACAACGTCACCTGTACACTTAATCCTCGGGCTACCAGGGGGGGGTGGTATCCATCCCCCTAGGTTTTTCCAAAATCAAACTTTTTTCGTTAGGAATAAAATTTTTGACGTTTTAGGTAGCTGTAGAGGATTCATTTGCACACATTTTGAGCTAAAATGTGTGATGATATACCATACCATTCAAAAGTTATACCCGATAAACCCGAGGCACCAGGGGGGTGGATACCACCCCCCTTAGATTATCGGCTGTATCTTATCCGTCCTTTGACATGAAGAGACACCAATTACACCATTCTGTAGAAGGAATGTGGGGCTACATTTCCATGCTCAGTGAGTTGTCTTTGGACAACCGGAAGTGCTAAAAAAAACTAAAATATAAATAAAGGTGTTTTATTTTCATAAAATTTTCATGTTTTTCCTGTTAAAAATTATTCATTATTGATTTTTTCAGAGAAATAAATTATGTCATTCTATAGAGGGCATTTAGGGCTATTTTGTGATACCAATTAATTTGACATTTGATGACCGGAAGTGCTCAAAATAAATTTAAATGTGTGAAACTGTTGGGTTTTTTTACAACGCAAACCGATAAGTCTGCGTAAACGTTTTTCAGCATGTTTTACATGTTTTTTCTCTTTTATTGTAACTAAAACTAACTTATTACTAGTTTTTATAGTTGAATATTGGACTTTATTATATGTAAACTTTTTTAATTAAATAAATTATGTTAAAACACACAGAATCTAATATTTTGCTTATGCGAAAGTATACATTTTGTGGAATCGACGGGTGCCTACGGTAAAAATTCATAACTTCGGGGTGCTTTCATATATTTTAAACCTAAATACACCATTGTGTGCAGAAATGAATGCTGAATCCATAGGTGTATTACAAGTTATGATATCTCAAACCAAACCCAAAATCCAGGGGGTGGTAACCACCCGCCTTGGTAGTCAGTGTTACAAAAAGCTTGGTAGCCTGAGGGTTAACAATGTCAACTGTACACTCAACAATGTCAACTGTGCTGTCTGTTGCAGACATGCGACAATGTCAACTGCAAATTTTGCTTCAGAAAAAACGCACCAGTTCACACTCTGCTTGATGGTGCAACAAGAGTTAACCGGTGACCCGTCATAATAGCCCCGTCAAAACAGCCCCGTCAAAACAGCCCCGTCATAATCGCCCAGCGACAAAACAGCCCCGTCATAATCGCCCAAGGACAAAACAGCCCAGAAAAATTCAGTTCCCGACAAAATAGCCCCGTCAAAACAGCCCCGTCAAAACAGCCCCGTCAAAACAGCCCCGTGTGAACAGTTCCGCGAAAACAGTCCAGTCATAGACGACACGGACAACTATTTCAGATTATATAAAAACATTCATCCAGGTTCTATTTCTTAAGCGTTTTATCATTCATCCACCTTCTAATTAAGATCTATAAAACGGCGGACGTAGGCCTACCATCGAAGATTACCTTCGCTCCATAGCTCATAATTTGAGCATATAGGTAGGCCTGCTTCGTAAATAGGCTAACGATTGACATTTCGTTGTGTTTGGCTAATATGTAAACAATTTTATTGGAGCCAGAACACTTTACATGTAGTTTTATTCGTAATTAGACTAAAAAGCTATTAGACATTTAACACTGACAGTTTCGTGAAGTTGTAGTACAAGAACGCTTTAGGCCTGACAGTATATAGTTTGTCTACGTTTTACGAGGAAAAGATTTAGACTTGTTATAGCAGACAGTTTCGTTAAGTCACCGTACAAGAACGTTTGAACCTTACTAGTGTGTCCAGGTTTTTCGATAAAAACATTACAATTTTTCCTACTATAGTAGTTTCGTTTCGTTAATTTTTTCAAATACAGTGTTTATGAGCCTTTCTTGAACTGAGTTGTCGGTGGCGTTTACGACCGGACTATTTTCACACAACTGTTTACACAGCCTTTCTATGAGGCTATTTCGACTGTTCTTTTTTGTCGAGAAATCGAAGCTCGATGAAGGTTTTATTGATCTTAAATACAAGCTGAATGAATGATAAAACGCTTAACCCTCGGGCTACCAGGGGGGTGGTATCCACCCCCCCCCCCTAGGTTTTTCCCAAATAAAACTTTTTTCGTTAGGAATAAAATTTTGACGTTTTAGGTAGCTGTAGAGGATTCATTTGCACACATTTTGAGCTAAAATGTGTGATGATATACCATACCATTCAAAAGTTATACCCGATATACCCGAGGCACCAGGGGGGTGGATACCACCCCCCTTAGATTATCGGCTGTATCTTATTCGTCCTTTGATATGAAGAGACACCAATTACACCATTCTGTAGAGGGAATGTGGGGCTACATTTCCATGCTCAGTGAGTTGTCTTTGGACAACCGAAAGTGCTCAAAATAAATTAAAATATAAATAAAGGTGTTTTATTTTCATAAAATATTTATGTTTTTCCTATTAAAAATTATTCATACTTTATTTTTTAAGAGAAATAAATTATGTCATTCTATAGAGGGCATTTAGGGCTATTTTGTGATACCATTGAATTTGACATTTGATGACCGGAAGTGCTCAAAATAAATTTAAATGTGTGAAAATGTTGGGTTTTTTACAACGCAAACCGATAAGTCTGCGTAAGCGTTTTTCAGCATGTTTTACATGTTTTTTCTCTTTTTATTGTAACTAAAACTAACTTATTACTAGTTTTTATAGTTGAATATTGGACTTTATTATATGTAAACTATTTTTAATTAAATAAATTATGTTAAAAACACACAGAATCTAATATTTTGCTTAGCGAAAGTATACATTTTGTGGAATCGACGGGTGCCTACGGTAAAAAATTCATAACTTCGGGGTGCTTTCATATATTTTAAACCTAAATATACCATTTTGTGCAGAAATGAATGCTGAATCCATAGGTGTATTACAAGTTATGATATCTCAAACCAAACCCAAATCCAGGGGGGGGGTGGTAACCACCCCCCCTTGGTAGTCAGTGTTACAAAATAGCGTGGTAGCCTGAGGGTTAAGAAATGTAAGCGGAATGAAGGAATTTATAGTTTAAATAGAAGCTGGATGGATGATCAAACGCTTGAGAAATCGAAGCCGGATTAAGATTTTATAGATCTTAAATACAAGCTGGATGAATGATAAAACGCTTAAAAAATGGAAGCGAGATGAAGGTATTTATATTTTAAATAGAAGCTGGATGGATGAGCAAACGCTTGAGAAATCGAAGCTGGATGAAGGTTTTCTAGATCTGAAATATAGGCTTGATCGACGATCTTAAATAGGAGCTGGATGTATGATAAAACGCGAAGTTCGTTTACCAACGCGATCATTTTCGGAAGTCATCTTAAACTTTACAAGCATTATTTTCACCAATTCGGCTTCCTTAATAAGACGTTAATTTTGTCGGTCTTTTTTTCTCGAAAATTGTGTTTTTCCGCGACTTTATCGGTCCCCGACAAAACAGCCTCGGGCTGTTTTGACGGGGCTATTTTGACGGGGCTGTTTTGTCGCTGGGCGATTTTGACGGGGCTGTTTTGTCGTTGGGCGATTATGACGGGGCTGTTTTGACGGGGCTGTTTTGACCGGGCTATTATGACGGGGTGCCACACCTGCCGAGTTAACCAACTCCAGCGGTACACACACACGCGCACACACACACAGACACACACACACCTACACACAGACACACACACACACATACACACACACACATACACACACACACACATACACACACTCAAGCGACAGTCAAAGCCCCATTCGCTACGTGTAGCACTGCCACAAAACCACAAGCATCATGTCCCGGACATTTCCCTCTTCCCCCGCCTCGCCCCCCAACCCCGTTCCGTTTCCTTCCCATAAATGTGTCACTCCAAATCCTTTTCGATCATCATCATCCATCGCTCTTCGAAAATGCTAATCCTCTTTCTGCTCCGATGGATTTACAAACGGTTTGCCATGAACAAACAAAACACAACTGCAGCACACCGACGAAGGCGACGAAGGCAGCAGTGAGCACATACACGAGATCCACTGTGATCCACAGGGCAAGCAGAGGACGGCGAAGGGGACCGGGGACAGGACGGTGGCGGGGACCGAGGACGTCCTCCGTTGGCGGCGGGCGGATGCCACAATGGTCGTAATAGTCGAACCGACCGACAATCAGGAAGAGCCAACAGCCATGGGCATTTCCCCCGAGTCCCACGACACGATCGACCCCCAACAAATGCCACGGAGACCTCGAGACAGTACACGCATCGGTTGTGTGATGCGAGATTTTGTATACGGGGTGGAGAACTGGAGATGTGTCCTAAGAATCTTTTCATTGGTTCACGTCAATGCCGTAGCCAGGATTTGATTTTTTTTTGGGGGGGGGGTGTTTCTTTGGCGGAGAATTTCTCACGACCTATTTTAGTCATCGGAAACGGCTTTCTTACCATTTGGGGGGGGGTCTAATTTTCTGTTTTCTTCATTATGTGCTAGTGAATGCATTCGATTGCTTTTTTACATTCTACATTTTGGGTGTGTTTTCATGGTTTTATTTCATAATTTTTGCATCATGTGCTCGTAAATGCATGATATTATTATTTTTTATTTTCCATTTCGGGTGGTGTTCAAACACCCAAAACACCTCCCACCCCTATCTACGACCTTGGTTCACGTGACCGTTGACGTCAAACGGGAATTGTCAAGCTAAGCTGTTAATACGAATGTGGGATCATGTCCGGAATGGCCCTATCATTAGGCCTAATAATAATGATAATAATAATAATAATAATAATATTATTATTATTATTATTATTCATTAGGCCTACTAATATTATTTTAAATTATTATTATTTCAACGTGTCAAATTAAGACACGCAGTGCGTGCATGAAAAACCTTAGGTAGCACAAAATCACGAGCATAATATTATAATTAGATCTATAATTATTACATAAAGTGCGTCATCATAATCAGCATTAATCTGCGAGCAATGCCACGTTGCATTATAAGACATTACTGTCAGCCATTGGTCCGGATATTATTTCGCACGGCACATACATGTATGTCGTGCCATAATCATGTACTGCCTTCTTAGTGAAAGTGGATGAAGCCGGACATATCTGAGCCGTGGTCAAGACGTCGCACCACACCGGGGGTCCTCCCGCCCGCCCACCCCAGCCGTGATCACGACACAACTGCAATGATGCAAACGCAAGCTCAACTGCCGGCGAATTAAAGCTCGCTATGATCAGCGCGATGGGGTATAAGGGAGGCATGGGGGATGGGGGAAATGGGGAATGGGAATGGGGGGGGGGGCGATGGGTCTCTATGATCTGTCGCCATTGGTCGCCGAGTCTGCGTTACCTTGACGACGAGCGAAGAGACAATTATCATCTGAAGGACATTTACTCTAAGAGCAAAGACGAAAAAACGACTGCACGGTCGTTGTAGTCGTTGTGGTGGTGGTGGTGGTGGTCGTTGTGGTCGTTGTGGTGGTCGTTGTGGTGGTGGTGGTGGTGGTGGTCGTTGTGGTCGTTGTGGTGGTGGTGTTGGTGTTGGTGGTGGTGGTGGTCGTTGTGGTCGTTGTGGTGGTGGTCGTTGTGGTGGTGGTGGTGGTCGTTGTGGTCGTTGTGGTCGTTGTGGTCGTTGTGGTGGTCGTTGTGGTGGTCGTTGTGGTCGTTGTGGTTGTGGTGTTGGTGTTGGTGGTGGTGGTGGTTGTGGTCGTTGTGGTGGATGTTGTGGTCATTGTGGTGTTGGTGTTGGTCGTTGTGGTCGTTGTGGTGGATGTTGTGGTCATTGTGGTCGTTGTGGTGGTGGTCGTTGTGGTCGTTGTGGTGGTTGTGGTGGTTGTGGTGGTTGTGGTGGTTGTGGTGGTTGTGGTGGTGGTGTTGGTGTTGGTGGTGGTGGTGGTGGTTGTGGTCGTTGTGGTGGTCGTTGTGGTCATTGTGGTGGTGGTGTTGGTGTTGGTGGTGGTGGTCGTTGTGGTGGTGGTGGTGGTCGTTGTGGTGGTGGTGGTCGTTGTAGTCGTTGTAGTCGTTGTGGTGGTGGTCGTTGTGGTGGTGATTATGATAGCAGGGCCTTACAACTTAATCAACTGTATTACAGTACATCCTGGTTTTTGCGCACAACTATGATTACAGCGTTTTGCCTGTTGCGAACTTGACTCAATAGACGAATGTAATGATGATGGTGACCATTTCAAGTGATGATGATGATGATGATGATGATGATGATGATGATGATGATGATGATGATGATGATGATGATGATGATAATGATGATGATGACGATGACGATGATGATGATGATGATGATGAAGACGACGACGACGATGATGATGATGACGACGACGACGATGATGATGATGATGGTGATGATGATAATAATGACAGATAATAAATGCATAAGATATACTCCAATCAGAGTACACTTTGTACTCCAATAACGATTTAAAGAGTATTATTACTACCGCGTGCATTGAAGCCAAAGAAGGCCGTGTTTACTGTTGAACATAGGCAACATTTTAATTATTAATAGCTAAACTTAGATGTGGATGTGCTTGTCATGATTAAATTGATCAGAACTTTTGTTGTTATTTTGTTATTTTGTTTGAATGCAAAGCTATAATAACACGAGTCTGTTGTTGACATCGCTTTTTCATGCACTCGCGGTGCTATAATAGGCCATAGAGAGACAGAGACAGTCAGAGATATGCACAGAGGAAGGCAGAGACAGAAAGAGAGACACAGAGGAAGACAGAGACAGAAAGAGAGACACAGAGGGAGACAGAGACAGTCAACGAGATACACAGAGGGAGACAGAGACAGTCAACGAGATACACAGAGGGAGACAGAGACAGTCAACAAGATACACAGAGAGAGACGGATACAGTGACAGACATGTAATAGAAGATACACGCTGGTGATTGGATAGACTTTTTGCATGTGCACTTGGCCTGCTTACTGACTTACATGTAGTACTTACTCACTTAGTCCTTCCCGTGCAGATCTACACATCGGGAAACGCATATCCTTGGCCTGCTACTTCAACAAAACACAGATATACAGTGGGGGGGGGGAGACGTGCCGTGCATCGTTCCATCTGCGAGAGAATGAATTAGGAATATTTTCTTCAGCAGTCTTTCCTGTATAACAATAGTCTACCTCTCTTTCTCTCTCTATTATTCGCTCAACTGCAGAGACGCATCAAAAACGACTTAAGCAGGATCTTCTTCTTCTTCTTTTTCTTTCGTCTTCGTTCTGCTCTCGGAGGGGCATAACACAATGGTCACGGTCAATGTTTTTCGCAAGAGCTTGAAAATGCAAAGCAGAAAGCTTAAGAACATTTTTCACAGAGGTTTCTAGATGTCATTTTCGCTTTAGTGCGACAAACTTGATTAAAAACCAAAAAGTATTAGTTAAAAAATAAGGAATCGATTTTCCAGGGGGCAAGTGCCCCCCTCTTGCTCCTATTTGCGGGCGCCATGCATGCTCAAAACAAAGATTCAAGACAGAGAATAATGTCATGACGGCAGGTATACTTTGCTATGCAAATATATCGTGTGCTGCATTGATCTGCATGGTTGTGTAGAAGTCCACCGTCGTACTTTGTCAGGAACCAATAAGAGATCGATGATCGTAGTGGACGGATTGAGATCCTGACGTTTCTGAAGAGAGAGTCCACCGTCCGAGAAAGACACTCATATCATGTATACTTAAGGATCACATCATGTATTATAATATTATATCAAATTGGCCTAAGATTGTACAGAAATGACAATACTGCTACTACCGATAATATTGAAATAACGATTATAAATTAATGGAAAGCGATGGTAGAAGAGAAAAGATCTCTGCTGGACACAGTAAAGATGAGACAAAAAGAATTGGGTGGGACATTTGTTGCGAGGTAACTCACTGCAGATAGAAATAATTGAAGAAAGATCGGAGGGAAAGAGGTGCAGAGGAAGGCCTAGACAAACTGCTGGACGGGATGATGGAGGAGGGTTACAGAGAACTTAAAGACATGGCACAACAGCTGGAAAGATGGAGACATTGGACGTTTGGACCTGCCAATTGGCAGAGAACCTAAAGAAGAAGAAGAATGGAAAACAGCCTCATGTGGACAATTAACCTGCACAATTATTTTATACGAAGACCAAAGGTGCTGGTATTCTATCATTGGTCGAAAAGTGGACGAGCAGCCAATCGCAAGATGCATGGCTGCATATACGAGTATACCACGGCGAAAGGAATGCTGGAGATGGTGATTGGTACTTGTATTGTTTAGTACTTGTAATAATTGGTTATTGTAATTGGTACTTATAATAATTGGTAATTGTAATTGGGACTTATAATTGGTAATTGTAATTGCTACTTATAGTTGGTAATCGTAATTGCATTGTACCTGTAATTCTTAATTGCAGTTGGTACCGGTAGACCCCCTACTTATAATTCTTAATTGTAATTGGTACTTACAATTTGGTAATTTAATTTTTAGCAATAGCTTGGGAAATGCAAACCAGGAAATCAAGATAATTGTCATCTGTCATAGACGTTTCTAAATCCAATTTCTCAGTTTCACCTCGTTTGTCATAAGCATAATTCAGTGCTTTAGCTTCAAAAATTAAAGAATTAAATGTAGTACGGTAGTTAGATCATTATGTGCCAATTTTCCAGGGAGCATGACTGTGCCTCTCTTACCACAACGCACGGGGGCCCACGAGAATACCTAATGTTTCAGCATAT
>OX243823.1:1907854-1962260 GCA_945859605.1 Lumbricus rubellus | reverse complement strand
TATCCATACTTTATTTTTTAAGAGAAATAAATTATGTCATTCTATAGAGGAGATTAAGAGCTATTTTTTGATACCAATTAATTTGTCTTATGATGACCGGAAGTGCTCAAAATAAATTAAAATGCGTGAAAATGTCGATTTTTTTTCGACGCAAACCGGCAATGGCATAATTTCGTGTTTTATATTGATTTTTCGATAGATATGCATGTTTTTTCTTTTTTATTGTACATAAAAAAACTTATAACTAGTTTTTATAATTGAATATATGACTATATTAAATATAAATTATATATATCATGTTCTACACACACAGAATCCAACATTTTACTTATGCGCAAGTACATGTTTTGTGAAGCTATGGGTGCTCATGGAAAAAAATTCATAACTTCGGGGAGTAGAGGCCCAATAAGGCGGCTGACTCATTTGACCAGTACAGCCTTGACCTTCGCCCATTTGACCAGTACAGCCTTGACCTTCGCCCATTTGACCAATACAGCCTTAAAAATTGAGTGCCTGCACAGTTTGACCAATACTAGCCTTACTTTTTCAAATTCGATGTCTGGCGTAAAAAAGTAAAAAAAGTAAAAAAAGTAAAAAAAGTTTTAAAAAAAAAAAAATTTTTCTCTGGCGTATATAAAATGACTGAAAAAATGGAATATCCAACTCGGTCTAAAGACAAGAAATCCCAATATAAAATGGACTACTCATCGTATAATCTGAAAGAATTACGACAAATTCCTAAACAGAGAGGACAAAGAGGATACTCGAGTTTGCGAAAAGCGGAACTCATAGCGCTCATATCGCAGGGAGATCGACTAGGCGCTCGGGCTCAGGTCAACAAAGCACAAGCGCATACTCCCGCCACTGTGCGAGAATTGCGAGAAATTGCGAAAAAGAGAGGTGTGCGAGGATACTCGAGATTAGCAAAAGCGGAACTTACGACATTCTTGACTACTACTTGGAAATTTTTGCATCCGGGGAAAAATAAAATAGTTTTTTCGGATTGGCTGACTAGCGAGATTAGTCGGCTACCTCCGCAAATAAAACCGCCCATTCATAGGTTCAAACTTCGAGAGACTGCGACGGCGATCAAAGGGTTTACAAAAAGATACACGATCGATGGCAACAGCAGGATCGATGTTGCAACTTTTCTCAAGGCTGTAAGACCGCAGGTAGTTAGGCTGCTAGCGAAAAATCGCGGGGTAAAAGTTCAACTCGATCTCATGTGCGAAATGGAGAAAGTAGATATGAAAACCGGTGAAGTAGTAACGGCTGAGCCTAATTTCAAATCAAAGAGTGATATTATTTTAGAAGCAACCGATGTGAGAGAAATATATACCAACGCAGCGGATAAAATTAAGGAGAGCATGGCCAGTTTTCAAATGCGGGGGAGTAATTGGAGATTCAAAACCGTTTTGAAGTTGGATATCGATACAGTGGTATATAAACCATTGAAAGGAAGTTCTTATATTCCACTTCCTGATTATTTGGCGAATAAAAAGGCTATTATTAATATGAAGAACGAAGACGATGAATGCTTCAAGTGGTGTGTAACGAGAGCTGTAAACCCAGTCGACAAAAATACAGAAAGAATTACGAAAGAATTAATTAGACAGTCTGAGGAACTCAATTGGTCTGGTATCGAATTCCCCGTAGCAGCGGATGCTAATGTGATGAGTAAGTTTGAGCGAAATAATAATATTAGTGTTAATGTTTTTGGTTACGAGAAAGAAGCGAATGTATTCCCACTATATATATCAAAGCATGAGAATGATAGGTGTGTAGATCTATTACTCATTTCTGATGGGGAAAAGAAGCATTATTGCTGGATCAAGAATTTTAATAGATTGCTAGCGCTACGAACAGAAAAATCCCATAATTCAATGCACTATTGCAGAAGATGTTTAATCGGTTTTAGAAAGGTAGAATCGCTTCGCAAACATACTGAGTACTGTTCGCAGCAGGACGCCCAACGAATAGAACTTCCAGAACCTGGGACTATGCTAAGTTTTACACATCACTATAGAAAGATGCGCGTACCGTTTGTGTACTTTGCCGATTTTGAGTCGTTCATCAAACCTATCGGTACATGCCAACCCGTTCCTAGCACGTCTTACACCAACAAGTTTCAAAAACATACGCCCAGTTCGTTTTGTTATCATTTGAAATGCTTCGACGATGATGTTTATTCTCAAGAGCCTGTGAGGTTTACAGCTGAAAACGAAGACGATGATGTCGCTCAGAAATTCATAGACAGTCTTGAAGAAAATGTGAAACGAATATATAACCAGTTCAAATTCCCAAAGAAAATGATATACGGAAAGAAAGAGCAGGAGCTTTTCGACTCGGCTAACTCGGCTACTGTTTGTCATATATGTGAAGGAGAATTTATAGGCGAAGAAAAACGAGTACGAGATCACTGTCATTTGACTGGAAAATTTAGAGGTGCCGCTCACAACCTTTGTAATCTGAAATTCAAAGTCCCCAAGTTCTTCCCCGTCGTATTTCATAATTTGACTGGTTATGACAGCCATTTATTTATCAAGAAATTACGAGGTGAACACGGCGAGAAAATCAAATGCATTCCCTGCAACGAAGAAAAGTATATCTCATTCAGCAGAGAGGTCGTCGTCGATAAGTTTGTAGATGCAGATGGAAAAGAGAGAGAAGTCAAACGCGAATTACGTTTCATCGATAGTCTTAGATTCATGCCCCAGAGTCTCGATGTGTTATCGAAAAATCTTCAGAAAGATCAGTGCAAGAATTTAGGGAAATTTTTTGAAGGTGAGAAGCTGGATCTTTTACTCAGAAAAGGCGTTTACCCGTATGATTACGTCGACGGTGTTGAAAGATTAAACGAAACCGAATTGCCGCCGAAACATGCCTTCTATTCAAAACTAATCGATTCGGGTATTAGTGGAAAAGATTACGCGCACGCGAAAACGGTATGGGACAAATTTGAATGCAAAACATTACGCCAATATCACGACTTGTACAATTTATCGGATGTTCTATTATTAGCGGATGTGTTTGAAAACTTCAGAGACGTCTGTATGAAGCACTACAACCTAGATCCCGCGTGGTACTACACTAGCCCAGGACTTGCATGGGATGCGGCGTTGAAGACGACTGGTGTAGAGTTGGAGTTGTTGAGTGACTACGATATGTTGCTGATGATCAGGCAGGGAATACGAGGAGGCGTCAGCACGATTTCACATCGATACGCGAAAGCGAACAACGAGTACATGGGGGAAGCTTTCAATCCCACCCAGCATTCAGTATTCATTCCATACTTGGACGCGAACAACTTGTATGGATGGGCGATGAGCAAGCCGCTACCGACTCACGGGTTTGAATGGATGAACGATGACGAATTGAATGATTGGAAAAACATTACCGAACGAGATGGAGTGGGATGTGTGTTAGAAGTCGACTTAGAATATCCAGAGGAATTGCACGACCTGCACAATGATTATCCTCTAGCCCCTGAGAGTGTAAAACCCGCGGGATCAAATGTGGCGAAACTCATTCCAAACTTGAATGACAAAGTAAAGTACGTCGTTCATTACGAAAATTTAAAATTGTATGAAAGTCTCGGATTGAAAATCGTAAAAATACATCGAGGAATAAAATTCGTGGAAAGTGCCTGGCTGAAAAGGTATATCGATCTGAATACCAGCCTGAGAACGAAAGCTACGAACGATTTTGAGAAAGACTTTTTCAAGCTGATGAACAATAGCGTTTTCGGTAAAACAATGGAAGCTATCGAGAATCGAGTTGACATACGATTGGTGAGTGATGAGAAGGAAGCTATCAAGCTAGTCGCGAAAACTAATTACGACAGACGAACGATTTTCGACGAAAACCTCATCGCCGTTCACATGAAAAAGACCAAGTTGTTTTACAACAAGCCGATATATCTAGGGATGTGTATATTAGACGTCAGTAAGACGCTCATGTATGATTTTCATTATAATTACATCAAGGTTAAGTATGGAGATAGGGCCAAGCTATTATTCACCGATACTGATTCTTTGGCGTATGAAATTAAAACGGAAGACTTCTACAAAGATATTTCCCCCGACGTCCAAAGTATGTTTGATACTTCAGACTATCCGAGCGATCATCCATCAGGTATAGAATCTGGCGTTAATAAAAAAAGTGGTTGGTATGTTCAAAGACGAGGCCGCGGGAAAACAGATTGAAGAATTTGTCGGGCTGCGATCCAAGTTGTACTCTTACAAGATGGCGGGTGAAGACTACAAGAAATGTAAGGGTGTGAAAAAGAACGTCGTCAAGAAATCAATCACTCACGCAGATTACAAAGACTGCGTGTTTACGAAAAGACAACAGTCGAGAGCGATGAACGTCATTCGATCCTACCGCCATGAAATTTACACCGAAGAAGTAAATAAAATAGCTCTGTCTGCCGAGGACGACAAAAGAGTAATAATGGACGACGGGATCCACACCCTAGCCTATGGGCACTACACGCTGAAAACTAAACAAAATAAAGAATAATTTACACTAATATAAAATGGATGCGGCAAAAAAAGTGTGTTCTAAATGCAAAATAGAAAAAAGCTTGGACGAATTTCACAAAGATAACTCACAGAAGGGAGGGTATTATCCGAGCTGCAAAGTTTGTAAAAATGCCAAAGTGAAAGAGCTTGCATACAAATACGCAAGACAGGAAATTAGGGAGACAAAAGATACAAAAGTTTGCAGTCGGTGTAAGGTAAATCAGAACATATCGGAATACAACGACAATCGATTTCAAAAAGATGGAAAGGCGAATGAATGTAAAAATTGTAGACATGAATATTATCTCGCCAACGCAGAAGCTCGAAATAAATATCAAAAAGCGTATATTAAAACCCGAAGGCAGAATGACCCGGAGTTTAAATTACTAACAAATATGCGTTGTAGGCTTGGCGACGCACTAAGAGGCAAATCGAAATCACAAACGACACGACAACTTGTTGGTATTGACTTTGAAATATTCACCAAATGGATTCAGTTTCAATTTGATGAAGAAATGACTATGGAAAATTACGGATCCTATTGGCACATCGACCATGTTCTACCCCTATCTTCGTTCAACTTACTCGATGAAGAAGAACTCCATAGAGCCATGAATTGGGTGAATTTACGCCCTTTGCTACCGCTGAAAAATTTGCAAAAAGCGAGCAAAATAGATCGTTGGTCATATTTGATGCAGGAAGTAAAAGCTCATCACTTTTTGAAACATTTAGAAAATGAGCTTTGAAACATACAAAAACATAAATGTCGAAGGCATCGTGCAACCAAATTCTCCGCTGTCCAACATCCAGTTGATTGATACCGTGAATAAACTAAATATTCCAAACTTCAGGGGCGTTTTTGTCCGAGATGAGCTCCCAAAGAAACCTAACCGGAACGAGTGTGGCATTCTAAATCTAGATGACTCGAACGGATCCGGGACACATTGGGTCGCTTTTTCAAAGAACGGCAAGGATAAAATATATTTCGACAGCTATGGCCTGCCCCCTCCTACTGAACTGCTGAAGTATTTACAGAGTCCTGTGTACTACAATAGCGAACGCGTACAGCCCGACAACGAAGTGTTTTGCGGTCATTTGTGCCTGTACGTCCTGAAAAAAACATGTAAAGATGGGGTGACTTTCCAAGAAGTTATCAACAGCCTGCATTAAAAATTATATTCAGATGTAAAAAATGCCTGTTGATAAATTTGGACATACAGATTCAGGATCTACGCAAAGAGTAATTGCCGGGGGAGTTACTGAAAGTCAAGTAAATAGTACTTTTCTACGGCTAGATGGAGCAAACCCGGCGACTGGCGACCTAAATATGAGTGGTCATACTATTAGAGGTCTGCCTACAACGAATACGGCGAATACTCCGGAAGCGGGGATAGATGAGGCCGTGAGTCGGGGGCAAGTAATAGATTTACTGCGGAATCACGGCGACGTCCCGACCGACAATAATCATTTGACGAATAAGAAATACGTCGATGAACAACTTACTTCGAAAGTGGTGGCGGTGGTAGGGCCCGCGGTTAGTGCTTACAGTTCAACTCAACAGGCTATACTCGCTAGAACTCACACTGCAGTTACTTTTGACGTAATAAGATGCGGTACCGCAAAACACGGTATTGAACAGGGTATCGGGACGACTTCTTTCTTCCCCAGTAAAGCCGGGTACTATATCGTTTCGGCGTACATAGAATTTTGTAACAATAGTAATACCGCGTATGGCACCGTCCACCTGTATAAAAATGGGGCGTCGTACATGCAAATTGCGGGCGGAGGGAGCACGAAAGGTTCGCAAAACCATTCAATCGGTAGTAACATAGTTTTTCTAGACGAGTTCGATTACCTCAGCATACACGCCTTTTCATCCTTCGCTATGAACATTTTGTGTAGGGACTTTTCGGCGGCATTCTTACGTCCCTGAATTAATAAAAATTATTATATTCAAAATGCCTGTTGATAAATTTGGACATACGGATTCAGGATCTACGCAAAGAATAATTGCAGGGGGCGTTACGCTGTCCCAAGTAAACAGTACTTTTCTAAGGCTAGATGGGGCAAATCCGGCGACTGGGAATCTAAATATGAATGGCAACTGCATCAAAGGCCTGCCAATAACGAATAATCCGGATGCGGGAATGGATGAAGCGCTAAGTTGGGGGCAAGCTATAGATTTGATTACGAATCACACGGGCGTTCCATCAAACGATAATCATTTGACGAATAAAAAATACGTAGACGAACGAATTGCTTCGATAGCGCCTACACCCACTGCTGAGATCGCATTTGGTCCGGCGTTTAGTGTTTACTCCCTCTCGGCTCAGGCTATCAACGCTAACATAATAACGCAAGTATCATTTGGAGCTGTAAAATTCGATCCGGATAATTGTCTAGTCAATTCGAACCGTTTCCTTCCTCGGAAAGCCGGCTGTTACATGGTTGCGGCGTGTTTGGAAATACGCGACAGTAGTGGTAAATATAACGAAACTGTTGGCTTGTACAAAAGTGGAGGTGTGAACGAGCTGATTGTCGGTGGCGGGGGTAAGGCCGGGTCGAAAAAATATGTGTCGGGCACTAGCCTAGTTCGATTAACTAATACTGATTATCTCGAGATATTTATTAGTTCGTTTGATCCGGTAAATATTTTTGTTCGCGAGTTTTCAGCGGCATGGTTACGCCCTTAGAATTCAAAACCGAATCAAGTTTTGAATTTGAATACTACACTTCATCGACCATTCTATCATGAACTTCAATATACCACACTCATTTTCTGTCCGTCCGATTGAAACCTCAGTAACTTGTCTGAAATCACCACTGCGTATGCTTCCGTATTAGCCGGCGGCGCCGTATTGAACGTGCCTTTGATCTGGATATCGACCACCGATGACTTCAGACGCTCGGATTGCTTGCTCACGTCAAACACCATAATCGGAAACAAATCTTTGAAGTCCGAGGGCGTGATATTGCATTGCGTCATTAGTTCGTCCATTCCATAGTATTTTTCACTGAACGCGGCTGCTGCTCGGTACGCCCGCGCGAATTGTTGATTCGGAAATGATAGATTATAGTCGACAACTGGGTATCGGTCCTGGTTCATCATCACGAACATGTTCTTCAGATCGCAATGATTGAAAACTGATGGATTTTGTTCTTGATCGCCGCTTTTGTCGGTTTGAAAACCCAAGATGATGTACCTAGGTTTCTCAGGTAATGTCTTGACGCTAAGTCTCCAGCTAAAATTAGTCGACTGTGCGACGGAGGTGGTATCGCATTGACGGGCTCTGTACGCAACTGGCAGCGACGCTTTCGATTCGATCGTTTTGTACAATTGCATCTTCTCCATATCCGCGGGAATAACGTGAGGCATGAACCATGAGATTTTATCCAGCCTAACTTTCCCTGCAGGCGCAGCGGCCACTACACCCACAGCGGCGGCTCTAAAAATTGCGTCATCATCGGCTTTACGAACCAGAGTTAGCGTATGTTTCACACCAAAAACAACCTTGTCGTAATCATCGCAAAATCCGAAAATATGCTTCAATGGAACTACAAAGCTGAAAGTACCTTTGGCATTTGGTTTTTGAATTATATACGACTGTCTCACGGCGAAACCTTGATTATTCGCGATAGCAGCCGTCGCTCCGCTGTCCTTGTACCACAACTGATTCAGACCTTGAGCTAGTTGAAAATCATTCGGGTATTTGAGTAATCCAAGCATCGTCGTTGCCTGGCCTGGGTGAAATAACGATTCAATTTCCTGATTCGACAGGGAATACGAAATTTGGCTGAAAAGATGCATGAGCCCATTATTCGTAAGAGTTGCTTCATCGGCATTGACGTAGAAGGTGTTGTCCGCCCTCGTCAATCTACCCTCGAACAGCAGGTAAGATTCTGCCGGATGACAAAATAGATCTTGAAGTTCGATGTTTATTCTAATCTCCCCGGAGGTGTTTAGATTTGCCCCCGATATCGGCTCATACTCATACCATTCGTAGCGTTCGACGCTTTCATCGCTCAATGGTTGTTCGGTAAATCTCAGAATATCCGATGATTGCATTTTTACTACTTTTTACTACACGATAATATATTTTTTACGCGACCTTCATTCCGGCGCCGTTTAGCGAGCGCACTAAATCTTGTATCGACATGGCGCCGTTCTTCTTCAGACCATCCCCCATCATCAGATTATTAATATTCGGGATATTCGTGATCGACCCTACGCTACCGACGCCACTCAGCCGCTCTAAAATTTGTCTAGTTTCTGGCGTAACAGCCTGTTTCTGAGGAGTAGGGGCAGGAGTAAACAGTTTGGCCACTGCTTTGTCTACTAATCGTTTACCAGCGTCGATTGCGGTTGTTTTCCCAACATCGATGGCCTTTTTCCCAATTTCTTTCGCCACGTCTTTACTCGCGCTGAGAGCGGTCGTTGCTAATTGTTTGGCGGTGTTCGACGTTACTAGTCGTTTGAAAAATCCCGAAATTGTATCGAATATTCCCGATCCTCCGATAACGTATTGTTTTCTATACCTCCTTCTATTAATGACTTGCATTTTTTCTGCATTTTACAATGTCATCATTATATTTTTGTAAGCATCTCTACTCAGCACTTCTTGCCTCAATAACGCGTCGCACATCGCCACGATCTCGTTTCTCACGCCGGTATTACCTGCTTTGAAGCTTTGAAATCGTAGTTCTAGCTGTTTCGCTAACACGTTTGGATCTTCGGAAATAACAATTACACCGCCCACGCCTTTACCCACCACATTACGAGGCCTATTGTCCCATATCAGCTTGATAATTCCCTGATATTTGGCGCTCGCAGATGCTTTGGGTTTGTTAGGATTTTTGCCTGTCTGATAGCATCCGTCGCGAGTAGAATCTCGCCGTAATCGACTATATCATTATTATCGTATATCGACGCGTTCGGCTGTTTCATCGTCAACAACTCCCAAAGCCCCGGTGTTCCGCTATACGTCTTATTTCCAACCGTCACATCGTCTCCTTGAATAGAAATCGGAGAATCGCCGATGTAGAATTGACCATTTTTTGATCGTATTCCGAACGTCGTGTCTACGATTTTTCTATCGGAGGCGTATTGATGAAGGTACTTGGTGGCTACTTCACCTAATTCTAAAGTTCTAATATCCTCGGTCGGATCGTCGCTATACGCTTCTATCGAGGGATACTGAGGAAATTGAACCTTCAACGACGCGGGAAGCGTTTGTAGCGCGTTTGTAGTAGCTATCGAGTTTTCTTTGATGGCGGATAGTAAGACATTCTGCTCTTTGGAAATTGCGGATTGCGAATCGACGATAGGCTTGTACAGCTTGGTTAATTCTTGTTGCAGCCCCGAATCCCCCAATCTCTCCGATAAAAAGTTCTGTTGAATATTCTTCTTGGATTTCAGAAACTCTTCGACTATGAAATTTCTTTTCGCCGGGTCATCTATCTTTAGAAACGACATTTTTAATAAAAAATTTAATGTTTTTCGACATGTTTTCCGACGTGTTTTTCTACATGTTTTTCGACGTGTTTTTCTACATGTTTTTCGACATGTGTAAAAACACAAGTTAGACGTATTTTCAGACATAGCGACATAGGTCTACATAGGTCTACATAGGTCTACAAAACTCTACAAGTCTACATGATTTCGTACATGTTCACGTTAGTCGTCTTTTTCACAGATTCGGTATTTTTCTCAAACATGCTTTGAAAGGACTGCCTGACCTCTTCTCTTCCCCGATCGATGAGAGATTGTTTCGTTTTCTCATCCATCGCGTCTATCGCAACTTTCGACTTACTTTTGATTTCTTCTTTCATGCCATTGAATTTTTCAATCTCGCTTAGAATCAGAGAATATTCCTCGTCTGAAATGTGATCATCCACGAGTGCTTTTGAAATATGGTCGCTGATCGTGTTGAGCTTCGCATCAGCTAGCGTTTTGATCCTTTCATGCTTCTCCGCCTTCAGGGCGAGCTTTTTACAGATTCGGCTGCCAATTATACTCAATAGCCCCGCACCTAGCGCTGTCCCCTCCATAGCAATAGCGATGGGGGTTGCAATTATGGTGGCTAGTACACCGATCCCCGAAATTCCGAGCCCCATCGTGATCGCCATGAGGGCGTTGTCTACTACGCCGATTACGCTCACACTTCTATGGTACTTTTTACTCAACGCTGCTCTTTTGTCGCGTTCTTGCTCGATCTCCTTTTTGATTTCGCTAATCTTCTGAAGACGATACGTTTGTGCGGACCCCGCGGCTATTTGTATTTCACCTTCCGGCGCGGAGGGTGTTATATTTGTTAGGTTTGGATAGAGTTTGATGCCCTCGTATTCCATTCTTTTATTTATTAGCAATATATATTTTTTTACCGTTGATAGTTTACACAGCATAGCGAATCTCCTTCGTTTATCGTTACCGCCGAATCGGAGTTGTTTTGAATGGAAACTATGATATCATCAATCACATCTTCTGAAATCACTCCGTCTAGTAGACTGCATCGTCGTTCTTTGATAGCCTGTCTGAGGGAAACGAGACAAAGACCCGCCACCATTTCTACACCTAGTCCAAGCCTTAGCGTATTTGCCGCCTTTGGTTGTATCGTGATATCATTTTGCGCAAAAATTTCCCATCGCAGACCTCCTAGTTGTCTTACTGGGACGCGAGTAGCACCGCTCGTAATCTTCCAAAAGACTGAAACGGGCTGCGTTCTAACCTCTACCGGTCTAGTTGGTTTAGTTCCAAATTTGTGTATTGGTCTCGACATTTTACATATGATAATTTATAATATCATGCCGAGAATCGGAATGTTTCGAAACGGCGAGTTGGGGCCGAGCAAAAGTCCTTCGCCACTCACATAGCCCGACCCTGTTTTCATGTAAAGCCCGGATGCCCTTATCGATGCGCCTTTTTGCCACGGAGACAAGTACAAACCAGATCCAGCTGGTCTTATTTTGCACGCTATGTCACCTTTCTTGACATACATTACACCTGAACCGCTGATTTTATCGACAAGTTTCGATCCAGCCGCAGCACCTAACCCACCTAATGCGCCCTGTGCTAAACTTGGCAGTACGCTACCAAGAAGGAACCGCCCCGCCGTCGCTAGAAACGGAAGTATAGCACCTATGAATCCACCTTCGACTTTCTTGTTGTTCTCCAATTGCGTTTTACTCATTTTAATAATCATGCCAGTTCCTTTTTGGTAGGCTGCTGCCATTTTATGGATTTGCGCCTGGGTGAGAGCCAAAACGTGTTCACCATTCAAATCATCATGCGATAGTTTGATACTCACGCCGCTCCCCGCTTGAAGTGATCTTTTAATTTTGTCTTGTTGCGCTTCTGAAATATTAACTTTTACACCCGTGTAACGATTCATTTTAATAATAAATTACAAAAACTTTCAAACTTCTCTGATGTGAAATCGAATCGCCAATTCTTCTCCTCGAAGATTTAGTAGGTTCCCGTGTTGGTCTGTGAGTCTCGTTTCCATCGTTGAAATTGTAGACAGCAAAATCGGGAGATATATCAAATTATGCGGCACTTCGATAATCTTGTAACCCGGGCCTACGTTTGGAAAAAAAGAATATATCACGTTTTCCGATGTTCCGTTAGTGTACGAAGACCCGATAATGTCGCTAGTCACTCTCAGGCTGCTTACACTCATTATATTTACCAAGTTCTCTGATTCGTTGTATCCCGCCGAATAGATCCATTTGTCAAACCCTAGAACCTTTCCGATCGAATTCTTTGGCGTAAAGTCAACCATATATCCTGCTGCTGATATATTTACCACAGACCTCAGCGTATTGGTGTTTGGTGCTATTGAGATACAATATTCTCCATTTACTCCGTCGTAATGCCCATTCCCCTTCATGACTCTCTGTATATATTCGTTGATATCCGTTATTTCATAGCAACCCTCTGGAACTTCAATGTTTACCCACGGTGTGTCGCGATTTGGCGAATACCTGAAGACGTTGTTTGTCGCGTCGATATTCGGAAAAGAATAGTACGTCTCGAGGGCAACTAAGGCCATTTCATATTTCTTATTCTTCTCCAGTTCGAGTAGCGGATTAAACTTCGTTCTGATTCGCGTGCTCTTTTCGCTGAGAAAAATGGAAAATGATGTTTTTGGTTCCGTGTTGCAGGCCGTCTTTTCCGTGTTTTCCGATATCTGTTTGAGAAGCGATGATTCCATTTTTACTATACAATACAATTTTACAATGGCGGATCCTCGATTATATAAAATTCGTCGAGTCCGCATCGGTATTTACCATTGTACTTGTCGCTAGTCAGGTCTAAAACCACGAATCTATGAGGTTGTTCCCATACTGTTTTACATAGTTTTCTAAATTCATCTTTCGACATGTCTGTACTCACGTGATCGTTGTAAATATGATTACAATTTTTCAAGTCTTGTTTGAACAGGCAAATAAAGTTCGCGTTTTCTCTGATTGTTTGGCGCGGTAATTTGAAATAATTCTGGGCGAGGTAAAAACAATCTACATTACTATGCCTCCCCCGATTGTAATACGTTTCACATTTGTTTTGTTTTTCCAATTGAAGATCATCGAATATCATCAGGTTCTTCTTTTCGGCGCTCAAATCTCTCGGGTCTGGCACATCGTCGGCGCTCTCAAAGAACTTGGCAATTATATCGGATTTAGCTTCTGAGTTTTTCGCCATTTCCTCCATAACAAGGTCTGGCGACGCATTTAGACCCACGATTTCATCTCGGTGCTCGAACAACCGAACGATCGCTGCTTTCGGTAATTTTTCTTCGTATGCTTTTTTGATAATACGATATTCCGGTTGAAACAGAGAAGTGCCGAATACTTGTAAGTTGTTATAATCCAACCAGTCTGGCCTGAGTAAAAGATTGAAAAGAAGCGTTGTTTTTCCACACGCCGATTTCCCAACTATCAAACCACGTATGCTTTTTGGTAACAATGGATTATTGAATCTTTTCGAGAGCGCTGTGCCCCAACTCATATCTCTAATCTCCATTTTTTAAAAATATATATTATTAAAAACGAAATGTATTGTGTAAAATGTAAAAAACAGACCCAGACGACAGATGTGCAGAACGCCGTGGCTAATAATGGGAGATCGATGCTCAGAGGTGTTTGCGCCGTATGCGGGAAAACAAAAACTCAATTCGTGAAGGCGTCCGCTGTTGCGCAAGGTGGGGATCTAGTTAGTTCACTGAACGCTGCCACTAGCAACATTAAATTACCTTGGGCTAAATTTCCAGGCGAATTACATTTGCCAGGCCATCAGTTTACTGGACCCGGTACTAGACTAGATTTGCGTCTGAATCCCAACGAAACCCCCAAAGATTGGAGCAAACCTATAAACAGGGTAGACAGTGCGGCATATATTCACGACCTGACATACAATCACCACACTGATACGGCTTCTAGGAATGTCGCTGATAGAACGATGATAAACCAGCTGAATAATATACCTAATCCAAGCGTGCGGGAACGAATAGAGAGGGCGATAGTCAAACCTATTTTGTCCGCTAAAACGAGTCTCGGGCTAGGTTTAAAAAAAGCCCAGAATTACAGCAGGACCTGAAATGGACTAATCAATTAGCGAATGAATTACACAAACCAGTAGTGAGAAATTTTAGGACGAGGCGGGTCCGTGTTGGGGGGATTGACCAGATTTGGGCGGCTGATCTAATCGACATGCAGGCTTTCGCTAGAGATAATGATGGCGTGAAGTATCTATTGACAGTCATAGATGTGTTTTCCAAGTATGGATGGATCGTTCCATTACATGACAAGAGTGGGAAGTCTACAGCCGATGGGTTCGTGAAGATACTCGGGGGTGGTCGACAGCCGGGCAAAGTTTGGTGCGACAAAGGGAAAGAATTTTATAACAAAAATGTGAAGAATTTAGTCGAGTTGTATTCTACCGAAAACGAGGGGAAAAGTTGTATCGTAGAAAGATGGGTGCGTACGATGAAAGATAAAATGTTCAAGTACTTCACAGCTAATTCAACTAGAAGATATATCGATGTATTAGATGAGATGGTTAGTAATTATAATGACACGAGACATTCTTCAATCAAAATGACTCCCGCGAAGGCTAGTATGAAAGTGAACGAAAAGACGGTATTTATGAATTTATACGGTGATGAGATTTCAGAGCCTATTACACCAAAGTTTACAATCGGCGATCGAGTCAGAATAACTAGGAAGAAGAACATTTTTGACAAAGGATATATACCTAGATGGACCGAGGAGGTTTTTGTAGTATCTCAAGTTCAATATACAGATCCACCAACTTACAAGATCACTGATTCTAATTCTGAGGAAATACAGGGGTCATTCTATGAGCAGGAGCTACAGAAAACAACTCAAGAAATATTCAGAATCGAAAAAGTGATTAGGAAACGCGGGAAGAAATGTCTCGTGAAGTGGTTGGGCTACCCAGACTCATTCAACTCGTGGATTAATAACGAAGACTTGGTGACATTGTGACACGATTATAAACCAACGGTGTAAAATCGTTTGCGATATTGTAATCCCGTATCTACGTCGTAGTCCGCTCACGCCCTTGCTTCACGCGGGGGTGAGTTACCATTGCGCCGACGACGAACGACGATGGTCTCGTTGTCGATCAAACTAACATCACTCGGGGGCGAGTTGCCATTGCGCCGACGACGAACGACGGTAATCGTGCCTGGCCCTTGTTGGCGATCCGGACGTGGATACTTGCATGGGCATTCACCGTCGCAGCAGCCGCGGTTGTGGGCGTCAATTACAACAATCAACTCCGATCTCCGCAGTCTTGTTGTATAATGAACCAAGCCGAGCTGCCTGGCGATTTTCCGTAATTCAGTTTTAGTTTTATTCGGGTAAACCATTTTATATTGGAATATCTTCTCTTTAGATCGAGTTGGATATTCCATGATTTTGAAAAAGTAAGGCTATATTGGTCAAACTGCGCGGACACTCAATTTTTTTAGGCTGGTATTGGTCAAATTGTCCGAAGGTCAAGGCTATACTGGTCAAATTGTCCGAAGCTCAAGGCTATACTGGTCAAATTGTCCGAAGCTCAAGGCTATACTGGTCAAATGAGTCAAAAGCCTTCTTCCTGTTCTACTGTCGTTCTCTAGTTTCCTTATTGCGAAGAAAGCGTTATAGACATTTTCGGCTGTTTCGTTTGGGGGGGCTGAGCCACGTTTAGGGGGGACTTAGCCCCCCTAGCCCCCCCTGGCGCCGCCACTGGGGTTAACCCTAACTGCTTAGTACTCGCAGCCTGTCGCAGGTAGGAGCTGATCAGTCGAAATAGGCAGACAAACGTCATCCATTGTTGTTTCCATGACAACCGACTTCAACTCAAATGACTCGAGCAACTGGTTCACATAATAATTACACTGGACAACAGTGATTTGGTTTCCTGAACACTTTCAGTTGTTTCTTATGCATTTTCTGCTGCTGATCACGAAAATCACCTTGAAATTGTCCCATCACGTAACGTTTTTGAGAAATCTTCAATTTTTATATTTATTTCCACATTTTTCAGATATAACGTTATACTATGCTTCGTGTAACTGAGGTATGTCCAGGCATGCACTTAGGAGTTTACATAGATGCTTGTCTTGCATAATAAATTAACTTGGGTTTGCATATCCATTAATGCTGGTTAGAATCTGTCTGCAAAAGTTTTAAGCACTACTAAAGCCGCTTCTCTGCATAGGTAGACCTTATACATGTATATCTCACTGAGGAAGTTGACATCAGTTTGTAGTTTGATGTCGCATTTCCAAAGTTTAGTTGTGTCTACATGTATTTTAGATAAGCTTAAAAACGATAATAGGGCCTATATTTTAAGACGGTTGTTGACAGCAGAAATATCTCGCCATTGTTGCATCAAACGTGATACATGTACGTTTTGCCACATTATTTTGTGGAGATTAGGCTATGATATACGAGACAATCGCCTGGAAGCACTGAAGGATGTTGTGGGGAAATTTTCTTGGTATCAATAGAACTCCAAATTGCATGAAACTGGGTAACAAAATCTTACAGCATACTGGCATGAAATGCAGCATGTCACTTAAGATTCACATCTTGCATTTCCACTTGAACTTCTTCCCAAGTTCCACACAAATCTAGCGATGAACACCAGGAAATTGCCACAGTGCAAAAACGGTATAAGGGAAACTGGAATCCAGCAGTGTTGTCTGACAATTGTTTGACACTGCAGCGAGATGTGCAGACAAATAATACAAACGTAAATAAGCATCAAATCATTTTAGACCTATGGAACTTTATGTATGCAATAAACGAGCATTTCAGTTAAAATCTTGCATGCCGTTTTACTCAAAAACCTTACGTGATACAAAAAGTCTGAGAACACCATCGTGTTCAGCACGTCAACTTGTCTAGAAAACAATCAAATTTTTTTCGGAAATCAAAAAAAGTAATTTTATAGTAAATTTTAATATATACAATATAAAAGCACTTAAGTTAAAATCTTGCATACTGTTTTTCTCAAAAACCTTACGTGATACAGCAATTCTGAGCACACCATCGTGTTCAGCATGTCAAGTTCTATAGAAAACAGTCAATTTTTTTCAGAAATCAAATTTAATAATTTATAGTATATTTAAATATAGGGCCTACGCAATATATGAGTATTTGTTAAAATCTTGCATATTGTTTTTCTCAAAAACCTTACGTGATACAACAATTCTGAGCACACCATCGTGTTCAGCACGTCAAGTTCTATAGAAAACAGTCAAAGTTTTTTAGGAAATAAAAAAAAAGTTAAAATTTGTTGTCCAGTGTTATGTCTGTATTCTTTTCCAGTAGAGAATGTACCCGTAGTCCTCAAGCATTGTGCCAATCCGGGTATTACAAATGAGTCTATCCTGGGATTGATTTTATTTGGAAATTAACAGATGTAGTATAGTAGTCTGTCAAGTACAGTTATGTAGTCGTATGTTTTATCTGTGGTGATACTTCAACCTTGACTATGAGCTCGAACAACGATGACATAGGCACAAGCATTAAGCAGTGGTCCCTTGCAGCAGTGGAGTTTGGCTGAAGCTTGATAAGTGATAATACTCAGTCCGGAATCAAGTCCTAGAACATCAGCAGCAGGAAGGAACCCAAGCAGCAGCAGGCTAGCCCAACGGCTGCTGGTTGCAGTCCTCTGGTATTAAAGAAGACAGTTTGACTGTAGTCTGTATGAACGAAGAGGGGGAGGAGCAAACCCAATTCCACTGCCCAGGCAGAACAGCCTACCTCCAGTCACCCTTTAGAGGAGGATTCTGGGTTGCTGGCCAACAGCTTACATGTCTGAGATCCACAGCTTAAAATAATTTACCATTTACATGCATAATATGCATACATGTTATACATAACGGTATGTAGTTCTTTAACATGACCCGCCTGGTTTGGTAGCATGACCTTGACCCACTGCACAACATGACATATATCGATCCAACTTATCCTGGGATAACCGGATTTGTTCCAGGATAACCGGGATTGCATGTAAATTTTTTTCCTAGTCATGCTGGTTGCTTCACTTGTGCATACGACTTTTATGAGCATCATACTAATAAGAAATGCATTCAAATTTTACTAAAGGAAACAATTCATATTTCTATGCACAATAGTCAGCAGTAAGCATGACGTCAAAATAGTCTCATAATTATGCACATTTCCTGTCTGATTACATTAAGTACACTGGTGTGTGTGTGTGTGTGTGCATGTGTGTGTGCGCAACTGTGCATGTATGTACATGTATGTGTGTGTGTGGGTGTGTGTGAGTGTGTTGCATTCTATGCAAGAGTTTACATTCGATGAACTCTGACCTCTGTCACTGATTCGTTGATTTCATCGAAAGTTTTTAATTCATGTTTTTGCATCTTATCAAATTCTGACTCAACGATTCGATGAACTTCATTTTCGTTTTCCTTTTTGAAAGAAACAGCAGAACAAAAACTACGTCAATTAATAGCAAACAATGCCCGGCTCAATTTAAGCTAAATGTGGCATAAGTTCAATTTAAGTTTAATTTCAAAGTTCAATTTTTTTATCAAGTAACAAATAAAGAAGAAATTAGGCTATTTATCCTGTAATTTGGATCTTTAGGTAAAATCAATCTCTAGAAAGAAGATGGCAAACGTTCAGCCTGTGAATGAGAACAAAGAGAATAAAAACTGATGAGGTTTTGTAGAGAACCTGAATTCAAAAGAAATGTTGTACATACAGACCTCTTGTTCTGCCTTCAGAAGCTCAATTTTCCTCTGCAGTTCTGTTATTCTTAAGGACTTCACTGGAAAATCTTTGTCCTGTTTCAACCATCGCAAACTTCGTCATTTAAAGATTTACATTTCTAAGTGTAAATCTGGATTTATAAGTAAAAGTATGTGCATGCAAGTGAACAAAGCCAAGAACTGAGACCAAAGAAATAACACAAAAATCAAAGGAATTTTTTAATGTCAGACTTTGAAGTATTTCCTTAATCAACTGGAATAAGCAGCTGAGAATCCTCTGCATTTATATGAAAGGAAGATAACCAAAACAAAAGTGTTATTTCGTTTTACAATTAATTCATGGATCTAATGACAGTAGAAGAATATTGTCCATAAAAGTTCTTCTGAATTTGTCCGCTGTTTGGTATAACTATTGACCTAATTCATGTCTCAGTCAAGTTCAAGAAAACAAGATTAACTCGTTCATCCGGTTTAATGAATTTGACTCTGCTTCAGAGAATAGAAATTTCTCTCGTTTCTTGATCTCATCTGGTTCTGTGTCTAAAGGAAATCTTCATTTACATGAAACCTGATTAAGAACATTAGAGAATCTTAGCTGAACTCAAATATTCTGAATCACAATCCTCAGCAACCATCACGGTTGGTGCTATGATTTCACAGGCCATGGTGGTGGGTTCCGGGTTCGGTGTCTTGGAGACGGAGGAGGGTTCCAGGTTCGCATCCACCTCAAGTCGCTGTGTAGGGATCTTGAGTAAATCTTTCACTTGCAATTGTTTTGCAATTGTTCGCGCACTTCAGCGTGAAACTCCGATGCAGTGTTCGTGCTGTAGTGAGTAAAGAGTTTGACAGGGCGCTGTAGTAAATGCGAAAAATAAAAATGATGAAGTATATAAGATGTGTTTATAGCATTACAAAAGTTCACAAATACCATTATCAGTTTTTAGCATTAGACTGTTAGGAGGAGATTGACTATAAACTCAGTAGATAGACCTGTCTAAGTTTTCACTTACTTTATAATTTTTAAGGACAAAAAGTTCTTCTTGTTTTGCTTTCAGTTGGTCACTTTTTTCTTTAACTTCCATCTCAAGGCCTGTAAAAGAAAATAGTGCCATACAGTCTATGATACAGACTCGGACTAAATCTAACAATTACGAGCAGCTCAAAGGTGGATCATTCGAAATGCTCAATGATGATTGGTTGGCTGATGCAAGAGTTATCGAGTGAGGAAGCGTCACTGAACGAAGTCAACGATCATTGATTGATGCGGTAATTCTTTTTAAGACTCACGTGTCAGTTCAATCCTTGTGACAGAGAAGAGTTTTACTAGCATTGACAGAACGAGATTCAGAGCTCTTGGGTATGTTGACCGTGCTTTGCGCTTACTTTTAGAGCAGTGCATTAGGGATGTGGAGCTTATGATAATTGAGGCGTTTCAGTTTTTGAGAAGACGCTGACAAAAGATGGAAAAGATTGAGAGAGGATTGCTCTTTGAAAGACGATTTGTCAGACTTTGTAAACTATTGTCATTGAATCATCATTTAAGACTTTGCCTATCAGTTGAAATGAATGATAGGAGACAGGTTTGAAACTGAGAATGAAATGACATGATATGAAGCGTACAATGATCAGCAGAAATAACCGATCTCTGTCAACAACAATAATATTATTATATGAAGCCACAAGTGTTAAATGATGATCTGCTCACTTGTTAATTTGTCTTCATTTTCTGATCTCTGTCGATCTATTTCCGTTCTCGATGATTCAAAATCTGATTGAAATCTTGTATTCATGTTACACATTCCACCCTTTTTTGATTTAAACAAAAACAAATTCCAAGAGGAACATGTCAGAAACTTTAGGAAGAACTTTGCATTTAAATAAGCAGCAAATCTTTCAAGATAGGCCTACCTTGAAAATGAAGTCTATAGTAAGTGAGGATAAAATGCAGAAGAGCTTCACTGGAGACCCTTAATACCCCCCAGACCCTTTGCTAAATATCCCCCAGACCCTTTGCTTAATATCCCCCAGACCTATTTCTTAATATCCCCCAGACCCTTTGCCTAATATCTCCAGACCCTTTGCTTAATACCCCCAGACCCTTTGCTTAATACCCCCAGACCCTTTACTTAATATCCACCAGACCCTTTGCTTAATACCCCCAGACCCTTTACTTAATATCCACCAGACCCTTTGCTTAATATCCTCCAGACCCTTTGCTTAGTATCCCCCATACCTTTTGTTTAATATCCCCCAGACCCTGTGCTTAATATCCCCCAGACCCTTTTCTTAATATCCCCCCAGACCCCGTACTTAATATCCCCCAGAGCCTTTGCTTAATATTCCCCCAGACCCTTTGCTAATATCTCCAGACCCTTTCCTTAATACCCCCCAGACCCTTTGCTTAATACCCCCAGACCCTTTACTTAATATCTCCAGACCCTTTGCTTAATACCCCCAGACCCTTTACTTAATATCCACCAGACCCTTTGCTTAATATCCTCCAGACCTTTGCTTAGTATCCCCCATACCTTTTGACCCTGTGCTTAATATCCCCCAGACCCTTTATTTAATTGCCCCCAGACCCTTTGCTAATATCTCCAGACCCTTTGCTTAATATCCCCCCAGACCCCGTACTTAATATCCCCCAGACCCTTTGCTTAATATTCCCCAGGCCCTTCGCTTAATACCCCCCAGATCCTTTTGTGTTGTGTTGTATCTGGCCATTTATAAAGCGCTTCTTGCATCAAGAGCCCTTCAGAAGCGCTCCCACGTGAGTTCAACTCCGAGAAAAGAGGCAAGTTTTTTAGGCGAGAGAAAGACGAGGATAAGGATACACTACCAGAGAGGATGGCAGAGAGAACTGATGGGGGAAGCCCATTCCATAGAGAGGGACCAACGCAGGCAAATGATCTGGATTGTGCCATGGCGGTCCTGACTCAGTGGACAAAGAGGTCAAGCCGATCAGAGGACCTAAGAGGACGCAGCGAAGTGGCAGAAAGGGGGCGAAGTATCTGATCACACAGATACTTCGGAGCAAGACCCATTTGAAACACCAAAATCAGGACTTTATATAAGGACAGAATTACAATAGTCAATCTGAGAACAGACTAAAGCGTGAACAATTGAGGTAAAGATCGAAGATTAGACAAAGCTTAATATCCACAGACCCTTTGCTTAATATCCCCCAGACCCTTTGCTTAATATCCCCCCAGACCCTTTGCTTAATACCCCAGGCCCTTTCTGGCATAAACATCAACATCTCCTCACCCTAAACTTTTCGTATTTTCTGAGAAGTTGTTTGACGTCTTCGTGCATCTTCACTTCATCAGATTCCAGTTCAACTTTCAAGTTGAGATTCGCAAGCAATCTTGAATTGTGTGTTAAAATAAACACTTGACAAAAATACCAACTCAAAATACCAACTCTTGTCCAACAATATCATCACATAGGCCTCATGAATGAGTGACACACAATTTCACTCGCATTCTTCAAACAGAAATTAAATCATTTTGGCAGATATAGAAAGCATAAATTCTCCTTGTGACAATTTTTTTTATTATTATGAATTTCTAATGCACACATCAGTTCATGAGATTTACGATCTCAGAATTAGATCAGAGAAAAAATCATTTAGAAATACAAACAATTTCTTCGAAGGATACATTTCTGTCTGTCGCTGGCGATGTTCTCGCAGAGATTTCTCAGCATTTGAAACTTTAACCTGGTAACAAGAAATCATCTGTAAACATTGAAGGCAGAAACCGCTGCATACAGTAGCGGCGCCAGAAAGAGCTAGGGGGGCTGGGGGGCTAAACCCCCCAAAATAAGGCCATCTGTTTTTACATGTAAAAATGAAATATTGTCACGTTCAGCCCCACTAAAAAATGTGACATATCCATGAGATTTTGACCAAATGACTAAAAAAGGAAAATTTCCTCGCGATGATTCAGCCCCCAAAACTGAAATCCTGGCGCCGCCCCTGGCTGCGTATGCAGGGCTGTATTCAGAACTTTTGATGTGAGCACACCGGTGAAATTTTCCGGTTAACAAAAATTGATGACCTTTTTTTAGTCATACGGCCGAAAATTTTCGTAAAACGTCGCAATTTTCACGTCCGAAAAAAGCTGATGACCTTTTTAAAGTCTTTCGCTCCGAATTTCCCCCGAATTACATCTAAATGTGCGACCTGGTGGCAGACCGCCGTTGAGACCGGTAACGCGTCCGCTCACGGAGCGGGAGGTTGCGGGTTCGACTCCGGGTAACGACCCTGGGCAAATTGTTTATGCACACGTGCCTCTGTCACCAAGCAGTATAATTTGGTACCGGCGTAAGCTGGGAAGTAAAAACAGCAAGTCCTGCGATACACTGGCCCCGTGTCCAGGACCATGGATTCGTCCATTGCTGGCTCAGGGCCATTGAAAAGGAGATGAGCGCCTCCCTATGTTCCTCATGGAACGGGATAGGACTTTACTTTACTTTACTACATCTAAATAGCTCCGTGTGCCTTGGTTTACTTGCGTATATTCGTGTACCCGTTACCTGCGTATACCCTGGTTTTCGGGAGGTGAGTAGGCTATACTTTGCCGTTTTTCCACGGAGGTGAGCATACCCAAAACTTTTACTTAATACCTCCCAAACCCGAATCCCCGAAAACGCTAAAACCCCATAAAAACCCGATTATACCCGTCCTATACCCTTCAGTAGGCCTACAGCCTTGTTCGTATGAGACTGAAGGGGCTACAAAGGCATGAAACTTTTCTCATAAACATGGAGAAATTGTCAGCGGCTACAGAATGTGAACAAATAGCAAATAAAAGAACCACAGAGTGGAAAAGAGGAGCCAACAAGAAAAGAAGAAATTCAACAGCAGAGAACAAATGATTGTGTAAGCTTACACAGCAGCTACTGCTCACAAGATTTACTGATGACACTTTGGCCTATTGTAAGTAAATTTACTACAAGTGTCAAAATTAAATTACTTTAGCTGGCAAACTTTGTGAAATGTATTGAAAATAATCAGGAAAGAAAAAAATTGTTATCTTTAATTTCATCACCACTTTACAAAATTGTCAAAGGACATTCTTTCCAATAATTTACATATAATGAAATTAGCTAAAGCAGACAAGAAGCATGCTTAAAATTAATCTCTCCTGGGTCAGTCTAGTCAACATCGTCACATTCTGAATACATCAACCACTTGAGTCATATACACGTACAGAAAGGGGCTATGATGCAGAAATCAGAACCAACAACACCGACAACAACTCTACCTGTAAGACTTGAATTCTGTCAGCTGCTTGTTCTGCTTGAGTGTTTGAAGACTTTTTCATTGGCCACTGCGTCGTTCGCTTCTTTGACGTAGTAATTGAATGATGATTACATGAACAGCAGCTGCCTAAGTTGCTGTTCTTTGGCTCTACTGCTACGCATCGATCTCTGCCTGCTCTCTTCTCACACGTCACTCAAAAACACAAGCAGAAAATTCAGTCAAATAATACATCTAATGACTCTGCACTGACCATGGCTGTTCATCTGGCATCTCATTTTATGATCATATTCATCATAATCTTCTCATCATCAGCATCATCAGCATCATCAGCATCATGTAAAATATTTATAGCCTATTATTCGGAGAGTAATTGCCGTCACAGCCATAATAATTATCACCACATTATTAGTAGCCTAATGTCAGCGGTCATAACCTGAATAATTTTGTCATCTGATCTGGAGCAAGAAGATACCTAAGTTGGATGCGAATGACAATGAAGACGAGTTGTTATTGGTAACGTCTGCTAACGAAACTGTTCTTCTTCTCTGCCACTGCACATAATTGACGTTCAGCATCTCATCAAGTCGAGTGGCATCAGTCGCTTCAGATAAATCTCGCTTCATCTGTCGACCTGATCTCTGCTGCTGCATTCTTGACGCCATCTACATCGAATAACCTAAGGAAATGAAAGAGACTGAAAGCAACAAATAAATTCAACTAATCAACAACTAGGCATATTTCGAGTACGCGAATACTACTTAGAAAAAAACATGACTTTTCTATTAGCAAACTGAATCATTCGGTTATAGTTTCATCCAATTGCAATCAGTCCACTTATGAGTTATGAAGCGCCTCACACAGAATAAAAAATCTAGAACTGTTTCCAGATCAAAAGACATGAAAAAACAGATGAGGTCTTCTAAAGCAGAACGAGAGAGAGAGACAGACGGATGGACGGACGGAGGGAGGGAGGGAGGGAGAGTGAGAGAGGATATAGCTAGGCGGGTTTGTAAATTCACAATGCATGGTCTACTTAATTGGCTCTGCCGTGAACAAAATCAATCATTAATTTTATTGTTTCAGACATTGAAACTGACAATGTAACAAAGAAAAGGAACAGCTTCTCGAGATAGAAAGGAATTCTCCAAAAGGACAGACATCACACTTAATCATGATCATATATATTTATCTTGGAAGTAATAAATATGGCATGACAAAAATAGTCATGTAACAAAATTAATATCCATTGGTTTCAATGTAAATTAAGCCTACATAAAAAGTGGAACCAAAGAATAAGAAATATAATAAGTATCCAACCTAGGATCAAACCCGAATTCCCGAAAACGCTAAAAAAAACAGATTTCCCGAGAGCAGTTTTATCGAAACTGGCCGATTTCCACAAACAATTCCAAGTTATGTTACAAGGCGTAGTAGGCCATTGATATGCTACTCAGAGACGCCCCCGGCTACAGCGCGGACACTGCATCAGAGTTTCACGCCGGATCGCCCACGCAATTGCGAGTGAAGGACTTAATCAAGGTTCCTACGCGGTGACATGAGGTAGATTCGAACCTGGAACCTTACGGCTCCAAGGCAACAAACACACCTATCACACCACCGTACCCCCATATAAAAATTAATAACAGAAACGTAAGGGGTTCAGTTATAGTAAGCGGGTCGATATGTGTTGGTTAGGGTCAGGTTAGGCATCGTGAGGGTCAGTTAGGGTCAGGTTAGAAATCGTGTGGGTCGGTTAGGGTTATAGGTTAGTGCAGTCATTCATTAACATAGGGACCCGCTTACTATAACTATGCCTATTATTACTTTATCTAGCTTAAGAATCAAAATAATATAGAATCACAGATGTTTTACATTTTGTTTACAAAATGCTTGCAGTTGTCATAGAGAAATCAAATTTCTGTTTCCGGTTTAGTACTAACGTGCAGGGATGCCACTCTGACTTTAAAAAGTCAGATCTGTCCCTCCTTTTTAAGGCTGTTTCGCATCAATCCATCCATCAATCCATCCATCCATCTTTCTATTTATCTGTCTATGGAGTTTCTATAGCGCCTCTCCAAATAACCACTCTCGTCAGACCTAGAGCCTTTGCTGTCAACCCATGTTCATTGATAACGATTAAGTGATGCATTGCTGTGACCTATATTATAATATATTATAATGTATGTAGGAGGCCTATGATCATGATACAAGCATAAGCTTTATACATGCATGTTCGTTCGTTGGTCTCTGTTTACACAACAGATGCTGACCCTCGATCGTTTGCAATGGCATAATAATAATATCAGAGATGCAGCACGTCGTTCAAGCGTTTCCGCTGGAAGACCTCGCGAGTACACGGCTGCTGCTGCTGCTGCTGCTGCTGCTGCTGACAGACAGCAGTGGCGGCAGTCGAAGGCCTCTGCTGCTGCTGCTGCTGCTGCAGTCGAAGGCCTCTGCTGCTGCTGTTGCTGCTGCTGCTGCTGCTGCTGCTGCTGTTGCTGCTGCTGCTGCTGTTGACTAGATGGCAGACGTAGCCTACGTTGTACGTAGGTAGGCCTACATGCATCGGGCCTTCTTCTTCTATCCGGCCTACATCGTGTGCCGTTGTTTGTCGTACGAAGGACACATAGTCCTACTGTACGACTGTACGACTGTGTGTCTGTGAGTGTTTGTTTGTGTGTTGATGCATGACGTTGTACTCACAACTTCATAGAGCCGCCGATGTGTTTGGTTATTGTCATTGATGGTAATCTTCCGGTGACCATGGAGTTACTGATCAGATGTCTGCAGATGCTGCCGTGGAATTACATCCAATAACCGACCTCAATAAAATCGACCGAATATATTCCACTTCAATATTATTATTGCCAGCAGCAGCAGCAGCAGCAGCAGCAGCAGCAGCTGAGGCAGTCGATAAAAAGAAAAAAAACGTTTGAAGGACGTTTACATGATTCTGTGACTAGATAGAACTGATCTGTCTTTGGATCTGTGTTCGTGTCTGCATAGAGATAGGTAAGCGCATTCTTTCAAATGAATTATACATGTTTGATATGATGTTCTTTTGGTGGTGATGTTTGTTTGTTGTTATTATTGTTAATTGTTGTTGTTGTTGTTGCTGTTGTTGTTGCTGTTGTTGTTGCTGTTGTTGTTGTTGCTGTTGTTGTTGTTAATTGTTGTTGTTGTTGCTGTTGTTTCTGATATTCCCATGGATTACGTCACAGAGAATCGTCACTTGGAATTATTGGTAAATTTTGGTAAAATTGTCTATAAAGAAAGAATGACTAAAAAGGTCATCAGTTTGTCAATATCGGAAATGGCAGAATTCTCGGAATTTTGTTTAGCAAATGAGTCAAAAAGTCCTTTGAAAATTTAGGCGATGAATATGTTGTCGGCGACCCAGCCGTTCGCCCAAAATGTCCGGCCGAAGAGGGCTTTTCCCCAGAAACCCGAATTCCCCCCCATCCCCACCCCAAATCAGGGGACTGGATTAAATTAACACCGATGATTAAGCTGTTTCAAACCGCTACTGCAGAGGCTGGGTTTTGTCCTCCTCCTCCTCCTCCTCCTCCTCCTCCTCCTCCTCATCGTCATCATTATCATCATCATCATCATAATCACCATCAGCAGCAGCAGCAGCAGCAACATCACTGTCATCAGGTGAATTCATCACTAGTCATTAATTGCAAGCGTCATTTAATGATCTCGACAGTTATTGTCTGCAAATTAACAACACAAACCCGGATGCCTGATACTAATTGAGATGCGTCGATATTAAGTGCGAAGTGGCAGAGAAGGAGGCAGAGAAAGAGGCAGAGAAAGAGAAAGAGAGAGAGAGAGAGAGAGAGAGAGAGAGACAGACAGAGAGAGAGAGAGAGAGAGAGACAGAGAGAGAGAGAGAGAGAGAAATGTAATGATGACAGCGTCGGCAGATGTAGGGCGAGGGAGAGAGGGAAGGAGGGAGGGGTAAAACGGCATGAACAGGTTGTGCATTACTTCATATTTCTGGTCCAGGAGTCGCGGGCCTATTTATCCATAAGTATTCAATTAAGGTTATCCTTCCCCCAATGGGTTGCTCCATGTTGTGTACGTGATGGCTTGTGAACTCAGGGTGAGGGACTGGCGGTATTTTTGGTATCATAGGCCCAATCATTTATATATATATATATATATACAGGGTGGTCCAAAATAAACTGCACAGTGACAGTTTTCTTGATATAATGTATAACAATTCAATGTTTAATGCCATTTTTCTTGCGTATGATGAAAGAATTTCCAAATAAGACATGGAAACGTCGTACTATCCTCATTAAAAAAATTGATACCGAAGGTACCACAGCTAGGAAGCTGGGTTGCGGACGTCCGAAATCAGCTCGAACAGATGCAAATATCAAGTTGGTAAGCGACCTTATCTGTAGCCAGGAAGACAAACCGCTAAGCCATAAGAGCCCACGGGAGATCGCACGTGAAACCGGAATTTCACGTTCAACTGTTAAACGTATACATTGTAAAGAAAGATCTCGGACTTAACCAGTACAGGCGCAAAGTTGGACAGCAGTTGAACAGCGATTGCGTTTCATTGACCGCGCAATTGATCAATGGCGTCGTCGGCTTCAATGCGTGATCGAGCAGCAAGGAGGACACATTGAACATTTTATGTAACGAAATACATTCATGTAATGTTACAGTAAAAATAATTGCTGTGTTTTTGTGAATTTTCACGGTTATATTTGAATTGGTCTGAATAAAGTACTATCAATTTATCATTGTGCAGTTTATTTTGGACCACCCTGTATATATATATATATATGCGTTTATTTATTTTTCTACAATGTGGCCATATATAAATTACAATAAGCTGTAACCCGCATATACCCTCGTGTGCAGCCCTACCCAGAGGGTACGGGGAGGAGCCCCGAAACCAACGCATTTCTAGCTGTTGACAAGGACAGGAGCACGTTTCAGACTCTCGCTTGCCAGCTGTTTACACATGAAAGTCATGAAAGTCATGAAACCGTCTTTGCAGAGTCGCAGACTAACGGTGGGTGTGGGCGGTGGCGTAGTGATGGGTTCGGTGACTTGGAGCCGAACGCTTCCTGGTTCGACAAGTCCTTCGATGCATTTGCTCGTGCGCTTCGACGTGAAACTTCGATGCAGTGTCCGCGCTGAAGTCGAGAGCACCTCTGAATGGACGACACTATAGATCAGAGTTTCACGCCGAAGCTCATGAGAAATATTGAGTGAAGGACTCGCTCTTGGTCCCTAGGCCTACGCGTCGGCTTGAGGTGGATTTGAACCCACAACCTTCCGTCCAAAAGGCACCGAAAATATACCTCTGCACCACCGCGCCCATAAACAGTGATGTTCATGGGCGCCGACTCTGCGAGGCCCGTGAGTAGTCAAGTAAGGCGGGGATGACCATCAGTCACGTGACCAGTGACGTCATAAAGGTCAAGGTCAAGGTCAAGGTCAAGGTCAAGGTCAAGGCCAAGGTCAAGGTCAAGGTCAAGGTCAAGGTCACCCTAATTAGGTCATCTTAATTAGGTCATCTCAATTAGGGTAATTAGGTCATTATACTAATTAGGTCATTATACCAATTAGGTCATTATACCAATTAGGTCATTATACTAATTAGCCTATTATAATAATTAGGTCATCTGAATTATCCTATTAATTAGTCATTATATTAATTAGGCAATATTAATTAGGTAATTATATTAATTAGTGTAATTAGGCAACCCTAATTAGCAGCGCAACAGGGTCGCCCCTCCCCGCCGCGGGGTCCGGAAGTGCAGGAACCGGAAGTGCAGGAACCGGAAGTGTAGGAACCGGAAGTGCAGGAACCGGAAGTGCAGGAACCGGAAGTGCAGGAACCGGAAGTGCGGGAACCCGGGAAATAGGCAGCGCAAGCCCCACTCCGTCCAAGAATGACTCATCGGAAGCATGCCAGCACATGCGGGACCCTGTACTGGCTTCCACTTCTCATCATCCTCCCGCCATTTATGCAAATTTCAAGTTCTCAAGCATAATCTGAGCTATAATTAGCAACATAAGACCCACGCCAACTGAAAATGACTCATCGGAAGCACCGCCAGCCATTCTGGGAGCTGTACTGGCTTCCACACCTCAGTCTCCCCAACCATTATTCCTTCAATCATCAATTTCTCTATCTCGGCACATCTCCACGTCATTCCAACCCACACCCCCAATAATATCTCATTCTTTTAGGTGTAATATATCACTCTACAACATCTAACCTCACCCTCCAACCCTCCATTCCACCCCTCCACAGACGCAAATTTGCATTATATGCATAAGAATCAGCCAAACAGGAAGCGGCGAACCCTAACAATGGGCCAATCGGGAAGCGAGAAACCCTAGGTATGGCCTCTCTCTCCATCCATAGCCTTCAGCCTCACCCTCCAACTCCCTATTTCACCCTCCCCACACAAAAACTATGTATTTTGCGCATAAGCCCTAGCCAATCAGGAAGCGAGAAACCTAGAAACCGACCAATAAGGAGTCGAGAACGTCTAGGGACTGCCTCTCTCCCTCCCTTTAAAGCGGCCCACCTCACCCTCCAACCCAACATTCCAAGCCTCTGCTCACAAATTTATCCTATATGGCTAAGAACTGACCAATCAGGAAGCAGCAAATCCAAGCGACGGGCCAATCAGGAAGCGAGAATTTCTGTGTATACCTTCAAAATATTGCTATTATTCACCATTTTATTAGAAAATAGCAATAAATGAAGCATTTATACAATTAAATTAATCAAAAGTGTAACATATATTCAGCATTTCTTACAAAATTAGTAAAAAATATAGTAACCAACAACAATTTTCTTCATCTTTTCGTATTCATGTAAGTCCAAACACAGTGTAAACTTCCAACAGGGCATTATCAACATAGTCACAGACGGCCTTTCTTGTGCAGCTAAGACCAAATGCAACAAGCTCACTCACCCTTCCATTCCCAATATGGCGACCTTTCCAACTTTCACGCACGCTCAAACTCAAAAACCGAACAATCACTCACCCTTCCATTCCCAATATGGCGACCTTTCCAACTTTCACGCACGCTCAAACTCAAAAACCGAACAATCACTCAACCTTCCATTCCCAATATGGCAACCTTTCCAACTTTCCTGCTTAGTCAAACTCAAAAACCGAACAATCCCTCAACCTTCCATTCCCAATATGGCAACCTTTCCAACTTTCCTGCTTAGTCAAACTCAAAAACCGAACAATCACTCACCCTTCCATTCCCAATATGGCAACCTTTCCAACTTTCACGCATGCATAAACTCAAAAACCGAACAATCACTCAACCTTCCATTCCCAATATGGCAACCTTTCCAACTTTCCTGCTTAGTCAAACTCAAAAACCGAACAAGCACTCAACCTTCCATTCCCAATATGGTGTCCTTTCCAACTTTCCTGCTTAGTCAAACACAAAAACCGAACAATCACTCAACCTTCCATTCCCAATATGGTGTCCTTTCCAACTTTCGCACATGCGTAAACTCAAAAACCGAACAGTCACTCAACCTTCCATTCCCAATATGGTGTCCTTTCCAACTTTCGAACATGCGTAAACTCAAAAACCGAAGAATCACTTAAACTTCCATTCCCAATATGGCGTCCTGTCCAACTTTCACACACGCTCAAACTCAAAAACCGTAGAATTGCTCAACCTTTCCTTTCCAATATGTCACCCCTTTCAACTTTCATGCACGCTCAAACGCAAAAACCGAAGAGGCACTCAACCTTCCTTTCCTCATATGGTAACCTTTCCAACTTTCGCGCATAGTCAAACACAAAAACTGAAGAATCATACAACTTTCCTTTACCCAAATATATGGCCTTTGTCATTCATCTACGCCCAAGGCAGCACCCCAGCACCCTTTTCTGACCGAACATAACCAAATAACGAACACAAACACAACCTTTCATGCATGCTAAGTCCACGCACACACAACCACACACACAAGCGCACACACACACACACACACAAACACACACACACATGCACAAACTCAAAAGTCATGAAAACTTTCAACCTTCTATTCCCAAGGAATTTCTTCCACATATAGGAACAGGAAAGGAACTCATATAACTTTCCAACTCCAAAGATGGCGCACAAGCTGTCATTCTTGCGCATGTAAGAGTACAAACCACAGAATTGTCATACATTTCTTTCAACAGGTGGCGCTTTTTCTTAAATCTTAACATATTACATATCAAATATGCGAAATTCACAAGCATGTATTCAACAACACGTATCTTTTCAATATGCGTGCGAACGAGTGGAACTAGTAGAGGGCGGGTAAAGCGCATAGGTGCATGAACTCTTCAATTTAACATACCCGCATGTACTTTGAACAACTTTTCTAACTTAGGAGATACAATTTGCATGGAACAGCGAAGAATGTAAGGCGTGTAAGGCCAACATTTGAAGTGTATGGCCACAAAGTGAGTCGAATTGAACATTGACAAGGTAAAATTCTAAATATGTTAGATGTGTGCATGTGCTGGACTTGAAGTTTTCAACGTAAGACACGAACTATTGCAATTGTACGAAGCCAAATTTGTAATTTACGAGACATGAAACACAGAAAATGCATGTCGAATGTGACAAGTTGGCGAAATATGGAGTGGGGGAAGTGTGTATTCTTAAGTTTGTGGAAACAAAGTCATACATTATTTGTGACATGTCAGCAATTTTGATAAAGCACGAGCTTAGGGTTACAAGTGACCAATTGCAATTCTTTTTAGGGTTGAGAAAGTTAAGTTGGCGAAGCGCAGGGGTGGGGGAGGAGGGCATATTCTTAAGTTTTGTGAAAACAAAGGCAGTCATTATTTGTAACATGACACCAATTTTGGCAAAATACGAAAATATTGTGCAAAGAAACACGAATTAGGGATACGAGCGGTGAATTACAATGAGCATTAGGGTTAGCAGGTGCGCACAACTTAGCAGAAATCTGTATTCGACAACTTTGAAAACGCTAAGTCCGAAATTTTTCACCGTGCAAAATCGATCGGCGGCGCCTTCGAGCGGCGCGGCGGTGGTGGCGGCGAGCGTCCCTTCCCTCACGGCCGGCCACGGACCCAGCGGCGCGGCGTCGACGAGGCACGCTTTCCCAATTAGATCAGGCTTTGGCTCGTATGAAGTTAAAGACTCATGCGTACTGCGGATGAAGAAAATTTTTGAAAGAGCTGTGTCGGAGCGTATTCGACTTTAACTTCTACAAGCCAAAGCAGGATCGATTGGGATCGCGTGCCACGTCGTCTCCTCGCCGCAGGGTCCGAGGTCGACCGTGAGGGAAGGGACGCTCGCCGCCACCACCGCCGCGCTGCTCGAAGGCGCCGCCGATCGATTTTGCACGGTGAAAAATTTCGGACTTAGCGTTTTCAAAGTTGTCGAATACAGATTTCTGCTAAGTTGTGCGCACCTGCTAACCCTAATGCTCATTGTAATTCACCGCTCGTATCCCTAATTCGTGTTTCTTTGCACAATATTTTCGTATTTTGCCAAAATTGGTGTCATGTTACAAATAATGACTGCCTTTGTTTTCACAAAACTTAAGAATATGCCCTCCTCCCCCACCCCTGCGCTTCGCCAACTTAACTTTCTCAACCCTCAAAAGAATTGCAATTGGTCACTTGTAACCCTAAGCTCGTGCTTTATCAAAATTGCTGACATGTCACAAATAATGTATGACTTTGTTTCCACAAACTTAAGAATACACACTTCCCCCACTCCATATTTCGCCAACTTGTCACATTCGACATGCATTTTCTGTGTTTCATGTCTCGTAAATTACAAATTTGGCTTCGTACAATTGCAATAGTTCGTGTCTTACGTTGAAAACTTCAAGTCCAGCACATGCACACATCTAACATATTTAGAATTTTACCTTGTCAATGTTCAATTCGACTCACTTTGTGGCCATACACTTCAAATGTTGGCCTTACACGCCTTACATTCTTCGCTGTTCCATGCAAATTGTATCTCCTAAGTTAGAAAAGTTGTTCAAAGTACATGCGGGTATGTTAAATTGAAGAGTTCATGCACCTATGCGCTTTACCCGCCCTCTACTAGTTCCACTCGTTCGCACGCATATTGAAAAGATACGTGTTGTTGAATACATGCTTGTGAATTTCGCATATTTGATATGTAATATGTTAAGATTTAAGAAAAAGCGCCACCTGTTGAAAGAAATGTATGACAATTCTGTGGTTTGTACTCTTACATGCGCAAGAATGACAGCTTGTGCGCCATCTTTGGAGTTGGAAAGTTATATGAGTTCCTTTCCTGTTCCTATATGTGGAAGAAATTCCTTGGGAATAGAAGGTTGAAAGTTTTCATGACTTTTGAGTTTGTGCATGTGTGTGTGTGTTTGTGTGTGTGTGTGTGTGCGCTTGTGTGTGTGGTTGTGTGTGCGTGGACTTAGCATGCATGAAAGGTTGTGTTTTTGTTCGTTATTTGGTTATGTTCGGTCAGAAAAGGGTGCTGGGGTGCTGCCTTGGGCGTAGATGAATGACAAAGGCCATATATTTGGGTAAAGGAAAGTTGTATGATTCTTCAGTTTTTGTGTTTGACTATGCGCGAAAGTTGGAAAGGTTACCATATGAGGAAAGGAAGGTTGAGTGCCTCTTCGGTTTTTGCGTTTGAGCGTGCATGAAAGTTGAAAGGGGTGACATATTGGAAAGGAAAGGTTGAGCAATTCTACGGTTTTTGAGTTTGAGCGTGTGTGAAAGTTGGACAGGACGCCATATTGGGAATGGAAGTTTAAGTGATTCTTCGGTTTTTGAGTTTACGCATGTTCGAAAGTTGGAAAGGACACCATATTGGGAATGGAAGGTTGAGTGACTGTTCGGTTTTTGAGTTTACGCATGTGCGAAAGTTGGAAAGGACACCATATTGGGAATGGAAGGTTGAGTGATTGTTCGGTTTTTGAGTTTGACTAAGCAGGAAAGTTGGAAAGGACACCATATTGGGAATGGAAGGTTGAGTGCTTGTTCGGTTTTTGAGTTTGACTAAGCAGGAAAGTTGGAAAGGTTGCCATATTGGGAATGGAAGGTTGAGTGATTGTTCGGTTTTTGAGTTTATGCATGCGTGAAAGTTGGAAAGGTTGCCATATTGTGAATGGAAGGTTGAGTGATTGTTCGGTTTTTGAGTTTGACTAAGCAGGAAAGTTGGAAAGGTTGCCATATTGGGAATGGAAGGTTGAGTGATTGTTCGGTTTTTGAGTTTGACTAAGCAGGAAAGTTGGAAAGGTTGCCATATTGGGAATGGAAGGTTGAGTGATTGTTCGGTTTTTGAGTTTGAGCGTGCGTGAAAGTTGGAAAGGTCGCCATATTGGGAATGGAAGGGTGAGTGATTGTTCGGTTTTTGAGTTTGAGCGTGCGTGAAAGTTGGAAAGGTCGCCATATTGGGAATGGAAGGGTGAGTGAGCTTGTTGCATTTGGTCTTAGCTGCACAAGAAAGGCCGTCTGTGACTATGTTGATAATGCCCTGTTGGAAGTTTACACTGTGTTTGGACTTACATGAATACGAAAAGATGAAGAAAATTGTTGTTGGTTACTATATTTTTGACTAATTTTGTAAGAAATGCTGAATATATGTTACACTTTTGATTAATTTAATTGTATAAATGCTTCATTTATGGCTATTTTCTAATAAAATGGTGAATAATAGCAATATTTTGAAGGTATACACAGAAATTCTCGCTTCCTGATTGGCCCGTCGCTTGGATTTGCTGCTTCCTGATTGGTCAGTTCTTAGCCGTATAGGATAAATTTGTGAGCAGAGGCTTGGAATGTTGGGTTGGAGGGTGAGGTGGGCCGCTTTAAAGGGAGGGAGAGAGGCAGTCCCTAGACGTTCTCGACTCCTTATTGGTCGGTTTCTAGGTTTCTCGCTTCCTGATTGGCTAGGGCTTATGCGCAAAATACATAGTTTTTGTGTGGGGAGGGTGAAATAGGGAGTTGGAGGGTGAGGCTGAAGGCTATGGATGGAGAGAGAGGCCATACCTAGGGTTTCTCGCTTCCCGATTGGCCCATTGTTAGGGTTCGCCGCTTCCTGTTTGGCTGATTCTTATGCATATAATGCAAATTTGCGTCTGTGGAGGGGTGGAATGGAGGGTTGGAGGGTGAGGTTAGATGTTGTAGAGTGATATATTACACCTAAAAGAATGAGATATTATTGGGGGTGTGGGTTGGAATGACGTGGAGATGTGCCGAGATAGAGAAATTGATGATTGAAGGAATAATGGTTGGGGAGACTGAGGTGTGGAAGCCAGTACAGCTCCCAGAATGGCTGGCGGTGCTTCCGATGAGTCATTTTCAGTTGGCTTGGGTCTTATGTTGCTAATTATAGCTCAGATTATGCTTGAGAACTTGAAATTTGCATAAATGGCGGGAGGATGATGAGAAGTGGAAGCCAGTACAGGGTCCCGCATGTGCTGGCATGCTTCCGATGAGTCATTCCTGGACGGAGTGGGGCTTGCGCTGCCTATTTCCCGGGTTCCCGCACTTCCGGTTCCTGCACTTCCGGTTCCTGCACTTCCGGTTCCTGCACTTCCGGTTCCTACACTTCCGGTTCCTGCACTTCCGGTTCCTGCACTTCCGGACCCCGCGGCGGGGAGGGGCGACCCTGTTGCGCTGCTAATTAGGGTTGCCTAATTACACTAATTAATATAATTACCTAATTAATATTGCCTAATTAATATAATGACTAATTAATAGGATAATTCAGATGACCTAATTATTATAATAGGCTAATTAGTATAATGACCTAATTGGTATAATGACCTAATTGGTATAATGACCTAATTAGTATAATGACCTAATTACCCTAATTGAGATGACCTAATTAAGATGACCTAATTAGGTTGACCTTGACCTTGACCTTGACCTTGACCTTGACCTTGACCTTGACCTTGACCTTGACCTTGACCTTGACCTTGACCTTGACCTTGATGACGTCACTGGTCACGTGACTGATGGTCATCCCGCCTTACTTGACTACTCCCGTGAGTGCTCAGCACCACCAGAAATTGGCCATGCGAGGCCCTCCTATGCATGGGCATCACCTGAAATCAGCCGGCAAGATGTGCTTTTAAGATATTTTTTCTGTTGGCCCTGTGGGGATTGCTCATCTGTATAAACCATTCAATCTTTAGTATACTTTTTAAAATCTCAGTTAGTTTACCTTACAATTTCTCCAGTTTTATCCCACCTGGTAGTCTGAACTCCATTGGTCCTAAGCCGATCAGCGAATGCGAGGAAACCCCGATATCCTGCCTATTCGATCCGCTTCCGTCATTTTTTTTATTACGATTTGAATGACATTGTTTCTTTAGGCCTATATTGTATACATGCTCAATAGCGTTCTTCAGTGCTCGAGAGTCACCTCCCAGCATCATAAAAGCGAGATATTGTTTTGTCTTTAAAAACTACTTGAAATACTATTTGAAAAACTATTCCACGGTGTTAATATTGGCTCACTAAACAGTGGCCAATTGTCTGATTCTTTGTGCAAAATTTGAGTATGTTGACCAAATTGAGGGAGAGTGCTCCAAGACGCCCATGAAAACGAAGATTGTGCTTTTTTCTGTGTGGATTCCAAGAGAAATAGGCTATATCAAACACAAAGAATGATCCAAAAAAATTTAATTGGGAAGAACATTATTTTATTGAAGTTTTAAATCATGTCTTTATGCAATGAGATAACAGGAAATTTTGACAAGGATGTCATGACGTCAAAATGATAGCCTAAGGTTCTACCATCGCAGTGTGACAATAAAAAAATCGAAAATGGGGAAGAGCACATCCCGTTCCCAAACCCCTTCCCTGCTCGGCGCTGTGCTTCTCGGCGATCATACTTTGGCCGCGAGTTCGTCCCTTAAAACCAGGACCAAGTCTCCGCCTATGTGAACAGTGGTGATTATTTTCAATAAGTCTCCTATAAAAAAGGGTCAACAAATTTTTCGCGCGCTCACGCGCGCATAATTTCACATTTTTTTGGGCACCCCCACTTTTCGGGTCAACTCGGCGCCTATATATGGTGATATTTATAATGTATAGTCTGATGATAGTATAATTATAGTAATATTGTGGCCGCCGCCCCAGATCCTACCCTTCTGCTCACGGGGCGGCTTCTGCTGCAAAAACACCATCCCTCTGGAGCATGCACCCGAGTCACTAGTCTCCAACATAGAATGGCTGCTCTCTGACTCTACCACGTTTGACCGTTCTTTAGAGCAGAGGCTTAGGAGTAACCGATTTAGTAAAAGGTCCGACCATGCCTTTTCCGCAATCGCCGGGTACAACGGGCAATGGGCAACGTATTGAGGATGACCTTTCCCAGAACATGGTTCACTATTTTACTATAATTATGTAGCTGCTGTAGCAGCTAGGAGTTTCTCTCTGTCTGTTCACCGTCTTAACTCGAGCTTCGTCTTCCTCACTAACTGTGCTAAACTTCGCCTAATCACTCTTCATCTCGTGACTCAAGAGCTATTAATTGCCATTAATACTACACCAAGCGTACTCTCTTAGTTCAAAAGAACAAAGATTACTGATGACAGGCCCCTACGTAACTGTGCCCTAGACAATTATTATAGCCTACTGCCATGGCAACCACTTTCCACGTCGTAATCTCCCAAGACACCTGTCCATATTATAGGTCTATACACCGTGAGTAACAAAAAACTAAGCAAAATTGTTTTTCATATATCTCTAATGCCTGATAACATGTCACGCTAAAAAATTCCAAATATTTAGAGAATTGGACCAAAAATGTGATTCCAAAATTTCATTAGATAAAGTTGAACGGATAAAAAGATATGAATATTTAAACTTCATATGCCGATATTTCAGTTTACAAGCACTTTTCTGTCAGATTCAATAAAAAAGTAAGCCAAACTGTTTTTCATATAGGCCTACCTCTACATATCTATATCGTTACCGTAACCTGCAGAGCTGAGGCAAGTGTCACTAACTTTAGCTTTTCGTTTCACACAGACCTATAGTCTATTCGCTTCCATTCACGGAATTCTACACTGTCTGCCATGCACACGGTCAGATCTCTCAGGTGAAGTTACACGAAGACAGACAGACAGACAGACATACAGACAGACAGACAGACAGACAGACAGACACACACACACACAGACAGACAGAGACACAGAGAGAGACAAAGACAGAGACAGAGAATATGAAGCGGTACACAAAAATAGCAGAGTAACATAGGGCCACATACTATTAATTAATGTTTATGCAAAGCCGGATAACATCATAAGCTTTACACATATAATACCATTGTCAAACGTCAGCATAAATGCGAACAGCTGCTGGAAAGCAGATGCAGCTTTAACTGTTTTCTAAAAGCAGATTGAGTTTTTTTTATCGAATTGATGCTGGATGACTATTCTCGGCGCATGAAGTGAGTGAGTAGTCAAAATAACGTCCACTAGATTTAGGTCACTCTTTCATCTGCGCCTCTGTCTCTGTCAACAATTTCTACTCGCCGATCTTTCGCACCTTTTTCGACTTGCGAGCTTTCCGCACGTTCTTGTTGAGTCCTCCGCGTCTTCCGCACTTGTTACTTCCGTGATTTCGTCGGTCCTTTCTTTCGCTTGTTGTATTCGGGCTTAACGACACTGTTTCATATCGAAGATGATAAGTGTCGGAGGCAGAGTACAACCTCACACTACACGTTTATATTGCGACCGAGCCACCCGCAGTAAAGATCCGAGAAATTAATCTCTGATAAACCGACCGACCGGGAATCGAACCCGAGCCGCCGGCGTCGCGAGCGGGCTACATTTTTTCTTTCGCGGAAATCAAGCGTTTTTCTACCTAACCTACTGCCGCCGCCATTTTTCCATCGCTGAAACCCATTCAGACTCGTTTAGGTAATAATTCTAATTCTAATTCTGATGACTTATTAATTTCTGTTACGTCTTTTGTTCATTTCAGTCAGCGTTTGTTTCAACGGAATCGATGTTTATTTTAGGTCAATCGATGGGAAAATGGAGGCGGCAGTGGTGGAGGGCGGGCGGGACGCGGGTGGCGGGGCCAGCGGGGCGGGGCGGGTGACGGTGGCCGGCGGGGCGGGTGACGGTGGCCGACGGGGCGGGGGCGGGGGCGGGGGCGGTGGCCGACGGGGCGGGGGCGGTGGCCGACGGGGCGGTGGGCCGGCGGAGCGGGGCGGGGGTGGCTGTGGCAGTGGGCGGTGCGGGTGATGGTGACCAGTCGATCATCGCTGATGATGACGACCATTTTGTATAATTATGAAGGTTCTTAATAATATTATAAACATGTAACAGGTAGAAGCGAAGCGGTCTGTGTAGGCTGACAAGTGAGGCACACGCAGGTGACGAGGGCGCAGTGAACGGGGGGGGGGGGCTAGTTTACCTTCACTGCTCTCGCCGCCGCTCAGTTGTGGCCATAGAGTGGGCGTGGCCTATCGGTCACGCTTAGTCGTCTATTCAATGAGAGTCGGTTGGGTGAAATCTGTTTTCAGATTCGGATGACTTGAAGACTGTGGAAAATACGATCGTCTCCTTCGTATCCGTGTCATAAAACTACGTGACGATTATTGATGGACTCTGTCAACTGACCACTTGACCACCAGCGAGGCCTTACAACTTAATGGACTCTGTTCTGCTGGACAGCGAAATAATAATTATCGTTCTCTTCAGTTTATGTAGGGCATCGAGTGGGTGTGTGGGCGCACGCAGGTGAGCGTGTGTAAACGGTAGGCCTACAAGGATTTACTAAGTGGACAGTTCAGCAGCAACACTACTGGTTTCAGTCGGATATTCATGATACAATAATATTATAATTACAGATAGATCTGGATAGACGGTGATCCTCTGTGGAATCAATCGATCGATCGATTGATTGATTGATTAATTGATTGATTGATTGATTGATTGATTGATTGATTGATTGATTAGTTTTGAGAACGACTACAGCGAGTGATTCAACTCTCACACGATTAGAAAACTGCTTTTGAGATATCAAAGAACAGAGTCTCTGATAATTATGGCGACAGGAAACCAAGGAAAGGCAGCTAACCATTCAGCAAACCATGCATCCAGCAATACAGGTAAGCAACAACAACTCACTCATGCAGATAGAGTGATAGACAATTATATAGTCGTGTTGCCATAATAAAATAATGTACATGACATTGTACTCATCAATTAGTTTCTTAATTTTGATGCTCTGACCATCACCATTTATTCCCTTCAGTCTCCCCATAATTTCAACACACCATTATATTCTCCATCTCGTTCAAAATGAGATATATGGACGTCTAGCTGCCATGTCTCATACTTGTATAATAGGCCTACCAGTGTGAGAATTGTGAAAAATTAACTGGGCGGGGTTGGACTAGCCTATATATGATCGACTTGGAATTGGGGTGTGAAAAACAAGACTTTACTCTGGGGCTCTAAGAAAGACTGGGGGTTGAAGCCCCTACTTCACCCCCGAAACTCTCACCCTGCCTGTAGCGTTTGTTTAACATTACCGCTCTGTCTCTTATACTTCGTTGAGCATAATTCACACTCGACATCTGAATGATCTGATCAGTTATAATACATACAATCATACATACAATCATGAATACAATCATACATACAATCATACATACAATCATACATACAATCATACATACAATCATACATACAATCATACATACAATCAAACATATAAGTGGGTAGGTGGGTCCGTAGCTCAGTTGAGAGAGCGTTGGTCGATAAACTGAGAGTCATCCACGCGATCCGGGTTCAAGCCTCGCACAGGGTAAAAATTTATTTGAATTTTCTGTTCGCTTTTCTGTTGTGTTATTTGACTCGGGTTCTGCTGAAAATAAGTTAACCCTTCCCACTTCTGGCTTGGCCGAACCAGAAGTGATCCAGCACTTAGGCCAATAGTGTTAAGCCGAACCCACTCTGTAAAGCCGACCTGTGTGTCGTGCTATAATGGGCCGTATTTCGTATAACCTGTACCTGTAATCATTCTGCGGTGTGTCGGATTGAGCTATTAAACGAAGTTTATTATATACATGCAATCATACATACAATCATACATACAATCATACATACAATCATACATACAATCATACACACAATCATGCATACAATCATGCATACAATCATACATACAATCATGCATACAATCAGACATGCACCTGCAATGCAGATCGGGAACCTTTTCCACGGATCCATTGCCCATGCATGCAGTCACGGTTGGTAGTTGGAGCGATGCAGCAATCCGAGTATAATAATGGACGAAGAACATCGAGGTTTAGTTAAGAGAACAAGCTGAAGGTAGAGGCGGTTGCTATGGCTATGATGTATAAGTGAGTAAGTAGGACTTATTCTTTATTACATAAATTGAAAACCTCATTTTTTTTATTGTGACTCACATTTTTGCATTAGATAAACCTATAATTGTCTACGAAAAATTCCTTTACATCACCTAACAGTAGACTGCAGCTGACCAAAGGTGATAGCGAGGACAGCGTTCTTAAGAACACAGAACTTATTAACCACTAAACATAACCATTCTATGTAACCACTCAATATAACCATTCAATGTAACCACACAATATAACCATTCTATGTAACCGCACAATATAACCATTCAATGTAACCACTAAACATGTCCATTCTATGTAACCACTCAATATAACCATTCTGTGAAAGCACTAAACAGTAACGCCGCTGCTCTCTCCGCTCAGCTGCACAAGCGGAACTTATTGTTCCACGCTCACGGACTGCAATCAGGCAGCGCCGTGCTTTCTCCGTGGCTGGCCCTGCGACCTGGAATGAGCTCCCTGTTATCCCTCGTCAAATACCTATTAGCCTTTCTACTTCTACTTCATTTCTTTCTCTTCTCAAGACTGTCTTATTTGACCGGGGTTGGACTAGGAGCGCTCCTGAGTAGTAACTGTAATGGTTTAAACACAAACATTTAATGTAAAATATTATTGGTTTAATGTAAAGTATTATTAGTTTGACTCCAGTTTATTTTCTTGCTCGTGATGTGTTCTTGTTTCTTAGTCTTCCTCCTCGCTCCTTACATCCGTCCATTCTTATAGCGCCATTACATCATTACATCCCTCCCCATCTTAATTATTTCCCTCCCCCATCTTGGTTACGACAAACCAATGTACAGAAGTTTGTCCAAACATCCCATTACACAGTTTTCATGGGGGTGAAATCTATCAGCCATGGTGGAGCCCTTTTGTCACGGTTTGATCGTCTCAACAATGTCCCTTGTCCAGATGCTTCAACTGAAGGTCCGAGACCCATGTGGGGAGGCCCCCTTCCACCTGATCGCTGTAACACTGGATGTTGAACGACCGTGGCAGGATCAACAGATGCATCTTGCAAAACCTCCAGTTCGGTGTCAACAGGCTGGTTGTGGACGACTTCTGTGTTGATAGGATTGTTGTGGACGACTTCTGTGTTGATAGGGTTGTTGTTGACGACTTCTGTGTTGATAGGATTGTTGTTGACGACTTCTGTGTTGATAGGATTGTTGTTGACGACTTCTGTGTTGATAGGATTGTTGTTGACGACTTCTGTGTTGATAGGATTGTTGTGGACGACTTCTGTGTTGATAGGATTGTTGTGGACGACTTCTGTGTTGATAGGATTGTTGTGGACGACTTCTGTGTTGATAGGATTGTTGTGGACGACTTCTGTGTTGATAGGATTGTTGTGAGTTACTTGTCGTTTGAAGAACGAAGAGTTGTGAGTTACTTGTCGTTCTCTCTTCTTCACGGTAATCGGTGAACCCTTTCGGCTGACGACCTCATAAGGCAGTGGTTCAAAGGGAAGGTTGCTCTTAGAGTATGTCTTTGGTGACTTTAGCAGCACTGAATCACCAACAGTCAAGGATGAGGACTGGACATGAGATCCACGATCTGCATGCGCTTTCATTGCATCTTTCTGACGAGCATCACAGCAGCGAAAGTTGTTGTCCTCTTCTTCCCTCACCAGCTGTGGCAGTTTCACAGCCATAGGACGACCAAACAGCAATGTGGCTGGTGCAGCCCCAGTCGTGGAGTGTGGGGTGGCTCGGTAGTTGCGAAGGAATCCATATAATTCCTGCTTCCAGTTCTTGCCTTCCACGGTGGCAGTCTTGATCACCTCTTTGGCAGTCATCACGAATCCCTCAGTAGTTCTCGGCCAATAAGGTGGAATCTTGCGATGTCTAAAACCTAGGTTTGAGCTGAACATCTCAAATTCCCTGCCGTTGAAGGGTGACTCGTTGTTCGAGTTGAGTGTCTTTGGTACACCATATTCCGAGAAGATCTTGTCAATTCTTTGAATGACCATTGTGGCAGTGAGTGATGATAATATATCGACCACAGGAAATCGGGAAAATTCATCATAAATGACCATCAAGTAGTGGTCTTGAACAGTGGCAAAGTCAATGCTGACGTGTTGCCATGGACGCGTCGGCAGTTCAGACGTCATTAACGGTTCATGATTGTCCATTGGCACAGCGGCAGCACAAGGTCTACAGGACTGCATCTGTGATTCAACCATTCTATCAATGCCTGGAAACCATATTTTTTCTTTCAACAGAGCCTTTGTTTTGGATATCCCCTGGTGTCCTTCATGAGCCAACCGCACTGAACGCTCCTGGATGCACTGAGGTATTATCAGGCGATTGTGACGTAGAATAACTTCGTTGTAGAAATCATAGGTAAGGTCAGTCTTAATCCTGGCAAAGGCATCATAGACAGTGGGATCAAAACCGTCCTCCTGCACTGAGTGGACCCACCGACCAGACTGTATTGCAGACTTAACAGCCTGCAAGGTGACGTCACGTTTTGTTGCAGACTGTACTTCCTCCAACGTCATGGCCCTTGGAATAGCGTGACTTGTAACAGAGTTTACGTATTCTTCCGCCACTTTCTCCTCGTGCGACACTAGCTTTGTGCCCTGTCGAGGGTGCCTTGACAGATAGTCCACATTGATGAGGTGCAGCTGACAGGATGTCTCCCAGCTGAGAAGTGAGCCACTGCTTCCTGCAACAACGTAGAAGTCAGTGTAAGCGTGATTGACGTCGTGCTCAGCAAGCAGAGTAAGTTTGCCCAGAACAGGGAGTGGAGTTGATCCATGATAGGTCATGATTCTGGTGGAGGTTGGACTGAGCCTGTGCTTGGGCTTAAGCGTGTAAAAATCTTTCTCATCAAGAATGTTGATGCTTGCTCCAGAATCTGCAGTGAGTTTAACAGGTATGCCGTCCAGCATGACAACAAAGACAGGTGCATCACGACGGCATGTCGGTGCACTGATGGCATACACAAACTCTGTTTCTGATTCGGAGCTAGGGTTGTCTGCATCGACCCAATTAAGTCTTGGTCTACGATCTCCATGCTGCACCTCTGAGCGCAGCGATGGCCCTGAACTGCGGCACACTGATGAGAAATGTCCGAGTCTTCCGCACCCCCTGCAAGATTGGCCAAGAGCTGGACAGCGTTGACGGCCTCCTGCATGCGGCCAAGCTTTCCCGCAGTTTCTACAGGTGGTGTATCCTGTCGGCTCATCATGGGTTTCTGGACGTACGGAATTTTTCGTGACAATCCGGTGATTTGCCCTTATCTGACAGACGGACTCGGTTGCAGGCTCACCTGTCATCGCAGAAGATTGAGCTTCGGCAAGCTCAGCTGCACGTTCTATCTCAAACAGCTTGTCCAGGGTGAGCGTAGGATCCGTCAATGCCTTCCGACGAAGACGATTGGACCGGCAGCCTTGGATAACCTGGCTTTTCAATTCGCGGTTCACGTCGTTGAAATCGCATGTGACGGCCAACTGACGAAGACGGGTCAGGTAAGAAGCAATGTCCTCCAGGTGGCTCTGCTTGGCCTGACGAAACTGAAATACTGCGAACTCCACGTTCTCTTTAGGGGCAAAGAATGCCGTCAGCGCGTTTATGGCTGTGTCTGTCGTGGACTCGTTTTCAGTAGGGTTTGGTACTGGTAAAGTGTCAAAAATGTCACTTACGTGCTCACCGGCATAATGCAAAAGCAGAGCTTTCCGTCGCACATCGTCCGTAATGTTGATAGCGATGACAAGATTTCGGAAGCGCCGGACCCACTTCCTCCAACGCACCGCAATGTCACCCGCTTCAGGCGACGGGTCGAAGGTTGGAAACGGAGGCAGACTTTCGGCCATGTCACGTGTAGAATTCCAGATAAACGATAGTTTAGCGTCGTAAATTATTTGCACGCAAGTTCCAAATTATCCTCGTCGCCAATGTAATGGTTTAAACACAAACATTTAATGTAAAATATTATTGGTTTAATGTAAAGTATTATTAGTTTGACTCCAGTTTATTTTCTTGCTCGTGATGTGTTCTTGTTTCTTAGTCTTCCTCCTCGCTCCTTACATCCGTCCATTCTTATAGCGCCATTACATCATTACAGTAACCTTGAAGGAGCGCTATATCAAATTCTCAGTAAATAAATAAATAAGTAAATAAATAATAAACATAACCATTCAGTGTAACCACTAAACATAACCATTCTATGTAACCACACAATATAACCATTCAATGTAACAGCACAATATTTATAACCATTCAGTGTAACCACTAAACGTAACCATTCAATGTAACAGCACAATATTTATAACCATTCTGTGTAACCACTCAATATAACCGATTCAATCGGTTCTCAACTCAGCTGCTAGATTGATTGCCCGCCTTCCCAAGTACTCTCACATCTCTACCTTTATGTTTCATGAACTTCACTGGCTTCCTCTCCGTGCTCGCACACAATTTAAGATCCTCACTCTGATCATAAAGGCTCAACGGGGTCTTGCCCCAAAATATCTCACTAATGTTTTACTTCGTCCTCACTCAGCTTCCTCCCACCGTCCACTTCGTTCATCCAACAGATTTGACCTCATGGTTCCTCGGTCTAGAACTGTTATGGCTCAGTCTCGATCATTTGTCTCAATTGGTCCTTCTCTTTGGAATGCCCTTTCTCCTTCTGTTCGCTCTACACTTCTTTCTGCTTTGTCTCTTCTCAAAACCTGTTTCTTCTCGCTGGGCCTTGCGCACTGGGAGCGCCTCTGAACGGTTCACCCTACTAGAGGCGCTTTATAAATGTTTAAATACAATATAATACAATAACCACTTGATAAAACAACACAAACCAAGACGGATTGAGAAAGTCGAACAGTTTCTTTGTTTCTCTTGGTACTTCAGGGAGAAAGTGGTCTAAAACGGGCCCCTTAAGGGAAAACTAAAATTTCTCAAAGCTTCGTGAGGCTAAAATGACTGAAATATAACAAATGTACAGGATATTTATTATTATGATAAATGGCTATTATATATATTTGAGTAACCGGAAGTAGATAGTGAAATTTTAGCTTTTAAAAAAATAGGCAATGGGCCCATCTCACCCTATAGGTGTAGGTAAAATGGGCCCCCAGGTATGGGTAAAATGGGCCCTGGATGAATTCTGGCTAACCACGGCTCTGTTAATAGTCCAACGTCCTCGATTTTGTGTTTTTTCTACAAGTCCGTAATTATCTGCTTTGGGCTCTGACCTTGTGGCTCATCAAAATCTTCTCTACTCAGCCAGAGGGGCTCCTAGCCCCAAGTGCTAGTTTTTGTGATAAAAAAGTGACGGGGCTATTCGATTGCGGGGCTCTCCAACTTCGAATTAACAAACAGATCGCTCTGAATCCTTCCAGATGAATGAGACTGATCCAGGTGGTGCTGCATCTAGCAATTCAGGCTTCCAATTTCTTAGATCCAGCTTCTACTTTCAAGTGTAGATTTGCTGCAGTGTGGTTCTTGGTTAAAAACTCATTTTGCACGTCTTCTTCAAGCTCATTCCTTCAATTTTATAACTCTCCGTACTGTCGGTTGGTCATTCTTCTATAAGCTTACAATGTCTCATATATATACCTGTCAACGAAACAGATTTACTGCTCTAATGATTTATGATATTTAACACACTATTCTATATGTGTCTAAAACGGGCCCCCAGGGCCCGTTTTAGACAGCACCATAGGTCATTGCAACAGACTAGCATTTTTAAGTGAAATGATAGAATATACTAAATTAATGATGACAGACTTATTGTCGAGTAAATACTGCTTCAAATGATATCTTATGTCCACGAAAAATGTTTAATGCAAAACGCATACAAAAATATTTAACGCCAACTGAAATCGTAAGAAAATAGCGAAATTTTAACTTTTGGCTGTTTCCGTCGATAGTTCGAAATTTATTTCTGTCTCAACGCTGATGAATATTCAACAGGACAGTCTGAAGACGTGTGTCACAGAAAACGCGGTCCAACACGCTAGATTAGCCCACTAAAGAGGGGGCCCATTTCACCCGCGGGGCCCGTTTTAGACCAAGTTCCCCTACTTCAGAGTAAGATATATTATTATAATATATATACAGAGTGGGCCAAAAAAAGACCCCCCTAGGTTTTTTGACAATATTTTGGCCAGAAGTAAGAATTTTGAAATGAAATTTTGCAGTCTTAAAGGCAATTCATATTTACACATGATGGCCAGATTTCATCTAAATATTTCAAACAGAACAAAAGTTATATCACTTTTAGTGAGGCTACCCCCCGTTTTTTGACGATTCAAAAACGAAACGCAAAAATAAGGTTTTTTGCCAATATCTTGACCAAAAGTAAGAATTTCAAATTGAAATTTTACAATCGTAAAGACAATTCACGTATACACATGATGGCCAGATTTCATCAAAATATTTCAAACACAACACAAGTTATACCACTTTTAGCGAGACCACCCACCGTTTTTGACGATTCAAAAACGAAAAGCAACAAAAAGTAGCAAAAACACGATTTTATTAAGTCTCATCTCAAAATAACTTGTCAAATGAACTTGGTGGTGGTTCACAACTTGTATTCAATGTGCCCACAACCAGTGCCAAAACTTCTTTTGAGTCTCTTTGCAAAGTTCTTGATGGACCCCTGATTATTCTGACAAATTTCTTATTTACCAATTTGATTTTCATCTTGTTAAGACTTCTCAGTGACGTGCAGCTACGCTGGTACCCTGTTTCTTTTTTAAATAGCAATAAAAATGATCGTCTGGCAATATGAAGGCTATTTGATAACAATTATTTGAGATGAGACTTAATAAAATCGTGTTTTTGCTGCGTTACGTCTTTGAAATGTCAAAAATTGGGGAGTGGCCTCACTAAAAGTGGTATAACTTTTGTTGTTTTGGAAATAGTTTGATGAAATCGGACCATCATATGCAGATATGAATTGTCTTTAAGCCTGTAAATTTCATTTTGATATTCTTACTTTTGGCCAAGATATTGGCCAGAATAATTAGATTGAATTTTTATTACTTTTTTTGCGTCGCGCTTTTGAATCGTCAAAAACCGGTGGGTGGCCTCCCTAAAAGTGGCATAACTTTTGTTCTATTTGAAATATTTTTATGAAATCTGGCCATCATGTGTAAATATGAATTGTCTTTAAGACAGTAAAATTTCATCTCAAAATTCTTACTTTTGGTCAAGATATTGGCAAAAATCTTAGGTTTTGTTTTTGGCCCACCCTGTATATATATCTTTGTTTATTCAAATTCAATCTGACAGACCGCAGAATGATTACAGGTACATGTTATACGAAATACGGCCCACTGTAGCACGACACGCAGGTCGGCTTTACAGCAGTGGGTTCGGTAGCTTAACACTAATAGCCTAAGTGCTTGATCACTCCCTGTTCGGCCAAGCCAGAAGTGGGAGGGGCTATCTTACTTTCAGCAGAACCCGAGTCAAACAACACAGCAGCAAAGCGCCTACGGCAGCTAACAGAAACTTTAATAAATTAATGCCCTGTGTGAGGATCGAACCCGGGTCGCGTGAATGACTCGACCAGCGCTCTCTCAACTGAGCTACGGACCCCCCATGGATGCAGTTTAACGTCATGCTCGACGAGCACACTCCACTTGGGATGGAATTCTCCGGCATCTGGCATCCTACATGTAGTATTGTGCCTGGTGCTGCTGCTGCTGCTGCTGCTGCTGCGTCTGGTATGGCACTTCCTGCAGCAGCAGTAGCTGAACGACATCCATCCATGTTCAACTTTGGACTTCATCTGTAATCGAATGGAAATATTCGTCTCACAAACGATTGCCAGCATCTCCCCCCTCCGCTCCAACCACCCACCTGCTCTTGACCTGGCTTATGTATGAGCTGCTACTGCTGCTTCTTTTCCTCTGTATGAATCACTTTCACCATAGATGTAAAAGAACGATGAAAATGAAATGAAAAAAAACGGGAAAACGTGGTTTTCTAGAAAAATAAAAACCACAAAAACGGAAGCGGAAATAATTTGCCTTTGTTAGCCTACATCTGAAACTTCTCTTTAAACTTAAAAACCTTGCTTTCGCAACTTTATCTTAACCCTCGGAGGCTAACCTGGGGTGTTTTTTTCACCCCACTGTCAGTATTTGCCCTGAAATTTTTTACTGCTTTGAAATACTGCCATGCGCTTTTGTGTATCTGTTCATAGATGATTTTGGCCTAATTTCACATTTTTAGAAAATTTTATATCGAATGCATGGTCACTTGACTGGAGTCATACAATGGCCATTGTTAATAATAATGTATTTGTGTTGAAGAGGTTTCGACGGTTATCAGCAGCCAATGCCGCTAAACTGACATGAGAATTGATATCAATGGATTGAAAATTATGATAGTGATGAGGATAATGTAGAGTTTGTTGATTGTAATGATGTCTCGGAGCCAGATAATGGGGAAATCGATGATGCGATAGACCTAGCCTACGTGTTGCAACTTTGATGTGGAAAGAATGCAGCAAAGCGTTACTTGTGTATAGCCTAGATGACCGTAGACTCAATGATTGTGCTGACATTTTAACTTAGTTGGGTTTCATAGTTTGTCAATTTCATGCTGAACTTGAATTAAGTGCCGTTGTTGATCAAAGATGGTCTAATATTATATCATAGGCCTATAATGGTGTGGGGTGAAAAATATACCCCAGGTTATCCAATAAGCTTGTGTGATTTTTTTTATAGGTTAGCCTCCGAGGGTTAATTTCCAAATAGCACAACTTTATTATTAGGTCAAAATTAATTGGTATAGGCCTACCGGTCATCATCAATATCATTGGGCTCAATGCCCGTAAGAGTCCGACGCCACTCTCTGTCTGAGTCTGTCTCGTGTCATGCTCCCTAGCTTCAACCGGTCCGGTCAGCAGGTCTGCTCCATACCATTCACATCTTGAAGCACCTAGACCATCTTGTCTGATTGAAGAGAATATTGGGAGAGAAGCATGAAGGACAACGTGGGTCAATGCCCGTATGTGTCCCACGCTCTCTCCCCGACTCCCTCCACCGGTCTGTCCTGACCGGCCTGTGCATGTCTGCTTCACATCATGACACCTTGAAGCATCTGGGCCGCTCTGTCACTGGTGTCGTGGTTTTTGCGGATTTCAATCGTCTTGGTCTTTTCCTGCCAGTGTATCGCCACACATCTGGCAAACCTTCCTCATTTTGTCCGGGCTTAGGACCGGCACAGAGACGTTGTTGGTTCCCTGTGGCGGAGGATGGATGCCGTTTAACGTCATGCCCAGTGTTTACCTGAGTAGGTATCTTGAAGGGCTCTATATAAACTCTGCTTGATTGGTCTCGTTTTCATATGTCATTGTCTTCATTTATAGTGTTTATCTGTCGTGTGTTTATCTGTCCGTGTGTTTATCTGTCGTGTGTTTATCTGTCCGTGTGTTTATCTGTCGTGTGTTTAAGTGTCTGTGTTTAAGTGTCGCGTGATTATGTGTCGTGTGTTTAAATGTCGGCACACCACTTTTTATTGAATCTAACAGAAAATTGCTTGTAAACTGAAATTTCGGTATATGAAGTTTAAATATTCATATATTTTTATCCCTTCAACTTTATCTCATGAAGTTTTGGAGTCATATTCTTGGTCCACTTCTCTAAATATTTGGAAAATATTAGCTTGATATGTCATCAGGTATTAGAGATATAAGCTTATGCAAAACAATTTGGCTTACTTTTCTTGAACCACGGTGTATACAGGGCCGGATTTACCTGTAAGCCAACTAGGCAACTGCCTAGGGCCTCCGGAATCTGGGGGGCCTCCAAAAATGAATTTCTAAATTATAAAAGGCACTGAATTTTTACTTTAATTCTTTTTAAGACTGTTCGCAGTGTAAAGTGTTAACTCTAGGAACCTGGAATCTATCTTTCGCATGCTTCCAGCATGAATTCTGCAGACACTGTTATTTTAGTCCATTTCTTATCTTGTATTTTCTTCAGACACTAGCTGTTGCGGGATTTATTAAAAGAATTCTTGCCGAAATAGAAATATACGTATACAATTAGGAATCTGCATTTTGTCTGTTTTTTCTTAAGTGGGGCCTCATAATTGAAATTGCTTAGGGCCTCACTCTGTTCAAATCCGGCCCTGGGTGTATAGACCGCTATGTCACGATTCAGTTGTGAATTCAAAACATTCTGACATTCAAAGGTATTCTGTTGTGTCATCATTCAACTGAGTTTGTCATTTGAAATAATATGTCAGCTGATAATTCGTTTGAAAACAGCAGCTGCTCAATATGGAATCTGTATGTATACTTCATGGCATCCAATCATCTTGTAGGTTTCTCTCTTCTCTTGCAACAACAGACAATAACTAATAACTTATTGTTTGCCTTTCAGCAGCATCAGCAGCAGCGGTAGCAGCAACAACGGCAGCCATTGAATTTGTAAAGAATGGATCGAATCTGATAAAAGTTCGATCAAAGTATTCAAAGAACGAAAGACATTTTCTCGTCGAACACGATCTGTCTGTTCTCAGCTACAAAGGATCGTCGAAGAAGAAATGTTCACCACAGAAGAAATCGAATCGATGTAAGCTGCAGCTGTTGACAATGTGTTGAAATAAGAAGAGCAAGAAACCTTTTCATTCATTTTTCTCATTACTGTCAAGTTAACACTAAGACTTTGTCATTTGCATACATCATTATTATTGCAGCTAAATAAAAACTACGTCGTGAAAAAAAGATATTTACGTTATACTCATAGTATCTGATTTCCTTGTTCACAGGGCTGAAGGAATTTTTAGAACTGTAGCCTACAACTTCTTTTCCTTCTCATCTTCCATGGTAAATTACTTCCAATCGGAGGACAATGACCTTTTTACTAGTTTTAACTGTACAAAAGTGCTTCTGCATTTCTGCAACTGCACAAATCCGTTTAGAACTGCACATTTTGTGTACAACTGCACGTTAAAAAAGCCCTGCTGGTTCAGTTGTTCATTTCTGTTGTTTTATATAATAATTATTATTGATTTGTGAGTCACAAACTGCATCATTTCAATCTCCATTAATGTTGTGATCAGATTTGATCAAATCGATGATAAGATGGCTGTACTCAAATCTATATCAGAATCAATTGAATCATCAGTTACAGTTCCAATATTTACTCATACCGATCTCGCGTGCTACACATGCATCGCGTGCTACACATGCATCGCGTGCTACACATGCATCGCGTGCTACACATGCATCGCGTTTCTCTTCGCACGACTGCCCTCATCATCCGCCTCATCGTGATGGTCGGTCGCTCGATTCCTTGACCTTCTATCTCAGTTCGGCCTTCGCCAACGTGATGACAAACAAAATAATGGACGATCTTATGATTCTTATCGATCATAAATGATTTCACTCTTCTCTCCATCTATCTCCATCCGATTCAATCCAACCACAATGTCATGCTGCTGCGAGGATGGAAGTCATTCGACTCTCGAGCATGAATTCAGCGATGCCCTAACGTGCCACACTCTTCTCTCTCCACACTGCAGTCTCTTTATCTCGACACGCTCACGACTATTTGACCTCAACAACTCCACCGTCACGAATCTTCTTGACGATTTATACTTCCTCGTTGCAAGGTCTTCATCACGTCTTCGTCCAATGGCAGTTTCGATTGATGCTGACTGCCATCGGCTTCGTCGTCAAACACGATGACTATAGAGCGACGCTATCTTCGGACCAAGGAGTCCAGTGATCGACTGGCTTGGATTAAACAACTTCAAGAAGGCAGCGCTCTGGGAAATAAAGCTGGTCTCCCGCAACGTCAAGAATCCGAGATGTGGTCGTCTATTTCGGGTCTTCTTGACCGGCGGAAATCTCGTTCAACTGAAACTCGTGCATCCACTGCTAATACATTCATTGACATTATGTGCTTACAGCTAAGATAGGTCGCCTTGATAATATGGTGCTTTGGCGGCTGACGCACCGCCTCCAACATTTACCTCAGCATCGAA
>OX243823.1:1897932-1907654 GCA_945859605.1 Lumbricus rubellus | reverse complement strand
CCAAATCACCACTACAGCAATGAACATCCAATGAGCAAGGCACAAAAGTCCAGCAAGCAATCATACATCAACAAATAATAATAGGACGCGGCGAAAGAAGCGGTGAACTTTCAATCGTGACAGACAAACGACTATTGGTGCAATCGACTGAAAATATCCTCTAGCAACGAAGGTATGAAGAAGTCGAGCGTTCTACATGTGTAGGTAGGCACTCGGTCATGTCTGTCTGTACATATACACATGCGGATGATGTCTTTTCCGGCCTACCATAATCTCTCTCTGCTCGTCTTGCGAGACGAAGAGAGGAGACATTCGAGAGGAAATTCGCCATCATTTAACAAAAGACAAACAGAACAGACTAGACCGACCTACCGACCGACCTACCGACATACCGACCGACTGACCGACCTACTGACCGACCTAACTACCGACCGACCTACCGACCTACCGAACTTGGCTTGTCTAAGAGAATTATTTATTTCTCGTGCGACCAGCAGAGAGGAAGATTTTACAAATGACCGCTTGACCGCAGAACTGTAGTATAATGCACGTAATAGGTCTTCTCGGCAGAAAGGCGGTCGACTTGAACCATTCGTCTTGCAACGGTGATTATAAGAAACCGTTTGGTTGCCGAGTCATCTACATGTATAGAGGGCGTCCGAACACAAACTGGCATCGGCCTATTTCTCCTGTCTCTTTGTATCTGTGTCACATTATGCACTTACATGTAAGTCTTATGGGCACATAATAATGTGCGTATGCAGGTAACTCGTATTATTGCTTATGCATGCACGTAAAAACACACGTACATGTAGCCTACATTGTGTGTATGAATACATGTCAGCCTATGACGCTATAATTATGATTGTGTGAATAATGTCCGTGATGATTACGTGTGTTATTCATTCATTCATTTATTCACTCACTCATTTGTTGATTAATTCACTCGACCTTTCGTTCATTCATTCAATTGTTTGTCCGTTCATTCCTGCCTAATTAATTAATTGATTGATTCTTTAATTAATTAATTAATTAATTGATTCACCCATTCACTCTAACTTTCTTTCATTCGTTCGTTTCTATGTGGCCTCTTCAAGGGTTTATTGACTTTGTTCAGTGGCGCTCATGACTACAGCATGGCAAAAGTACAGTTTATACAGATGAGTATGTAGATATGTTCATGTAATTGACAATGTGTATATATGTGTAACATCGTGTGTATAATAGACTCTCTATATATGTACATTATGCAGCTATATATACACAATCATGTATATATTATGAACGTGACCTGTCAAAAACTGACCAAACCAGACCGACTTTTGCGTCCTTGAATCGATATAGCGCCGGTATTAATTCGGAATCGATTAAACGGATTTTGCACAAAATAGTTCTGAGAAATTTCTTCAAATCTCCATTTACGTTACATCTATTGAAACCGGTTTTCGGACAGCAGCATTCAGCATAAGTATTCAGTATAATATATATAATATGTACATATATATATATATATATACATGTACATCTGCAATTCGTCTTTCATCATTGAAGTCTTCAATCAAAACGAGGCACGTATTATTAACTGACGATTTATTTTTGCGCCATATAGAACACAATCTCAGAGGTGCGATATAATGCTGCTGCTGCTGCTGGCTTTTCATCCGCATCTACACGACTGCAGCAGGCGACCATGCATGGATGGGAGGCTGGAGCAGATCAATGCTTCGAATAGCGATACATCAAAACGCCCTGAATCCCCGATGGGAGAAGCAAAATACTTAACCTGCCAGTGATCGGTCGGTCTGTCGGTCAGTGTATATACGACGGCGGATTTAATAAGGACGGAGCAGAAGTAGCTGCGAGAAATATTTCGATTGGTCTCCAGTCCCTCTGGTGACCCTTGCCAACTCGACTGTGATGTGTACATCGACCGCACTCCGTCTGAGGGAAGATGGGACGGTGAGGGAGAGGACTGGCTACCAGGGTTTATATGCCGGGTGGCCAGCAGAGGACATACAGACAGACAAAGGCAGACAGAGAGACAAAGAGAGATACAAACAGAGAGACAGAGTGATACAGAGAGATAGACATACACACGGTGACAGAGACAGAGACAGAGGCAGGAAGAAAGGAAGATAGACACAGAGGGACAGAGACAGATTCAGAGGACGAGGGTCGGAGGGAGGGACGGCTGAAGGAATTGAGGGATGGAAGGAATGGAGAGAGGTGGAGAGGGAAGGCAGAGGGAAGGCAGAGGAGGAGGACGGTCCATTTCGCAGGCGTTGGATAACAATCTTCTAATTTCCATCAATAATGTACATCAATCGGACGAAGCATCGTCCACCACAGGCAAACGACGACACATGTATAATATATATACATACATATATATATATATTATTATGCTTCTGTATATATACATATATATGTTTATATATGCTGATTCTGCATATATATATATATACAGTGTTACACACACACACACACACACACACACACACACACATATATTATGATGCTTCTACTGCTGCTTCTACTGCTGCTGCTCAACCCAAGGGAGGGCATCCTCCTTTGCACTGCAGAAGCAGCCACGAACTTGCTATCTGTGCCTCTGTCTGTCTGTCTGTCTCTTCGTCTGTTTGTGCTTCTGTCTCCGTCGCCGTATCCGTCTGTTCACATATCTCTCCCTGCCACTCTCCGCTTTTGCGTCTTTGTCTCTCTGTTCTATGTGGTATATATCTCTCTATCTCTGTCTCTGTCTCTCTCTCTCTCTGTTTGTCTCTCTTTGTTTCTTTCTATTCATTCTCTATTTCCCTCTCTATTTTTCTGTCTCTCTGTCTCTGTCTTCTCTAGCATCATCACAATCAGCTGCAACCAGCAGAACGGATGCTGTTTATGGCAGATGAAGAGAAGGAGGAGGATGAAGAGAAGGAGGAGGAGGAAGAGAAGGAGGAGGAGGAAGAGAAGGAGAAGGAGAAAGATGAGGAGGAGAAAGAGAAGGAGGAGGAGAAATATGAGGAGGAGGAAGAAGAGAAAGAGGAGGAGAAGGCGGAAGAGGAAAAGGAGGAGGAGAAAGATGAGGAGGTGGAAGAGAAGGAGGAGTAGAAGGATGAGGAGGAGGAGGAGAAGGAGGAGTAGGAGAAAGAGTATGAGGAAAAGAGAAGGAGAAGGGGGAGGCGGCAGATGATGATGAGGAGAAGGAGGAGTAGGAGAAGGAGGCTGAGGGGAGGAGGAGGCCAAGAAGGAGAAAGAGCAGGAACAACAGGATGAGGATGAGGAGGAGACACTGCCAGCAGCTGTCTTGGTGCGTCTAACACCTCGACTGACTTTGATGACAGCAATGCTAAAGCGTTGCTGCAGCTACCATGTATACATAATTAACGAAAGTCGAAATGATCTTTCGCAACTGCTGCAGATCGCACGCAGTCACGCTCCTTGATTACTGTGCATGAAGTAATAGTGAACTACTGTGGCCATTTATATGTGGCGATGCTTGGAATGGAGAAACGCTCCCGTCCATCATTGGGCCCTCTTTATATATGGAATTCCGTTCATTTCACTTTGTCTACGTCTCTGTCTGTGTCGCTGTCTGTGTCTCTATCTGTGTCTCTGTCTGTGTCGCTGTCTGTGTCTCTGTTTGTCTGCATATATGTCTGTATCTTTGTCTCAGTCCGTCTGTCTGAAAAGTGGCCGAAGACATGGAGATCATTTTTTTACCCATCGCCGATAAATGGCTGGCGTCAGAAACTGATGATGATGACGACGGCGACGACGATGACGATGGCGATGATGATGGTGATGGTGATGATGATGATGATGATGATGATGAGGATAACAACTATTGATTTTATTAAGATTGATGGTGAAGATGGCCGACTGTTAATGTCTGATGATGATGATGATGATGATGATGATAATGATGATGATGGTGCCCCTGGACATTTGCTCTTAGCCCCCTTCAGGCACCCCGCTTTCGGCCACCCGGGGCGCATATAGGCATTCCGTACCCGATTTCGTAGCATTGTCAGCCTTAAGCGCCTTCTCATTGGCCGATCCCATATTATGAATATTCATAGCCATAGAGATCATTAAGCACGTTTTGTTTACAGGCTTTGCGGCTTGCGTTGGCAATATCAATAATTTTAAGCTATTATGTTTAATAACTCGCAGCCTTTGCGTCCATTAGGCCTAGTAGGCTATAATTATGGCAGTTACCTGCTAAGATTTATAAAGTGCTTTAATAAATAGGCTAGATAGTCTAGCCTACACAAAACAGTTTTTCATATTAAAATGGGATAAAGCTGCGTTGCGTGCTTTATTATAGGGCGGATATGCTTTGTAGGCTACTTTTAGCTCCATGTAGCCTATTACAGGCTGTCTGTTCAGCTATATAGTATAGGCCAGTTGAGATTTATGTATTCTGTAATCTGAGTTCCTGCAAACTGTTTCAACTGCATAATTGTACACTGTAACCGATTGCGGTCTTTCAACCGGATTGTTGAATAGACGAAAATTATTATTATACTGCCTCACCAAAAGGTTTAAACACCCGATTTTAGTTTAATAATTGTATTTAAAATGTAAGCAGGTATATATAGGTCAAGCTGTAAATGTTGGGACTTCGCTATGTCCGAATGTGACAAGTTGTCATTAGACTATAGGTTGCGGCCTGTCAACAGTATTGTTGAATAAAGATAATACTATTTATTGATGAGCAATGATAACAGAGTAAGGGGCCGTCCATAAAGTACGTCACGCTCCAGGGGGAGGGGGTGTAAGAAAGTGTGCCAGTTTGTGACAGAGGGAGGGGGTCAAGCCATGTGTGACGTCACACATTTATTTTTAAAAAAATTATTTCTAATTCTTTCATATATTTTTTTAGTAGAATTTAATAGCTTTAAAAATAATTTTCACAAATTTTGTGAAACATTTGAATTAGTTTTATGTCAAAATAGCATGAAACGCGTATCCCTGAATGTGTTGTTCACAATTCCTCTCACTAGGAGCGCTAGTAATGCTGTTGCGAAGTCTTGTTTTAGGCCCTATGTAAAGAATTGAGGTGTTAATTGTTTTTTTATTCGAAAGTGTGACGTACTTTAAGGGGGGTCCGAGATTTGTGACAGTTTGTGACAGGGGGGAGGGAGGGGTCAAAAATTGTCAAAAGTAGCGTGACGTACTTTATGGACGGCCCCTAACACTGATGTTTTTAAGAAATGCCTTTCTATTATGTAAAGCCTACTTGCAATCTTGCATTCATATTAATGCTTTTATTGGTAGGCCTACTTAGGCTATTCATAATTCAGCAGTAACGTTCACTCTTACAGGGCTGTTTTAAGGAATTTTTAGAACTGCATAGCGCCACAACCCCTTCTTTCATTTCCCATCCTCCATGGTAAATTACTTCCAATCGGAGGACAATGACCTTTTTGCTAGTTTTTAGCTGTAGCCTACAGAAGTGTTTCTACAAATCTATTCCTGTCAGGAAGTCACAACGTGGAATTGGAAGGTCTGTGAACGTGGATGCAAAGGGTTCTGATTCATGATTCAAAATAATCAAATTTGAATAATTTGAATGAAGATAACCGTCACACATCTTAATAAAACGTATTTAGGCCTATATGCATTTGCGCATAGACTACACATAGGTTTAAAATTTCGGATGATTTTCACTAGAACTGATATTGACATGATCTACTGTACTTACGCTCGAAATATTAGGGCCTACTGGTTGTCGAACTTGTCGAACAGTAGGCATGGAAAATTAGAAAGTTCACGAAAATTGAATAAACCTAGAGCTTTTTAAGTTACAATTGGGAATGTGTGGAACACTAATTTCAACTGGTGCGAATTTGGGCAACTGAATCTAGGTAAATCTAATGTAATGACTTCTGTAGCGCAGTTTTGATTTTTGGTGTCGCAGGAGGCGGTTGATTCAACGAAGCAGACACCTGATGCATCACATATAGGCCTAGCTGTTGACCACAGCGTATTACTGAAGCGATGAGTTGGTGGATGACATATTCGCTGGGACGCACGTAACAACGCGTAACCTTTGCATTTTATTTTTGCTCTGATAAGAATTCTACCTTCACACTTTCGATTACTTCACTATCGCATTTACTTTAAGCGCACCGCAATCGGCCATTTTTTCAGCGTATGCCAACGACAGCAGCAACAACAGCGCACGAGAAGGCGCTGAACACGTCATTGGTTATGAATATTCATAATCTGGAACCGTCCAATGAAAAAGCGTTATGGCTTGCAATGCTACGAAATCGGGTACGGAATGCCTATATGCACCCGGGGCATGATCAGTCGGAACACGACGTTTGAATCCCTTGAATGTTGCTCATCATTAGAATAATTAATTAACAAAAAAGAAAAACGAATGAAGCCCAGATGTTGTCGATGGCAAAAGACTTCTAGGAAAGGTGCCTTGCCAAGTTGCCATGATGCATGCGTCTGAAAAAGATCGGTAGCCACTGTATATGCTTGTAACAGTGTGTAGCTCCTGCTCTATTATAAGCAACAGAAACTGTGTCCGGTTAAAAAGTAGTCCGCACAAAAAAGTATCAAAACTCGGTCAAAACGTTTAGGATTTGCTTGAAATTTTAAACACAGCAACAGTGACCATATTGACACGAGATTCCAAAGTCGTTTGCAAATATTCGCGAGTTTGCCAAAATTATGAGCGTTTGCGTTGGAGCACCGAACAATTAAAGTTTCTTTTTATCCGGACACAGTGTAAATACAGACAATGCTGCGTCTGCAACTGTAACGCGAAGGTTTCAACCACAGCAGACGGGGTGGCGACATTAAAATCTCGGAACAAAGACGGACAGAAGAATTTATTATTCCACGAAGTAATGTCGTCCGCAGGTGCAGACGGATTCAAGGAAAACAGATGGCGGCCACAACAACAGTGTCTAAAGGAAGCCTTACGAACTCGATCAACCACATTAGTCTCATGTGTACGTGTACATGGAAATGGCAACGAGAAGCGGCAACCTCTAAGCTGATATGGCGTGTGCGCCGTCACCTTTGCGTATAGGTATTAGGCCGTCGAAAGTGACGTCGCTACTGTTGGTGAGATTAAGTAATTGGGTCACGCGAAAGACCTGCAGCACTTCTTCTTCATCTGTCTGATGTCCGGGATTAGGTCGCTTCGAACAGGTCTAATTCTCGTAAGTAGGTTGCTAAAAGCAGGCCTTATAATCTATCATAATTATGGGTTGCTTAATAAGGCCAAAATCCAGTGAATATAAGACATTAAAAATAATTATGTCTTATGCCAGCAAACAGGTCATTTAGAACAGGCCTAATTCCAGTTAGCGGGTCACTCAAAATAGACCCAATTTTCATTGAGTGCATGGCTCAAAAAGGCCTGATTTCAGTACGTATGTCACTCAAAATTAACCTAAATCCCACAGGCTTGTCATTCAAAATAGATGTAATTCCAGAGAGTATATTGCTGAAAATAGTCATAATCATAGTGAGTACATCACAGAAAAATAGTCCTAATAATAGTGAGCATATCGCTGAAAATTGGCCTAATTCTTGTGAGCACATACGAGTAATAACCGATAAGAGGTCAAATTCTAGTGAGCTTATAACTGAAAATGAGACTAATTCTAGTGAGCAATAACTGAGCATGTCACCAAAAATAGGACTAATTCTAGTGAGCTTATCATTCGAAATAACCCTAATTCCAACAGGCGTATCACTCAAAATAGGCCTAATTACAGTGAGCATAAAACTAAAAACAGGCCTATTTGCAGTGAGTATATAGCCGAAAATAGGTTAATTCCAGTGGGTATATGACTGAAAAAAGCTTAATTGCAGTTAGTATGACTGAAATAGGCCGAATTTTGTCCTGGCGGATCATGATGGTCTTTCATAAAGACCTATATAAACTCTAGACGTCCACAAACATTGTACCTGTAGCTTTCGTCCATTTTTCCCACATTCCCTCCGTCCACCACTGTACCACCCCGTCGTACTCCAATGGTTCGTGACTGATTAATGCAGTACTACTGTTCCATTCAAAGCAAACATCCATTGTTCCCACCACCCATTGTTCCCTCCGTCCACTGCATATATATATATTTTTATATATATATACACACACACATATATATATACATATATACACATATTATACATATATACATATATACACATATATACATACATACATACATATATACATACATGCATATATACATACATGCATATATACATATTATACATATATACACGGTGAACGGAAAAAAACGAACCTCTACAATAAATAAAGAAAATAACGCCAAACATGTAAAAATATTATTGACAATAGAACTATTTTATTCCCAACTATAAACTTAACTAGTTTTTTTATAATTATGCGCATTTCCAGCTAAAACTTGAAGTTAATTAAAATGTTTGAAGGAGCGCATAGCGACAAAACTAGCGGAGGTCAACAAGCAGGCATGGGCCGCATGGCTTGAGCGATCAAGGCAGTTGTATCCTGCAAACTTGATTCATTTCAAATAGCCTATACCATTGGACTATAAATCTAGTCTGTAATGCAAGAAAAAGTTTACAAGAAAAAGTGCGTGATGTCGGAGAACTGCGTCAGCGTATGGTATTGGCACGGGGCGAATCTGATCAAGCTGTAATTGATTCAGCAACTAGTCAGGGCCGAGCACGTCTTTGTGCGTGTTTTGAGGATATTTTGAAAACACATTACAACTAACAAATGATAGTTATCTGATTCTTGTCCTTTAAGCTGAATTTTCTCCAAATTTTATTAAAATGTACAAATTATTACACAAATTATCGTAGCAAAAAGAGAGGATCGGTTTTTTTTCCGTTCACCGTGTACATATAATATTTTTATATATATATAATTATATATATATCCCATCGCATTAGGAAACGGAAGATCTGTCTCAGACTGTGCAACAAACGCAGAAGGCACCGTCAGCGCCACACAAAGGCTGCTGCTGCTGCTGTTACAGGCGGACCATCATCATCATTATCATCATCATCATTATTATAAGCACGCATTTATCAAGCGCTATACTATCCATTGACCAACTCTCTGTCGATGGCGCTGGGTAGCTGTGAGCCAAGATACAAGGCTACCAATGTATCCCCCCTTTCTAAATATAATAATCGTCTATTCTCCCCAGATAAAAATAAATATGGCATATCCACTTTCGCGTGTGTTGTTTATTTTTGTAATTAATTTTGATTTCCATTTGATTTGTTTCGAGCATTGCAAACAACAGGTGTGTTTATTCCTAACAGCTAGGTTTTTTGCTTTTAGTACGCTTAGAACATTTAGAACAGTTAAGAACATATAAAGTCAATTAACTTCGAGTTAGGCCTGCCTTGCTATGACCATTATTGCTTACTATAAATAGGACACCTAAAACAATTAGACTCACTTTAAATTTTGATTACGGCATAACCATTTTATCAACTACACGCATTTTTCACTAATTTTCGCTGAGATATATAATGGTTCACCCCCCGGATACTCCATACCCGGTGTATTCCATGCGGGATATAAATTAATTCATCCCCAGGCTGACTAGTTTTAGGGGATATAATGTCTCCCGACATCGGTCCTGCTCCGCAAGTCTTCACCGCTGCTGGCATAGGTGCAATCACGTCCTAAAAGTTGGGGGGACCATAATGAATCACGTCCTAAAAGTTGGAGGACCATAATAATAAAG
>OX243823.1:1770432-1895432 GCA_945859605.1 Lumbricus rubellus | reverse complement strand
CATACATACATACATACATACATACATACATACATACATACATACATACATACATACATACATACATACATACATACATACATACATACATACATACATACATACATACATACATACATACATACATACATACATACATACATACATACATACATACATACATACATACATACATACATACATACATACATACATACATACATACATACATACATACATACATACATACATAGTAACTTCACACGACGTTTTATTTCGCTGTAAATAAAATGCATGATTGAGGTTATTGTTGAAGTTTGACATTTATATCTCAGCTGCAGCTTTAAAGCTATCAAAAGGAACACAAGAGCCGCGGATGTTTGATCCTTTGAAATTTTCATTTTCAATGTCGTAATATATCTTATTTATTATTCCAATGAATCGACGATCTAATTTGATAATTATTATTTATCTCAAAGCACATCTGCATTGAATATATTTTGCTGTGAACATCTAATTTCAACCCAGTTGGCCTGGCACATATTCCAGAATAGAAATAACATTCGTCATTCGATTGCCCAGAGTTTTGACTACGAGCTATTATATATCTCCGGTTAACCTAGACTCCTAGAGCCAACATTTCCCCTGCCTATCTATAAGCTCTGAAGCGCCTGTGAATAAGCTGTTTCCCGCTATAATTATTATAGTGGTGCTTTTGTGAGCGCTGCAGAAGTTCCGAGCGTATACGACGTTTACGCTTTTCATGAATGCTAAATTGATCATAAAGCAAGTTGTATGACGATGATGATCAACAATGACAAGTTGACAACTGCTTATTGCTTGGGAAACCGTATATAGCCCTATAGACTACCCATAGCCATAACTTTTATTGTTCACAGGCCTATCATCGTACAAAACGCCGATCAGTTGCTTAAAAAACGAAGCAATAAAATATAACCATCCAGGGTTATCCGGCAATTACAATTAATGAAAGCTAAACTTATAAAACTCAATCCAAACGGTGCAAGTCAGATAGTGAAGACATGACCAAGTTTCTGTATGGTAGCCTACTCGGCAAATGCAATTTTGTTCGTCTTTTATACTTTTTATTATTGTCTTATAATATAAGCATTTTTAGGTGAAAAGGTGCAAACTCCACTTTACCTAATCGGATTCCGACACGATAGCTACCGCGGTCTCGATTCACGTAGCCTATAGGCTACATTGTAGCACACCGGTGAGTGAGCTGCAAGTCTCCCTGACGTATATATATATATATATATGTATATATAATTATATATATGTATATAATTATATTTATTATCATCATGTCGCTGATGAATTTTTCACGCCCATATAAAATAGCAAACAGCACTCTACGAACTGTGAGCTTACGCCTGTCCTCACATGTTGCATAGCTCAGTGTGCCAGTCTAAATGTTTCAGGACGCTTGGGGGGTTGGGGGGTGGGTGGGTGGGGGTTTGCACACCGGACGACGACGATGATCTGAAAGATTTATGAATTCATGCGGCGGATAAATTAGATCATTCAACGATCAGCTGCTGTAGTGAAAAAATGCAACAGAAATAATTTGATAATGCCTCGGCTATTACAGCAGAGTTCAGAAATTACGTTCGCAGCAGAGTCTTGCCAGAGGCAGTATCATGCAGTCTGACTAAGAATCAGAAACGAACTTGAAGAGTTTATGGTCAGTATAATTATTACCTGAGGCATAGGCCGGTTATAGACCTGTAACTATTTAAGGTCGCAGATTTTGATAATTAATTAATTATTAATTAATCACTTGCGTCCTTCCACTAGGCCTACTACCGGAGACTCTAAACTTCTAAAGAAATAATATGTTATCTCTTGCAGCGCTTATCAACCACCATCAAGCGCTTTAATTATTACCGTGGCCTAACTGGCCTTATACGCGGTTCATTTGCCCAACCAGAATCTGTCGATTAAAAACAATGGTAGTTGTAATAACTGATGAGATATTCCAACCCTTTCAATCTTCTCATCTTTCGCGCTTTCTCGTCTTCGTGTCTGGCCTCTCATTGAGAACCTCTTCTTTCTGGTCGCCATGACAACCGGGATCGGATGTCTTCCATAGAACATAATTGACTGAACAACCCATCTGACTTGATTCAGCGCTCTTGAATACGCTGGTGCACGTCTGCGATTAGCCTTAGAGTGGCAGTTTAGATATTCCGAGTTTAGTAACACGATCACTGGACATTCTTTCAAAGGTAAATCTTCAACATCCAGAAGATATTTTTAATATTTAGAACTATGCAGACTATCAAGAAAAAGACAGCGTCACTCCTACCATCGAAAAACTGAGGTCTTATAAGATGCAGAAGTATTATTATTGCGGAAGACATTCGATCACACTACATGTAACCATTGTAACAATTGCGAGAGACGCGAATGAATTTATGACGAGCATTAAATATGTTCCGATAATTATCACTACAATCTACAGCAGGAGTGGAAAATAAGAGAGCGAGCGATAATGGCATCAGATCAATCTATCTTCAGGAGAGAAATGAGTCGAAACTGGATCTGCAAGGAGGAGGAGGAGGAGGAGGAGGAGGAGGAGGAGGAGGAGGAGGAGGAGGAGGAGGAGGAGGAGGAGGAGGACGATGAGGAAGAGGAGGAGGAATAGGAGAATGAGGAGAAGGAGGAGAAGGAGGAGAAGGAGTAGGAGGAGAAGAAGGAGGAGGAAGAGAAGGAGGAGAAGGAGGAGGAGAAGGAGGAGGAAGAGGACGATGAGGAGGAGGACGACGACGACGAAGACGAGGAGGAAGAGAAGGAGGAGGACGAGGAAGAAGAGGAAGAAGAGGAAGAGGAGGACGAGGAAGAAGCGAAAAAGGAGGAGAATGAGGAGGAACAGGAGGAGTAAGAGGAAGAGGAAGAGAAGGAGTAGGAGGAGGTCCGCCGAGGATGAGGAGAATAAGGCAATTATGCAATTACTGGCCGCTTCATCAATCAAATGCTGAAAGGTGTGTGCTCGCTGCATGGCTTTCGGCAAAATCTCTCAGCAGATGCTACTGAACGATGGAGTCTGTCTGAATGTCTGTCTGTATGTCTGTCTCTGTCTGTCTGAATGTCTGTCTGAATGTCTGTCTGTATGTCTGTCTCTGTCTGTCTGAATGTCTGTCTGTATGTCTGTCTGAATGTCTGTCTGTCTGTAAGTCTGTCTGTATGTCTGTCTGTATGTCTGTCTGAATGTCTGTCTGTATGTCTGTCTCTGTCTGTCTGTATGTCTCTGTCTGTCCATGTCTGTCTCTGTCTGTCTCTGTCGTCTGTATGCAACTGTCTGTCTGTATGCAACTGTCTGTCTGTCTGAATGTCTGTCTGTATGTCTGTCTCTGTCGTCTGTATGCAACTGTCTGTCTGTCTGAATATCTTTCTGCTTGTATTTATGTCTGTCTGCATCTGTTTCTGTATGTCTGTCTGAATCTGTTTTTATCTGTCTGTCTGTCTGTTTGCCTGTCTAAATCTGTTTCTCCCTGTAGTAGTTGTAGAGACATAAAACTTGAAAGGGAAGCAGACACAGTGGTGACTAAACTGATGACTATATCGTCCTATTCGAGCATTTATTTTCTTTTAAACCGAATAAACCATCATTCAGGTTATTAGTGACCAACACGGTGAGATATCATGTCGATGCAGGTATAAATTAATATAAAACTTGTCCACGTTGCGCATTCACGCGAAAGTAAATATCTCCCGAAAGTAAATATCCCCCGAAAGTAAATATCCCCCCGTCCCACGAGGGCCATGAAAGAAGCACTCACTGCCATTATATCCCTTCACCCCTTGAGTCGTCAGTGGACGAATCCGAAGTTCCAGGAAATGGGACCAACGCAGCATAGGACTCGTCTAGCATTCTACGCCATGAATGTAGTACCAACTGTACCACCAACAGTACGAACAGTACGAACTGTAAGCTTATACCAATATGTTGACAGTGTGACACGTGTCAGCAAACAACTGGCAACAAGGTCGTTGATCGGAATCAAGACAGCGACACATGGTCATCTACCAAGCGTCACCAGAACATTCTATTACTGTAATAGAAGGCTCTGAGCGTGACGAGTAGGCCTACACATACATACACATGCAGTTTGCACACACATAATATGTAATTATATGTATATATAATATTATAATATATCATACATTTATAGCATATAATTTTATATGTAATATACAGGGTGGCTCAAAAAAATACCCCACCAGTAAAAATGCAATATCTCCGCAACCAATTGAGATTATTTTATGAAAATAGCAGGATTTATAGAGGAAAGAATTTGCAACAATCCCTGAAAATTTAAATAATGAATCTGCATTACTTCAGAAGTTACAGCTGTTCAAAAACGTTTTTCCATTTTTTCAAATTTCTGCTGAATCACGTTCCAATAAATGCGATTTCTTTAAGATTTGTTTGCAAATTTCAACATAGAAATTGATTATGATATCATAAGATCTTACTAAGAGCTGTAAATAAGCTGTTTATGAAGAAATCTGGTAGTATATTTGGTGATATTTTATATATTAAGGTCTCAATTTGTGAATCCGTACTGGACGTCATGGGCAAAGTTTCTGCAGACGATAAAGTGGGGACTCGGGCGTTGCGTGATCAGAGACTCGGGTATTGCAAGATCATAGCAAAATACCCAAAGAAAAGTGGAGACTGAGCACATTGAAGGCTATCTGTAGACGTGATTATGTAGCAAAAGTCAGATGTCGAAAGACAGTGGTCGTTTGGTGTGACGGAAAAAAACGTGATGTTCACGAAATTCGCTTGGTAGTAGTAAAGGTAAAGTTTGCAAAGCACATCATGGTTTCGGCGTCAAATCTGCTGGCGTGTGTTACGTCTGCAAGGAAAGACTGCACTTCATCCCATTCAATAGGCTAAATGTCAAACTTACCGTTGAACTCTGTTACCCAGACTCATTGAACACTGAAGGCATGTTCTAACAATTGGTTTTATTTTCCAGCAGGACGGTGCGCCTGCTTGCTCGCACGGCAGGGTTGATCATGATGATGCTGTCTTATTGCCATCAACTTCGGTATATTTATTGGCACAGGTGAATGACCATAAAACTCGCCAGACCTTAACCCTTTTGTTTATTACGACTGGGAAGCTATGCTGGAATGATGCAAGACATTTCATCCCATGTTGGAGAACATTGGCTAACTGAAGGAAGTCTTACTGCTAATGTGGGATCAGTTGCCGTAAGACTCGATCAACAAGGCCATACTGAGCTTCACAAAAATAATTCGATCTCTAGTTAAAGCAGGGAGTGGACACTCCAATCATACGTTACGATAAACTGTAAAACGGATTCCTGAGGTGGCAGTGAAATGTGATTTTATTTGACATGGAAATCAACAAATGACGTTCATTTTTCCGCGGAAATTCGAAAAAACGGAATTGAAAGTTTAAACAGCTGTATGTTTGGCAAACATGAAAATTTCAAAGTGAAACTTTCAGGGATTGTTGGAAATTCATTCCCCTACAAATTGGAAAATTTTCGTAGAAAAATGTCAATGGGTTGCGAAGATATCGCATTTTATCCGGTGGGGTATTTTTTTGAGCCACCCTGTATATATAATTATATATAGGCTAGAATTAGGGTTTGCGCTGATCAAAATAATTCTAATTGATTAATTTAATTTTCAAAATTTAATCGCTATTAATTTTTTGATCGGTTCAACGAGCTTCGTCCGCTTCCTACTGGATAATAATTATTTATTTTTCGCCGTGCTAGAGTTGGGAGCGCTTCTGAGTAGACTCCTTAAGGAGGCGCTGTTAGAAATTCTGGAATAAGTTAGTTTTTATTAATTTGATGTATACCAAAGCAAAAGCGCGGAAACTAAAAAAAATTAGTTTCGGAGACCTAGTTAGGCCTAATACTTTCCATGTCCAAAAAACGTTAATAAAACTCTTTATTGAAACGAAACAATTGATTATGTCGCCATCTCGCATATTTTAATAGGCCTACTTATTTACCTCATAATTATTATGCAAATGATCGTCACGTTTGCACTCAAACGTTTCACATCATCGTTGTTCATCTTCATGTTTACTCCGAAAATGTCAGCACGACATCATAAATATCTATATATATATAAAAATGAAACTTTCCAATAGTTTGTGTAAAGTGTTCTCGAAACGTACCGCACAGATTGTTTTGAAAATTTCACAAAACCTTCCATTCCTATAAGAGAGTTTCCAACTTTTTTTTCTCCGAATAAACGCAATATTTTCCACAAAAAGTTAACTTTGCATTCCGCTCGACCGCCATTTGCAAATTCAAAACCGCACGTTGCCAGATTCACAAGCGCCTTGACAGTGACTGCTACCATGCAGACGAAACATGAATGAGGTTGCGTCCCGTGACGTCATAAGCGATTCGCATAATTATGTTGCGGCCTTCTTGGTTCAGGGAGGAAAGGAGCGGAGGGAGCGGGACGGAGGGAGAGGGGAGGGAGGCGGCGGGGGAGGGGGAGGGGGAGGGAAGTGGGAGGGGGAGGGGAAGGGGGAGGGGGAAGGGGAGGGGGAGGGGGAGGGGGAGGGGAGGGGAGGGGGAGGGGGAGGGGGAGGGGAGGGGGAGGGGGGGGGGGAGGGGAGGGGGAGGGGAGGGGAGGGAGAGGGGGAGGAGGGGAGAGTCTTTTCTGCCACAGCAACGCGTGGCCGGGTACAGCTAGTAAGCAATAAAATTAATCGAAATCAATTGGATTGTGTGCGAGAAAATATTGTGCATTTTGCCTGTAAATCACCGTGTGAGATGTTGCACTTTTATTTCTACACTGGCCAGTCTGGCAAGTGTGGATAACATGAAATTTTGTATGTACACAGCCACGTGAAAAAGCACATATCTGTTCACAATCATGCATGTGTGACACAGCACATTTTTATGCACATAGCCAATCTTCGCAATGTTTGACAAAGCACATTTTTTGCAAGTAGGCCTATAGGTCAAACAGCCATTTTTAATCAAGCACTTTTTGTGTGTAAATTGCCATTGACATTGCGGACTTGCTGCAATGCAAATTGCCACGTCTCACATTGCAGACTTTTTGCGTGTAACCTACATTGCCATGACAACTAAAGCCGCTACGTACTACGTTCTTTGGCAATAATTGGCATGTGTGAAATTGAAATTATTTCCCACTTAGGCTACAAGTACATTGACTGCTTGATAAACATGAAGAGCAGGAGGAGTTACTATAACACACTGTCTTTATATTATCACACATCGAGAAAAGTCGACCGGCTAATCGGAAAAGCGTCGTCGTCGTATATGAGCCACTAAACAATATATTCTATCAAATTTTCATCAAGACAATAAACCCGTAGGGGGTGGTGGTTGGTGGGTGGGTACTCTGCAGGATCCATCACTTAAGCGTAAACCGTCCCCCACTCCTCCTTCATCCTTAACCCAATAACATCCAGAAGACAAACGACCCGCCTTCTCCTCTTCTTCCTTCTCCACCTCGTCCTTCCTCTCTTCCTAATTCTACTCCTGCTCCTGCTCCTACTCCCATTTCTCCTTCTGCTCTTCTTCCCCCTTCTACTCCTCCCCTTCTACTCCTCCCCCTCCTCCTACTCCTCCTCCTCCTCCTCTATACCTGTTCTTCTTCTTCTTTTTCTTCCTCCTCCTCCTCTCCACCTGCTCCTCCTACTCCTCCCCTCCTCCTTTTCCTACTTCTCCTCCTCCTGTTCTTCTTCCTACTCCTCATCCTTCTGCACTTTCTCCTCTCCTCCTTCTCATCCTCCTCTTCCTCCCCTCCTCAATAGACTCCTATAACTGACCGACTATTACACCGCTCGATGTGAGGAACGATCGCACGTACACACGCAACACCTATAACAGCAATTTATTAGTAAATATTATAAATGATATTTATGTGGCGACCATAACAGGGCTTAACGGCAACACTTATTGTTCTCAGCCTCCAGGGGGGGGAGATACGGACGGATCCCTGGGGAGCTACGGACGGATCCCTGTGGAGCTACGGACGGTACCCTGGGGAGCTACGGACGGATCCCTGGGGAGCTACGGACGGATCCCTGGGGAGCTACGGACGGATCCCTGTGGAGCTACGGACGGTACCCTGGGGAGCTACGGACGGATCCCTGGGGAGCTACGGACGGATCCGTTGGACCGGCGGTGGCACGCACATCCACTGCGTGACACAAAGATAAAAGGAATTCTCTCTCCAGGAAGAGCAGACTACAGAGAAATGAAGACGTAGCCTAATAATAGGCCTAGTAATATCTGTCGCTATTAATTAGCAACAATTATTGCTTTTAAACAATGTTTTGATTCGGTAGTTTTGTAAATCTAAATACGCCAGAGTAGGCTAGGCAACCTTGAAAGAGGCGCTATATCAAATTGCTGTAATAAATAAATAAATGAATGAATGAATAAATAAATAAATAAATAAGCAAATAAATAAATAAATAAATAAATAAATAAATAAATACATAAATAAATGAATAAATACATAAATAAATAGACAAATAAACGAATAAACAAATAAACAAATAATTAAATAATATAAATTTATACACCGCGTTGAAGACCAATATTATTATATAGGTTCATAGAATCATGGGGCGCATGGATCGTAGCAAGAAAAAAATTTCAAAAAGGTTTTTCATTTCTGGGAATTTTCCAGTTGCCTTTTCCCCGTGATACAGTTCCCCATTAGAGCAGTTTATGTGGCTTTAAGACACGGTTCCAGGACAATTCGGTGCCTGGCAATTTCGGAGCCAGACAATTCGGAACGGGACAATTCGGAACGGAGAGGAATTGATGCGTGTGTATGTGTGTGTGCGTGCGTGTGTGCGTGTATGTGTGTATGTGTGTGCGTGCGTGTGTGCGTGTATGTGTGTATAATGTGTGTGTGTGTGTGTGCGTGCGTGTGTGCACGTCTTCCTGCATAAACCAAGAGACTGCTTTTTCGTGCCAACAGGTGTTACATTTCTAATGTTGATGTGCGATGTGCTATAGAAACAACTCTGTCGACAACGGATATGTAAAACATATAGTTAACAGAACAATAACAATAACAGTCATTCTCTCTAAACTACGGATCTCGTCGCAAGCAAGCAAGCAAAACAACATGATCCTAATCATAAACATCAAATTTCTATAGCGCCACTCAAAGCCAAGAGCAGGGCATTAGATTATTCTCGTCAGACTTGTCGAGCCTTTGAGCTAAATTCGTACATCCTGCAAAGAAACCTTATACTCTATTCTTAAGCAGGCTAGTCGTTATCTTTCAAAGCGCTACTCTGTACTTTCTTGGCGTTGGAAGCGTTGGAAAAGAATATGATCATGATCTCTTATGTTATTATCAATTCAGATACAAATGATAAATGTATGATAACGTCATGCCTATATTACATCAGGGTCAAGTTATGAAAATGCACGAGAAAACACGCATGTTAGGCTATTTTATACATTGTGTAATTATAGGCCTAGGTTTAATTTTTAAAAAGTCAACTATTGCACAACTTAAGCTTACGACGTAGGCTATTACAAATCAAAAATAATATTATAAAAATTATCAATGTCAATATAGATCTATACATCTGAAGGAGCACAATGAAAAAGAACAAGCATAATATTATAGATTATCTCGCCGTTAACTAAAATATTATTAATAAATGCATAATTATTATGCAACACAAATCATGCATCTATCAATAACTAGGTCAATTTTATGAATATGCATCACAAACATCTGGGTCAATTGATGCATATGCATAGAACCATGCATAATATTAATAATATTATACATGTATGAAAAGGTCGACTTAAGCGTTGAAGCAATGCTTTCGAAATGCCAGCTGAGCAGCCTGCAGCTGCAGACTACGTGTACAATGTTGTACATGTATGTTGTACATGTATGTGTATACATGTATATGTACAATTGTACATGTACATGTTTGTGTACATGTATAATATTTGTATATGTATACATGTACATGTACAATTGTTGTACATGTACATGTACAATGTTGTACATGTACATGTACAATGTTGTACATGTATGTGGTACATGTATGTATATACATGTATGTGTACATGTATATGCAATGCTATGCATACATACATATATGTGTATACATGTATGTGTATACATGTAGGCTATGTGTACATGACATGTACATGTATATGCATACATATATGTGTATACATGTATGACATGTATGTGGTCGGAGGAGGCGACATATATGATTCATATGGCACGAAACACGGATCAACTAAAGCTACCTGAGTTTATTGCGCGGCTCGAGAATTCTGAGTCACCTACATGTATAGCTCTCTCTACAGCCTCTGTATCGCACGACTAAAACATACAGACAGATAGAGAGGCAGACAGACAGATAGACAGACAGATAGGCAGACAGGCGGATAGACAGATAGGCAGACAGATAGATAAGCAAGCAGGCAGACACTGGTGCAGACATGCCGGCATACAAACAGACACGCCGAAGGACACAAACAGCAGGAATGATAGGCAAAAAGACCGACGTCAAAAGGTAAGAAGACACAGGCGAAGATCGTTGAAGAGACAGGAGAAGAAAAGAGCAAGTGTACAGAGACAGACGGAGGGAGAGACAGACAGAGATAGAGACACAGATAGACAGACACACAGAAAGAGACAAGTCAAGCGGTGGTCGGAGAAACTAAAAAGAAAACAAAGCATATATATATATATATATAGACAGACAGATATAGAGAGACAGACAGAGAAAGGTAGACAGAGACAGACACAGTGAGACAGATACAGCCAGAACAGAGACATAAACACAGATAGACAGATACAGACAGAGACGGAGACAGACAGAGACAGACAGAGAGACGGAGACAAACAGGCCATCCGGTAGTCGGAGAAACTCATTTCCAGTGTCGTCATATTTCCCGCCGGTCCTCCTCCTCCTCCTCGTCCTCCTCCTCCTCCTCCTCTTCCTCCTCCTCCTTCTCCTCTTCCTTCTCCTCCTCCTCCTCTTCCTCCTCCTCCTCTTCCTCCTCCTCCTCTTCCTCCTCCTCCTCCTTCTCCTCTTCCTTCTCCTCCTCCTCCTCCTCCTCCTCTTCCTCCTCCTCCTCTTCCTCCTCCTCCTCTTCCTCCTCCTCCTCCTTCTCCTCCTCCTTCTCCTCCTCGTCCTCTGCATCCTATAGACGTCACTCATGCATAGGGCAGCGGTGGCAGTGGTGGCAGTGGCGGTGGCAGTGGTGGCAGTATAGAGCAATATTGCATCTGATATAATATCCTTGGCCGTCAGTGGAGACGCAATCGGGCAAAGATGACGGCGGAGGCAGAGGTTCAGGAAACAAGGTCTCCTGATAAATGAGCTCCATGATAATATTCTGTCTCGTCGTTCATGGCGGCCATCGCAAAAACCAACTTCCTCTGCAATTTCGCTCTCTTTATAAACCCTCGAAATCCTATCTATATACAAGAGCTGTCTTTAAGAAAGGCACTAGATTTTCGTCTCGAAATACTATACAATAAAATATCAACTGCAACATTAGATTTGATGCAGAGAAAATGGCAAGAAAATGATTACAGATATTAATAATTATACTAATATATTAACATACATAATTATACTGGCATTTTAGACTCCTATTTTGACCAGAACTGGCTTTAAAGAAGAATAGGCAGCATCAATACTAGTTTTATTGAAATTCTCTACAATAAGCAAGCAAGTAAGTAAGTAAGCAACGATAGTCTTTATTACTATACACTTGCAAACGAGCACTGCATGGAACGTACTCGCAAATCATCGTTAGGCCCTATATAATACTTCAAAGTAATAAAATTTGACACCGTGATAAAAGATGGAAATTACATGTAAATCAGAGAAGTTGAGTGAAATGTTAGAAACATTAGCGTCAAGTCAAAATCATCTGTACTTATTCCGGTAAGAGAGTTATATCCTACAGCTCAGATGCTTCATGTAGAAGAAACCAGCACCGCTATAGATGCATGGCTCTGGTTTTATCATGAGGGGAATATATTTTGATATAGGTCTAATATATGGAATATGTCAGATTTCATTAGAGTCTCGTAGCAAATCGTCCTCTTAGAATTATAATGCTCTATCATAGATTTTTGCGAAACCGAGAAAAACGAGGTCAAAGTTTGGGCACTGTTTTAAGCCAAGAATTTTAAACTAGATTCTTTTGAAGGATAATATCATCATTTCTAGGTTCCCGCTGGTGACTTAATTGCAAAAATAAGGTTTATTTTCATGAAAACAAGTGAAATAATATCGAAAATAGCAAAAAAGTGCAAAAATGCATGTTAGAGCAATATAATTCCAAACGACGAAGTACATGTAGTTGTAATAATGCTCTAAGTTAAACATGCAGCAGCGTTTATTTAATAATGTCCTGAGTATAATATTGCTCTATCATAGTTTTGTAACAGAGAACTTGGACGCTCTAGCCTGACAACTTTTTATTTTACCATTCCGGGACAACCGTAACTAATTTGGTGCTATTCAGTAACGTTTTGCTGTAACATGACGAATCCAGACGCCAATGATAGAGCATTATGATACTAACAAAGTCTATTCCGTAATGTTTTGCTGTAACATGACGAATCCAGCCTTGTGATTGGATGCCAATGATAGAGCATTTATAACACTAACAAAATCGATTAAGTAACGTTTTGCTGCAACATGACGAATCCAGCCTTGTGATTGGATGCCAATGATAGAGCAATATAATACTAACAAAGTCTAGATTGGAAACAGGTTCTCATGATAGAGCATTTAAATACTGACTTATAACTAAGAAACGACCGCTTCGATCAGCTAGCTTCTTTGTCTAATGATAGAGCAAATGCTACACTGAAGAGATTGATACCAAACTCGATTTTTTCAAAAATTCATGATAGAGCATTATAATTCTAAGGGGACGAAATAGCAATGCAATTTCTCACACAATTTACAACATCTACTTATTTCGAAATGTAGAAGCTCAATTGGACCGATCAAGAACAGATAGCCTATATCACACTTTCATCAATCTTCAACACACACGCACGCACACGGACGCACACACACACACACACATAGCCTACATACTCAAACACACACAAACACACGCACACACGCACACGCACACAACCCCCCCCACACACACACACTGAAACACATACTCAAACACACACACACAAACCCAAAAACTCAAACACACTCATGCACGCACACAAATTCATATATATATAATATATACACTGTGCCCCATAAAAAACACACCAAAAAACTTTTCAGAAATCTTCTATAAAACTAACCCAATTGTAATAAAAGTTTGTACGTTGTTTCTCAAATAATTTTGCCACAAAATATTTTACATTTTACTTACTCACAGAAGTGGTTGCTGTTGGAGGCAGTGACGCAGACTAGGCGTGTTTGGAAACATTAAAAACATAGATTAGTAACTTATAGGACAGCGCCCCAGCACATCGCGCAAAGGACACCATTGCGTTGCTGCGATGTGAAACACCAAGCTTCATTGAACCAGAACTCTGGCCAGCAAACTCACCAGACCTCAATCCCGTTGACTACAGAATTTGGGATCTAATACAGGAACGCGTCTACCAGACAGCAATACAGGACATCAACGAGTTAAAGGAGCGCCTCATCGTTGTGTGGGCACAGTTGAAGCAGAGTGTCATTGACAAAGCTATTGAACAGTGGCGGCCAAGGCTGAGAGCCTGCGTTCAAGCGAAGGGACATCACTTCGAACATCTTCTTAAATGAAACATTACTTTTTCTTATTTAACATTAGACTTACACGCGTTTCATGACAAAAAATTTTGGTGTTTTTTTATGGGGCACAGTGTATAATATATATACATAATATAGCACCGGTCCACACGATTTGAATCCGAGATCCTCAACTTCAGAACATTTATCACTTCCCCTTCCTCCCCCCTCCAACACTTACCAGACCCTGGTCTTGTTCCAGAGGAAAGAAGAAATAAAATAGCCAATCAAACCGACTATGGTTCACGTGGAATTGGGGTGGGTACATCTATCTGTCTGTCTGTCTGTCTATCTGTCTGTCTGTCTGTCTGTCTGTCTGTCTGTCTGTCTGTCTGTCTGTCTGTCTGTCTGTGTCTGAAGTCACTATGGAGCCATCATGAGAAAACTAGAGAGCTGCTGTACCCCTCAAACCCAAGACAATAATCTTATCTAGGATCTAGACGATTATCTACTAGTGCTTAATACATGTATAATTATTATTGCCTACAAAATAAAAATGTTTAATAATAAGTAAATAGACAATGCGATTAGGAGTCTGATGACGACGGATGACGATGGTTTGGCAGAGAATCGAGGGGAAAATAATTTTACAGCACTGCAGCAGCCCCTCTTCAGCACAAACATTGAATTTCTCTTTTCCGATAATTGAAAGACTGATCGAGAGATACTCTAATGAAGAGCTGTGTCTGTCTCTATCATGAAAGACAGTCAGCAGCATCCACAGGGAGTAACTTGGCATGCAGCTATAGTATACTGAGCCACTAGAACAAAGCTTACATGTACGTCTGGATAATAGCGTCTGGTATTCATGAAGAACTATAATAACACATGTATGCATCGTTCTGATCCAAATTTTCCTTTTTCTTCTTATTTTTCATCATCATCATCATCATCATCGTCATCGTCATCGTCATCGTCATCGTCATCGTCGTCGTCGTCGTCGCCGTCGCCGTCGCCGCCGCCGCCGCCACCGCCACCGCCACCACCACCACCACCACCACCACCACCACCACCACCACCACCACCACCACCACCACCACCACCACCACCACCACCACCACCACCACCACCACCACCATAGTTGTCGTCGTCGTCGTCCCCACCACCACCACCACCACCACCACCACCACCACCACCACCACCACCACCATAGTTGTCGTCGTCGTCGTCACCACCACCACCACCACCACCACCACCACCACCACCACCACCACCACCCCCACCATAGTCGTCGTCGTCGTCATTGTCACCACCACCACCACCACCACCACCACCACCACCACCACCACCACCACCACCACCAGCTATTCCAGTATGATAAGCTTTAACTACAACATTTCAAGGAATCATACAAATGAACAATTATTGTGACAGTGCAGATGACAAAACCCATCTCTTCCCAATTGTTTAGGTTTGCGTTGCGTGTGTCTCGTATGTGCTGCAATATTCCATTCGTACCATTCGACTCATTCCGCGTATAATTCCAATTTGCGGCACATCATTGTTCTTCTAATGTCAATTATTCCCCGCAGTGTATGACAACGCAGCAGTCGACGATCATTGTCTTTGACGATCATTGTCTTTGACGATCATTGTGTCTGACGGTCAATCATACGACGTATAAAAAACGAAAGGCTCCAAGCCAAGAGAGGAAGTGGGCGTGTCGTGCATTTATGTGTGTGTGTGTGTGTGTGTGTGTGTGTGTGTGTGTCTATCGGGCGTGGGACCGTGGGACCGTGGGTGTGCGTGTCCTGTGTTCAGGAAATCGAGAAAACCTGACGACGTTGATCCACATCCGTCATCAGAATTAAATGCTTAGTGCAAGAAATGGAAACCGGTTTCAGATGAAAAGAAGAAAATTTTTATGATGATACGCGGTGCGGATAAACCGGTTCAGCACTTCATCAATAATTCTGGACTAGTTTTTAGACAATAGTTAGCATTTATTACTTAGCAATAAAGTCTCTGAAGGATACTACATATACATTGGGGCATTTAAAAAAAATAATAATGGTAATAATAATAATAATAATTTTTTGCCCCGAGGTATTTAGGATCCCTCAGGGACTTATCTCTTAACTACTTTTATAAAACCAGTTCGGAATTGTCAGGCCTCGTCTTCAGGGTTTGATGAGAAAGTTACTTTAAAAGCCACCAAGTTATAGAGCTGAATGTTGACAGACAGGCGCTGGATTTAAAGTTGCTTCGCGTCTGTCACCAGTATTGGACGAAATGCGTTTGCCAATTTCATTGATGAATTCCAAGGCTGATGGATTAAGCGGGCCTAGGGTCTCCATAGCCACTGGTTAGAAGATGTAAGAAACGGGAAGACCTGCATATTTCTGGGTTTTGCTACTGTGAAATAATATAATAATAATAACCTCATTTTGTTCTTTGACACTTTACAGCCTGATGGATCCGTACTACCTCGGGCAATAAAAAATAACAATAATCTTACCAGTTTATCGCCCTCCTTGGCCTTCCCTGACCCTGGCATGATGACCCTCTCGCAGTAGCAACCCTCGAGCAGGGCTATTCCAGACGGTTTCGGACAGGCGTCGTTCTCGTAGTAGAAGAGCAAATTCTGATAGAGAGCGAACCATCGCAACTGCCACTTGCCCGTGTCGGCGCTCTTCTTGTACAGGTGACCATTGAGGGTGTTTTCGACGCGAGCCTTCGATGCAAGGTAGAGCAACTGCGACTCATTTATTCGGATTCCCTTTTGCATGTCAGAGTAGCCAGAGAGACACAGAGAGGGAGAGGGAGACAGAATATCACGGTTCTTTCTTTCGTATATTCTCAGAACAAACTGACTGCTGCTATCCGAACTGCAGGATCCGTCACCTCGCACCCCACGAAAACCCCGGATGCTGCTGGCAAATGCCACCGACTCTTCTTCTTCTTTCCGCTCTTCTCATCATAACTAATCGTGTTCTACAGTTGTTGTTGTTGTTGTCGGCTTCAATCAACTGTCGCTGGCCGGACAGCATTCGACATTTTCATCACAGCAGCTATAATAGGACCTTTAACGCTGCGATTTCCAGGTTTCTCGATCGCGTATACACAACAAAAGGAATCCATGGATTGTATATTATATGCGCCTGTTCTCTAGCACACAGAATAATAGGTGCCAATGTATCTCCTCCGCTTATATATCAGACAGTCAGTCAGTCGTCGGCATCGCTTTCGTCTGGCATTCTATGATAACACTCTGCAACTCACTTTCGTCCGTCCGTCCAACACACGCACACACGTACATCCAACGCCGATGCCTATGCCGCTGCTGTACAATCATACGAGCAGAAGAAGAAGACAACGGACTAATAACTATTCCGAGCACGAATGAAAAACGAGTCGACGTAGAGACGAGCATTGCAGCAGCAACAACATCATCATCATCGTCGTCGTCGTCATCATCATTATGAGACACACTGCAATTCATTAGCAGACATAAGCAGCATCATCAGCGGCAGTAGCTTTCGCGTTGAATGTAGCAGCCTCGCCGTGGATTCTCTCAATAATATGCCGAACACGACGCCATCTAACGGTCGGGAATCTAAACATCGACGCAATAATAATTACGGCACTTACTGAAAGCGCCGACGACGACAAGGCACACAGCTCGTTCTTTGGCGCTGCCAGTCCCAATCCTGGAGAAAAAAGGAGGGCGACCCTAATCATCCCTGGTAAAAATATAAATTATATGAAACCTGATTGTCGTAACAAGTCAGTAACAAGCCGCAACAGTCACTCAGTTACATAAGCGCTATTCTTATTAATAAGACACCGTTTCTTTCATCCTATAACACCACCGAGAAGCAATCGTCTGTAGATGCTCAATCGTCGGACACCAAATCCTCCTGCTCTTCCTCAGCACTGTTCAATGTCGCTGTTCAATGTGTTCAATGTTTTCTTGCCATCGACACACGTCAATTCATTTAGAATCAACGATCGAATTCTGGCTCTAAACAAACGTTGGTCCGTCCGTCCGTCTGTCCGTCTGTCCGTTGGTCGGCCACCACCATACGCAGCAATCAATAACCGTGATATGTCGTCGTCCCTGACAAGGTCAGTTCGATGATGCTGATGATGCACGCTGACGCATCACCACCAGTTTCAGCAGCAGCCACAGCATCAGCAGCAGCAGCAGCAGCAAACAATCGCCCGCCGACAAAGCACCGATGCGCGCGCATGCTGACCACCAGCGCCAGCGTCACGCAGCAGCAGTAGCAGCATCAGCAGCATCAGCAGCAGCAGCAGCAGCAGCAGAGGCACCTGTTGCTTTGGCGGCGGTTGGTGGTTGGCGGTCTCTCTTTCTCTCCAACCATCCACCGTCCGCAGGAGAGATTACTTGAGCACACGACGACTGGTTGGGGTGTCTGCAGGCGATTACGACGCTCGCGGTGCACAAGGAGGAGCTATTGGAAAAAGGTCGAAAGAAGAAGAAGATGATGATGAAGAAGAAGAAGAAGAAAAAGAAAAAGAAGAAAAGGAGGAGGAGGAGGAGGAGGAGGAGGAGGAGGAGGAGGAGGAGGAGGAGGAGGAGGAGGAGGAAGAAGAACGCTGGACACAATGTCAGGGACTCTGCTAAATGAAGACTTGGAATTTTTGCTGTGCACATTGAATAGGCGTATACTTTGTTGATTCAGCAATTGACGCTACAAGACACGTGACGTCGCGATATCATTAAGCCATGTCTACACAAGAATTTATATGGCAGACTGCTTAGTTATTATCGTAGACTGACCCGTATACTTGCCAACGAACATGGATTTAGTTGTATCAATTAAGCAAGCAACGCCACAGGTGAATACTGAATAGCATCGAGTAAAAGTATCCTACAGTAATTACATGTGTCCAATTTACGGCAATTAAAAAGTCGCTGCGGTGACCTGGAAATGACTCAAAAGTAGCCCAAATAGCGCGACGCAGCGAGGACGAAATTTTTCAGTCGCGAGCGCATTACAAAGTAGCCCAACTCTCGATTTTTGCAAAGACCTGGCAACCCTGGCTGGACTCAATGTCCACCAACGTTAACCCAACGAATGAATCTCTATGGTGTGCTTCGTCTGCTTTATGACCAATGATAAGATCTTGGCAGCCGACTGCTACAGTCCCTCCGCCGGTACGCCCGCCCGCCTGTCCGTCCGTCCATCCGTCCTTCCGTCCGTCCCTCCGTCCGTCCGTCCGTCCATCCGTCCTTCCGTCCGTCCATCCGTCCTTTCGTCCGTATTTTCGTCCGTCTGTCCTTCCGTCCGTATTTTAGTCCGTCTGTCCTTCCGGCCTTCCTTCCGTCCGTCCGTCCGTCCTTTCGTCCCTCCGTCCATCCGTCCTTCAGTCCGTATTTCCGTCCGTCCGTCCTTCCGTCCGTCCACCCGTCCTTCCGTTCGTGTTTCCGTCCTTCCATCCGTCTGTCCGTCCGTCCTTCCGTACGTCCGTCATTCCGTCCTTCCGTCTGTCCTTCCATCCGTCCTTCCATCCGTCCTTCCATCCGTCCTTCCATCCGTCCGTCGGTCGGTCCGTTCGTCCACCCGCCCGCCTGTCCGTCCGTCCATCCGTCCTTCCGTCCGTCCATCCGTCCTTCCGTCCGTATTTTCGTCCGTCTGTCCTTCCGTCCGTATTTTAGTCCGTCTGTCCTTCCGGCCTTCCTTCCGTCCGTCCGTCCGTCCTTTCGTCCCTCCGTCCATCCGTCCTTCAGTCCGTATTTCCGTCCGTCCGTCCTTCCGTCCGTCCACCCGTCCTTCCGTTCGTGTTTCCGTCCTTCCATCCGTCTGTCCGTCCGTCCTTCCGTACGTCCGTCATTCCGTCCTTCCGTCTGTCCTTCCATCCGTCCTTCCATCCGTCCTTCCATCCGTCCTTCCATCCGTCCGTCGGTCGGTCCGTTCGTCCACCCGCCCGCCTGTCCGTCCGTCCATCCGTCCTTCCGTCCGTCCATCCGTCCTTCCGTCCGTATTTTCGTCCGTCTGTCCTTCCGTCCGTATTTTAGTCCGTCTGTCCTTCCGGCCTTCCTTCCGTCCGTCCGTCCGTCCTTTCGTCCCTCCGTCCATCCGTCCTTCAGTCCGTATTTCCGTCCGTCCGTCCTTCCGTCCGTCCACCCGTCCTTCCGTCCGTGTGTCCGTCCTTCCATCCGTCTGTCCGTCCGTCCTTCCGTACGTCCGTCATTCCGTCCTTCCGTCTGTCCTTCCATCCGTCCTTCCATCCGTCCTTCCATCCGTCCTTCCATCCGTCCGTCGGTCGGTCCGTTCGTCCGCCCGCCCGCCTGTCCGTCCGTCCATCCGTCCTTCCGTCCGTCCATCCGTCCTTCCGTCCGTATTTTCGTCCGTCTGTCCTTCCGTCCGTATTTTAGTCCGTCTGTCCTTCCGGCCTTCCTTCCGTCCGTCCGTCCGTCCTTTCGTCCCTCCGTCCATCCGTCCTTCAGTCCGTATTTCCGTCCGTCCGTCCGTCCTTCCGTCCGTCCACCCGTCCTTCCGTTCGTGTTTCCGTCCTTCCATCCGTCTGTCCGTCCGTCCTTCCGTACGTCCGTCATTCCGTCCTTCCGTCTGTCCTTCCATCCGTCCTTCCATCCGTCCTTCCATCCGTCCTTCCATCCGTCCGTCGGTCGGTCCGTTCGTCCGCCCGTCCGTCCGCCCGTCCGTCCGTCCGTCCATCCGTCCTTCCTTCCTTCCGTCCGTCCATCCATCCGTCCGTCCGTCCTTCCGTCCGTCCGTCCATCCGTCCTTCCGTCCGTGTCCCCGTCCTTCCATCCATCTGTCCTTCCGTCCTTCCGTCCTACCGTCCATCCTTCCTTCCGTCGGGGCATCAGAGTCAACAGTGCATGCCAGTTGTATTGACGGTTGATATCTGTTGTAAATATATCACTGCGCTTCTATTGTTCCATTGTTCGAATCGTGATCGTAAACTCTGAATAATTTGTATAGCGCTTAGCGAATGCCATATGCAGGGCACCAGCTTATTCAAGAGCGATGCGTCGTGTCATAGACAGGAGGTTAAGCGGAGTCAGGTTGCCATATAGGGACCAGAGGAAGAGAGCCAGTCAGTCAGAGAGACAGACAAAGAGACAGACAGACAGGCGTAAAGAGAGCCAGTCAGTCAGAGAGACAGACAAAGAGACAGACAGACAGGCGTAAAGAGAGGCAGACAGACAAGCAGACAGACAGACAGACAAGACAGGCAGAAAGGAAGCAGAGGACCTGAAGTGGCTGGCTTTCCCTGTTTACGTACTGAGGTCAATGTCACGAAGTGGTGACCCTCAAAACTCGTATATCCAATGTTCCATGCGCGCATATTATAATAAGGGATTTCAGGGTCCAACCCCCGAAATGATTTGCGAATTTTAAAACTAATTTGTTGTTCTGCGATCATATAAATTAAGAAAAAAATCTTACATGAAAAATCCCCCAAATATTATTTTGGCCCATATTCTACCTGGCGAATCTAGCGAACATGCGCTATATAATTGCGAACGCCAACGCGTGAAACACAAATCGGACAACAGCCGAGTCTTGTCGTCAGAAGCAGAAAATTATTGTTGTTATGGTTGAGACTGAGGAGGCTTCTTCTTCTTTCTTCGCTGGCAAATAATAGGTTACAGATCTCAGATCACTGCAGGCCTCGTTTCACGTTCAGATTTTGGATGGATTTACCCCCACCCTCCCCTACCACCACATGCAGCATTGCTGTGAATTACAGTCAAAGCACGATCTCATCGGGTATAGTATACGTAGTAGTCTCTTCAATCTATAACTCGGACACCGTTTGTACCTTGACAGTGCCAGTCCCAAGTCTGGCTGAAGGAGGAGGGCGACGAGAATGATCTTTGCTTATCACGGAGTTTCGTTAAACTGACTGTATATATATATATCGTCGTTGTCGTCGTCATCATCATCAACATATATATATATATATATATATATATATATATATATACACACATATATTTACCCTCTCCAATCCAATCCTACACAGTTCATCAACCACCATGAACCATAGCAAAAACATCATCGTCGTCGTCATCATCATCATCATCATCATCATCATCATCATCATCATCATCATCATCATCATCATCATCATCATCATCATCATCATCACCACCATCATCATCATCATCATCATCATCATCATCATCATCATCATCATCATCATCATCATCATCATCATCATCATCATCATCATCATCTTCATCATCGTCATCATCATCATCGTCGTCGTTGTCGTCGTCATCATCATCAACATCCTCATCATCATTATCATCTTCATCATCGTCACCATCATCATCGTCGTCGTTGTTGTCGTCATCGTCATCATCATCATCATCGTCGTAATCATCATCATCATCGTCATCATCATCATCATCATCATCATCATCATCATCATCATCATCGTCATGCATCATCGTCATCATCCTCATCATCAGCAGCAGCAGCATCGTCATCATCATCATCTGGGTCCAGCATCCGTGCACTGCAGCAGCAGGCGACCGCGATCTACAAATTAACGAAGTCATTCATGATGAATGACTAGTCAACCAACAACAGCCTATGATGTGAGAAGAAGAAGGATGGTCGTCGTCGTCGTCGTCGTCGTCGCACACCAGATGGCTAATTATTCGGACGATCACAGAGCTGTCCATCCCTGCTGAAAAGACACAGATCCATGAAATCGTAATACTACCACCATGTTTAATGTAGCAAAGCCATCGAAAGAAGAGAGAAGAGGCTGATCGACCTCGTATTCTGCACTTGCAAGCATGATTACAACGCGACCATGTTGCAGCAGTACCACCACCATCAGCACCACCACCGCCACCGCCACCGCCACCGCCACCACCACCAGCAACAGCAACAGCAACAGCAACAGCAGCAGCAGCCGAGGGTTGTTATTTCCCTTCGAGTCACAGGGATACCAAGTGGTAGAAAGAAGAAATCTTATGTTGTTGTTGTGCTAGGGGGGATGTGGGGTAAGTTCACGTGGATCTGCGAAATGGGGGAAAATGCGATTTGAGATAGTTTCACCAGCAAAAAACTGCTAAAAAAACCCAGTTTATTTACAAGCGCTTGGTGATAACGAAATCGATATTCAGACGGGTAAAACTATTTCCAGGTATAGGCCTAGGCCTATACGCTAAAGAACCAAAAAGACAGACATGTCGCAAATAGATAGGCCTAGCCTATTATTATAAAAATATCTAATATCGCAATACACTGTGACAGGTACAGTAGGTGCAGTAGCCTACACGTATAAATACACAGGAACAGCCATAATTATATAAAATTATTATAATTATAATATCGCTTCGTGATGCCGCTAAACACTATGGTCGGTAGTAGCCTATACATAATAAACAACACAAAATGGCGGATCGTAAAGGTTCACTGTCAAGCCGCTCAAGCGGACAAAATGTATTGGAAACGTGACCATCATAATCAATCGTCTTCCGACTATAATAGAGACGAAGTCAGTCCCGACGAACAGTCAGATTATGGCTTCTTGACAGGTAAGAACTCAAAGGAAAAACCGGGGCTACTTGATCTGGCTCGCAAATGACTGACAGCCGCTTAACTATAATCCTACACACACGCGAGAATTATCGATAATTGCAAGATTACGTGTTTGAACGGTTTGCTGATAGATGGAGAAAGCACTGTTGACTACGAAGTTGTTTCAGTCGTTTTGTTTGTATGAAAACAGTAGAATTTCAATTGAACTAACCAATGCTATTTTATAGCAGAACGCGTCTAGGCCTAAACATGAGATTTGCTAAAAGTTCTTGAAGAGGTGGGACTTCAGTCTCAAATGAAAAGCCCGAGGTTTAAGTGTCTATTACATGGAGAATTGGCTTCGAGGCTATTATTTTCTTCCGATTAAAATATTGGTCACAAACCACGAAGTGGGATGACGGATGAAAATCTTCAGACCAAAACAAGAAGCGGGATGATTTTTCTGATTTTTAGTGCAATAAATTGGATGATTGATGCAAATCTAGTTTCCGGGGGTTATCTGAAACCGGTTTCAAGTTACCGGGGGTAATGTTTAGGAGGGGGTAATTTGAAACCTTTACACCGGATCGCTTTCCGCGACCCTCCCAAAGGTCTTCAGTAATAATCTGAGCTTTCCATTCGGCAGAAGGCGTTGATAAAATCAGTTACAGGACGTGATGAGCTGCCGACAGTTCAATTCGACTCCTGTAATAACTTGTGACTTATGTCATACAATAGATTGTGATCATTATGCGCGGTGTCAATGTGAAGTTAAACGATTATTATTTTTATAAGCTATAAAAGCGCTATATAAAATTTCCTATAACGAATTACTATCTTACTGCTCGTCGTATTTTGATCTTTGGCCTCATTTGCCGCGTCATTGGTGTCTGATTGGCATCGTTTTTAAGTAGCGCTGTAAAGAGACTTTTCCATTCTCTTCTAATTCTGGGACACCTCCGAAAATCAGAAAGAAAATGGCTAATACAGGCCCCGCCATCGACACTGACTGTATGACGATGACACGGTTTCTGTTGGCTGAACAGCGCAAATTTCCGACGGCCACTGGCGATCTGACGCAACTAATGGCGGCCATACTGACCGCGGTGAAGGCCATCTCCAGCGCCGTGCGACGAGCGGGCATCGCTCAGTTGTAAGCCCCACATTCATGATGTAGCTGTGTTTATACTTTGCTTAGAATAGTTTGGTTTCATGATGGATAATGCCACTAGGGACTGTGACGAAGAATAGTGTTTAATCTTGACGTCTGGGCGGGGGGGAGTAGTTTCTCCCACCCAGGGATGACATTGCCCAGAACATTTGAAGAGCGGTTTTTTGCATGTAAATTAAAGAGTTATCCACTGGTAGAATTAAGAAATAGAGGATAAACACCAGATGATAGAACTAGAAAATGCCATCAGAAGCCTGAAATTGTAAGTTTACTACCGTGAATTGTACTAAAAGACTAAAAAAGGTCATCTGAAAAGAAAGAGATGACAAGAGTAAAATAGCTTCCACTGGTCAGCGCTTCAGTGGTGGTGGGACGTCCTAGCCCCTCCATCTCCAGAAACCTGGATTCCTCAAAGCAGAGGATGTGCTTAAACACTGAACGAAGACAACATGATGTAATGTGCCTTTAAATCGAGGAACTTTGTATAGCGCCATTATTTTCTGAGGCATTCGTTGACGATCACTATGAAATGAAATTGTAATCGAACCCCAAACTCCAGCACTGAGATCTCAATGTCGCAGCACATGCATTTGGTTAATGCATTGCTTGCGGACGTTTTTTAAATTAGTTTTCGTGATTGGCTGCGCCAGGATGGATACTCTGCATAAATTTTGCAACTTTCTCGTCCCGTGAGAATGACCGTCTGAAAAATGATGCGCCTAATAAATCATTTGATCTAATTTTCTTGCGATGACAACGGTACGCATGCGACACTGATCTCTCGTCTGAATCATTTATGTCGCAATGAGTCGCTGCTCCGCGAGGTCGTCTGCTTCAGTACGAAGGTGTTGCTATGGTTACAAAGCGTCACTATGGTTACCGAGCGTCACTATGGTTACCGAGCGTTACTATGGTTACTAGGGTGCCAACCAAATGCATGGTCAAAAAATAATTTTGCCTGATCCAGTTGCACACCCCCTAAAAATGTTTTCTATGGCAAGAAACTCATGTGATACAAATTTTATTCAAATAGAAGATTATTTAGAGGTAGCTTAGCGCGTCAGTAGTTTATAGTAGTGTTTAACATAATTTCTTCAACTTCGCATATGGAAGTAGCTTATATTTACAGAGAAAAGGCTGTGCTGTGACTCAATGTTCATAATGACTAAGAATAATAATGTTTCTTGTATTTTTTTGATCTTTCCCAATTCTTGGATGTTGCTCTAATAACACGGATAAACCATAAAGGGCTAAATAAAGACTGTCAATGTCATTTCATACAACTTCCAGCAATACAATCCTTCCTGATGATGCCTATGTTTTGTCTGAACAAAAGTGTATAAGAAAACACTACTGAGCTTGGTTTGTATACCAAAATCATGAAATTAGTCGATGCCAAAGTGTTCAACACCAGATGGGACCTTCAAAGGCAAAACATCAAGATATTTAGAAGATTTAGAGACTCACGTATAATTATGCATTTGAAGATGGCATAAAGGTGACAGCAACTGCAGTGGTTTGGATCTGGTGTAAAATGATCCAGCTCAATGATATTCAGTCAAGACTGTTAGGAAGACTATGAGCTCTTTTACCTGGCACTGATATTCTTAAAAGGAGTATAAAGTAAGGGAGATGTGCATATCCATGCCCCTGGAGTCCACCCTAGAGCTAGATGGATGGCAAGGTCACAAACAAGGTTAAAAAGATATTTATTTTACTCTCAATAAATCTCATCAAATGTGAATTGTCAGCTCTCCCAGAGTTCAAGTCAATTGTTAAGTTTACATTAAGTGTCTGTACACACATGCATGTGCCACACCTGATCCTCACAAGGACTTGAATCTTCTGCATGAGTTTGATGCATACAGACACACAACTAAACTGTTATCGATTCAGCAATCAATTCCTTCTGTAGTCATCTGTAGTATCTAGGTGAAATACTAATTGGTCACACTTTTTCTGTTACAATGGTTCCTCTAGATTTGAAGGAAGCAATAGTCACAGCCCTAAGTAAAGAAACCCATGGACAAACTCCTCGGCACGTTGTAAGTTTATACTGCATGGACATGACCCTGTTGCTATACCAATGCTTCGGTGGTTGTCACAACATATTTAGCAGTTTCTTGTGGCAATTGGAATATCACAGGACTTTTTGGCCCTAAAGACTTTCACCCTAGCATTTGAGAGAGCATTTCTGAGTATGCTAGTGCTCAAATATAGGCAGAGAGTTTGATGGTGGTCAACAATGCCGCTGATTTATTCAATGGTGTTCTTGGTCACTATGAAAAACAGAATAAATTTATGTTATAAGTTGCTGAGAGGCACCGCAAGACATTTCTGGTTACTAAAGAGCCTACTGTTGCTCACCAGTAGTGTTGGGCTCGGTTGCTCATCACTAACTTAGCAATAATGAGCACCCTTCATAGTAGTGTATCTTACGCATTGAAACATCATGGAATTTAACATTGTCCAATGCTAAAAACTTTAACCGCGTCAAGCTACCAGTAAATATTTTCTGGTTGACCCCAAAATTTGTCTCCGTGCTTTTAGTAACCAAGGTAACAAATGTAGGGGGTGTGACAATGCAAAATACAAACTTTAATTTTGAGTGGCACCCTAATGGTTACCGAGCGTCACAACGTCTTGGTGACGCTAAGGCGGAAGAAATACTGGGTTGCGGGTTCCAACGAGTTCTCGAGTTAAAAAATCAGTGATAGTCTGATATTGTTGAGCTTTAAAACGATACGTTGCACCGCTGTGCGTCTAGATGTCGGTCTAAATTACATGGGTTGCGTTTGCATGTGCTGTAGGTATGGCATTGCAGGCAGCACGAACGTACAAGGAGAAGAGGTGAAGAAACTGGATGTTCTTTCTAACGATTTGTTCATCAATATGTTGCGTTCATCCTTCACGACTTGTTTGTTGGTGTCGGAGGAAAACGAAACGGCCATCGAAGTAGAAACGGATAAACAGGTGAGTACCAAAATCGGATTAACAGATAAGTACCAAATTGACGTTTAACAAATATGTACCAAAATCGGATTAATAGTTAAGTACCAAATTGAATTAACAGATAAGTACCAGATTGAATTAACAGATAAGTACCAAATTGGATAAACAGGCGAGTACCAGAATCAGATTAATAGTTAAGTACCAAATTGAATTAACAGATAAGTACCAATCTATGGGAAGCAGTTCAGTACCCAACTGTGTGGGGCATGGTGGTGTGGTGGTTGTGTCGTTGCCCTTAAGCCAGAGGGTTCGAGCTTCGAATCCACCTCGCTTGCGTAAGGACCTTGGGCAAGTCCTTCACTCACAATTGCCCAACGCTTCGGCATGAAACTTCGATGCAGTGTCCGCTCTGCATTTGGAAGCGCCTCTGGGTAGTGAGAGCTTGAAGGGGTGCTACAGCAAATGCACTTACGAACAAACAAACTATTGCAAGAATGATGTCGTTGGAAAACGTAGATAAAAACATAGACGTAGATAAAAACATTTTTTGTCTTTGATCTTTCAGGGCAAATACATCGTCTGTTTCGATCCGTTGGACGGATCGTCGAACATCGATTGTCTCGTCTCGATCGGAACGATCTTTGCCATCTACAAAAAAGTACGTTCGTCTTCTTTTACCGATCTGCATTGGCGGAGTTTATCAGGGGCTAGCGGGGGGCTAAGCCCCTCCAAGAAGGCCCAGATTCAACTTCTTTACCATGAAAATGGTATTCTTTTCGGGGTTAGCCCCCCCACAATAAAGCCTAGACTCGGGATTAGCCCCCTCAAGAACGGAAACCAAACTCCACCCATGCCGGTCTGTTCTGAGATTCACCTCCTCCCCGGTTCCAAGTCTTGCGCAGTTTTCATTCTTACATCATTGCTTCTTGCTTTAATATGTTCGGTTGCTCGTCCTAACTTCCATGTTTTGTGCACCAGTGATAATATATGTTTGTCTGCTTGCATGCTTCTGTCTGTCTGTTTGTCTGGCTGATTGCCTCTGTCTGCCAATCTATCTGTCTGTCTGCCTATCTCTGTGCCTGTCTGTCTAGGTTTCCTCGCTACATGCCTGTCTGTCCATCTGTTTGTCTCTTTTGGTGTCTTTTCGCTTCTCTGTCTTTCTCTATTTGTCTCTGTCTGTCTGTCTCTGTTTATCTTTTTCCTTCTTTTTGTTCACTTGAATCAGTCTACCTTTGATGTTTTCTTCCAATTGTTTTCTTCAAATTATTCCCCTCCTATTGTTTTCTTCCTACGATTTCCTTTCTATTCTTTAATTTGTATTGTTTTCTTTCTGTTGTTTTCGCGCTAGACATCCGAAGGCCCAGCCACCGTGAACGATGCCCTCCAGCCTGGGCGACAGGTCGTGGCGGCCGGTTATGCCCTCTACGGTAGCGCCACCATGATCGTTCTTTCCATCGGACACGGAGTCAACAGCTTCATGCTCGACCCGGTCAGTGAACATTGTTACTCGCTTTAACCCTTTAATGCCGTAGGGTATAGGATTTCCCATACCATTTACTACCATCTCGGCATTAGAGGGTTAAGTTCATTTATGGGATCACGCTCTATAGCTTGATGGACCGTCATTGAAGAGATCACGGACCATTCTAATCTCCCTGTCAGGGATTTCTGTTTCAACTTTGCCCCTAGTTAAATGAGGTATAGTGATTAATGAGTACATCGACCGTACACTGTTGGTGGGAGGATGAGACGGCGAGGGAGAGGACTGACTGGCCAATCGCTGCCTCGTATGCTGAGGATATAAAAATTATGTCTATGGCACTTCATAAGTTGCATCAGGACTAGCTAAAGGGGCAGCCCCTTTTTCTATGCAGATTTATGCAGATTTTGTTTGTTGTCTGATTGAAAGTTAGTTTTCTAGCTTGGTTAATCTGTGTCAGTTCTATGCAGATTTATGCAAATTTTTTGTCGCGTGATTGAGATTAGCCATTGTTTGTGTGTGGAACGCTTTTAGAATTGATTTGATGCCCTGAAAAAGGGCACATGAACAATGATGATTGCATACTGCAGTCCTTTTATGATCCTTTTGGGCAAGTCTTTCATTCACAAGTTGGTATCACCATCGACTTATGCTTGAACATTATTTATAGCGGCTCCTAATAACTGTGTTATGATGATGATGATGATGATGATGCTGAAAATAATTATAACAATTATAATTGACATTATAATAATAATAACATTGGAGATAACAGAGATATACCTATTTCTTGACGTCATGTCTTTCTATAACTGTCCAACAATTCAACTCGGTGGCTTCTCGTTGAACGCTCAGCAGTCTTTATGCTATTGGCACTTTCATGTTCATTTACGACATCAACTACTGCTGCCGTTGTTTCTCGTAGCTCTTATTAATTATTTGTAAATGTTGGTTGATGAAGACAATGAAAGTATAACAATTTAATTTGTTTCAGACGATCGGAGAATTTCTGTTGACCGATCGCAACATGAAGATCAAACCGCGAGGAAAGATCTATTCGATCAACGAAGGATATTCGAAGTTTTGGTCGGAACCGGTCAAGCAGTACATCGATAGTTTGAAGAACCCAAAGGTTGTTGGATTGATTGTTATGGAATGCTCTAGAAGACAATACTATCGTTAGACAATAGTACCTTGAAACAATGCGTTGGTTAGACAGCGTTGTTGCACATTATTAGTGCTAGAATAATGAGCAATACTGTTGGGCAACACCATCATTAGACATTGCTGCCATTATAGCACTGTAACAGTGTACAGTACAATACTGTCAATAGACATACTAACATTCAAAAATGCTAGCATTAGACAATACTATAATAGACAATGTTTTTATTGTACATTGATGCTATCATTAGACAATTCTAACATTAGACAATGCCTTCATTAATTTAGACAATGTTGCCACTAAAAGAATAGTATTAAGTGAGACAATGCTATTATTTTGACAACTTAGCGTTCTAGTGAACACTTAACCCTCGGGCTACCAAGCTTTTTTTGTAACACTGACTACCAAGGGGGGGGTGGTTACCACCCCCCCCTGGATTTTGGGTTTGGTTTGAGATATCATAACTTGTAATACACCAATGGATTCAGCATTCATTTCTGCACAAAATGGTATATTTAGGTTTAAAATATATGAAAGCACCCCGAAGTTATGAATTTTTTACCGTAGGCACCCGTCGATTCCACAAAATGTATACTTTCGCATAAGCAAAATATTAGATTCTGTGTTTTTAACATAATTTATTAATTTAAAAATAGTTTACATATAATAAAGTCCAATATCCAACTATAAAAACTAGTAATAAGATAGTTTTAATTACAATAAAAAGAAAAAAAACATGTATTAGCTGCTGAAAAACGTTTTTACGCAGACTTATCGGTTTGCGTTGTAAAAAAACCCCAACATTTTCACACATTTAAATTTATTTTGAGCACTTCCGGTCATCAAATATCAAATTAATTAGTATCAAAAAATAGCCCTAAATGCCCTCTATAGAATGGCATAATTTATTTCTCTTGAAAAATTAATTATGAATAATTTTTAATAGGAAAAACATGAAAATTTTATGAAAATAAAACACCTTTTTATATATTTTAATTTATTTTGAGCACTTTCGGTTGTCAAAAGACAACTCCGTGACCACCAAAATGTAGCCCCGCATTCCCTCTACAGAATGGTGTAATTTGTGTCTCTTCATGTCAAAGGACGGATAAGATATAGCCGATAATCTAAGGGGGGTGGTATCCACCCCCCCCCCTGGTGCCTCGGGTATAACTTTTGAATGGTATGGTATATCATCACACATTTTAGCTCAAAATGTGCGCAAATGAATCCTCTACAGCTACCTAAAACGTCAAAATTTTATTCCAAACGCAAAAAGTTTTATTTGGGAAAAACCTAGGGGGGGTGGTTACAACCCCCTCCTGGTAGCCCGAGGGTTAATCTACAGTAAAAAGATTTATCACCTTTTTGTTAATAATGAATTGCATAAATATTGAATTACTGAACTCGGTGTTTACTGATAATTTATTCAAATGATATTCAAATTTATCCACATTCTTTGCACTCATTTAATGTTGTGTTCTTGTACATACAGAGTGGTAAACCTCCTTACGGCGGTCGATACATCGGATCCATGGTTGCAGATGTGCATCGGACTCTCAAGTACGGAGGAATCTTTGCGTACCCCGCTACGGCCGACTCTCCAAAAGGCAAAGTGAGTTGTTTGCAGAGGTTAATCTTGAGCGTTGGATAATGTTTCAACTCACATAATCTAGGCATTCGTTTAGCTGCGGCTTTATAGAAGAAGAAAGGAGATTATTTAAGCTAGCCCTGAGGCAGCTATGGATGTCGTACTCATAAATTTATGTAGTGCCACTTCAAGAGAATCTCCTCAGAGGCGCTCCCTACCTCAAAGCACCAAACCCCAATCACAGAGAATGACTTTCAAACACTTGTTTTGTTTTCTTAGTCTTGGCATATAATATGACTCGTTTTTATATACTGCGGTTCTATTTTAAAAATGGTGTTCTATTCTATTCAGCTTCGACTGCTGTATGAGTGCATCCCGATGGCCTACATCATAGAACAGGCCGGAGGATTGGCCACGACCGGCACCACTCCGATCCTTGACCTTCAACCGGAGGCAATCCATCAGAGGTCACCGATCTTCCTTGGATCGAAAGAAGATGTTGAAGACCTGATGACGTCTTTTAAAACTCACGGAGGAAGCGCTGGAGGTGATAAGTAGGCATCCAGACGTCGGTATAGTCTAGGTGTTTGTTCCAGGCTTCCTCCAGATGATTAATGGGACAAACGTTATTTTATTAACTTTCCACAGCATGCAATTAACATGCGTACAGTGTTAAGCCAATTCCAGACACCCAGAAAATAAATTGTTACTTTTCTTGCAATGTCGAAATCTGCGGTTCCCATATTCAAAAAATTTTACTAGATATCAATTAATTTTTGTAACTCAAGTGTTACTGTAGCGCCTCTTCAAGGGGAATACTTAGAAGCACTCAACGGCGAAAAAAGAAAGCGAGTTTTGAGTTGAATGAAAAATGTTTCAGTGTGCTAGAGCCCCCAGGAAGCCGACTTGACCCCTGTGATTGATGAGTTCTTAGAACACTAAATAATGGAGTAAGAAGTTGAAAGTTGTATCTTTTGTTATTAAACTGTCATTTATTTATAATAATGCACCTAAGCAGAAAAGATTTTTACATGAAATAATGTAACGGGAAAGTCTACTCAAAATAAAATTTGAACAAATGAGTCTTGCAGGTTTTTTGGAAGGGCAATAGTGTTGAGGATACTTGCGAATGAATATATCTGTCATGATTGCGAATAATTATTAATATTCTTTGTTTTAACTTTTGCATGTTTGGACGCTAAAGTATTAGTTAACCTTGATCTTCTTTGAGACTCGCATCGTTGGCCAAAGTTTATTTTTGTGTGGTATACTCGGAACCTGGGAAGAGAAGTTGGAATTTTTGATTCGCCCAGAGTCTGTGGGGTGTGCTGAAACACAGTGGTCTGTGTTGGGTAATATTAATAACTTCTTTTTCCTGTTTTCTCTTTCCTTTTCATTAATCAGCTGTAACGTAGGGTAAGCTATTCCCTTGCTAGTTGCTTCTTGCTTTACAACATCTTGTTTATTTTTCTGTTTGGTTGTTTTGCTGTTGCAATAGCTGTTGCATCTATCCCTGTAGTTCAGTGTATGCTGTTGTCAACCATTGTTTGAACTGCTGTTGTCAACTGTTGTTTGAACTGCTGTTGTTTGAACTGTTGAGAAACTTTATTTTCGTTATACGCTGGTATGCTTCTTATTAGTGGGTTTTACTGAAGCCGATGTTTTGAACCGGTAGTATGGTTTACAGCGGTTTTGCCTTTTACCAGATGCTCATGGTTTCACCACAGTAGATGTGTTTCCAGCTATATTGATCAGAAATGGTCACAGGCAAAGTTCAGGGTGGTATTGGTGGTCTTTAAGTTTGAACTTCATTGTGTTTTAATTTAATGTGTTTTACTTTATGCGGTCTTTAAGTTGCCACATATCGATATCAAATAGAAGAGGTTTCTTTTCGTTGTTTTCTTTCATATATTTTTTGTTTGTGAGCATAAAATAGTTTTTCATTTATTGTTAACATTAATGTAATGCGGTTACAAATTTCTATGACCAGTGCCATTCACAGCTTTGGCCATTCAGTAGCGCTCCCAGTTCAAGCACCCTGTGAGAAAAATAAGGTCTTGTGTACAGAGAACGATGTGTATAAGATCATTATCCTGGTCTCCAAATCCCAACTTGCCTTGCCCCCAAATATCTTTCAGACTATATGTGTTAGCCTTGCTCTGCGACATCTCTGCCCCTTGTGTTCTAATGACCGTCTTGACCTCTTTGTCACTCATGTTCAGTGTGTTTTGAGAGTCCTTCATAAGATATGTGACATATTGTCAATTTTAGTGACCACATAATTATCATATTACCCATAGCTCTCCGGCTTGCAAAAGATGTTCTTTTTTAAATAATTTTTTGAAGAATGTAGTGGTGTCTTGGTTTTCTGCTGATCATAGATTAGGATTAGTTTAAGGGTTTTTCAGATTGTATTTTAGTGTGTGAAATTGTGAATAAATAATACAATTATTTTGTTCGTTATTGTGCTCTTGATTGCCATCAAAAGTGAACAATGTTTATTGTTCTTGATTATAGTGATGTAAGGATTTTGTGCAAGTGCCTTGATCTGTAAGCCATTCTGTTTTTCAAATATAAATTCATCAACCATTTAGCTTTAAACCTCTCATATGGATCTTCAACCCAGAAATTTATCCACTGTTTAGTTCTTCATATTAGTTACGAAATGTTCCATCATCAAAATAATCAGATTTGGCTGTTCACTGTGGTGTGTGAAGGAATATGAAAATTCATTATAATCACTACAAAACTTTGGAATTCTTTAAAAATCAGCTGCCATGGTTGATTAATTATTTTTGATACAGTTTTAAGTAAGAACTTGTGTTCTGTGCTTATTTCAAGAAAACTTGGTGTTGACTACGTCTTGATTTTGTCGTTCTGTATAATTATGCAGCCTTGATTTTTCGAGGGCTTTGTTCTGTCCCAGTGGATTGGTAAGAGGTCAGATACCTGCCACCGTATTTGAAATTTCTGCTCGACCTACGCCCCTCCCCTAGTTGGTGGGAAGATGAGAGAGAGTCAGACAGACAGAGAGTGAGACAGAAAGAGAGAGAGAGACATGACAGCCTGTCTCGGTTTACTATTTCTCTTCCTACTCATTCTCTTATTCTTCCTCCTGCTGTTTCATCCTCTGCATCTTTCTCTCCTTCTTCTCCTCATTTGGTTTGACTCAATTTGCTGTTGTGTGCTTCAGTCCAACCTTCCTTCTCCGATGGATTCTAATTCTGTTGCTTTATCACTCGAAGCGAGCGAGACATGGTAGGCATTATGCTAGCAGTCCTTGTTACTCCAATCTTAGAACTGGCGCTAGGGTTTCGACACACACACACATAATTATATATATATATATATATATATATATATATATATAATACTAGTCTTACTAGATGCGTGCTCTGCAGTTTATTTTACGTCTGTCTCATGATGAACGCGTACGCTCTCTAGCGAATCATCTGAACAAACAGGTTGAAAGAATACATTTTGGGGTATTACAAGTACTTTTATCGATTAATCTCCTGACCTACAGATCTTTAGGGCAACAGAAAACATTGCCTACAAGAGATGTAGGCTACGGCATAATTGTCTATTGTGTTTATTTTTATGCGTGTTTATATACATTTAGCTTGGCGCCGATTATTAATGGGTTTAGGCCTATTTACTCCGAGATTGCAACTAGTTATTGTTTAACTGGGTTTATTTACTTCGTGCTTGAAGCTCGGGGCGCAAATCATTTTAGGCCAGTACTGATTTATTTAAATTATTGATGATGCTATCTGTGGAAGTGAAAGTAGGCTACTGCATCCGGCAGAACGCTGCGTAGGCTATATAGGACTATAAATTATAATCTGGCCTCGCGTGAAAAGGGAAGCGTTGTGGATATAATAATCTCAACCCGGAGCTAAATACAATTGAAGGTAATAGTCTGTAAATAATCATTTCTATGGGAGTGTCTGGGGGGGGGATACGATTTGGCCACGACTCCAAGTTGGTACATTCACTACAAAAGCACGCTCTCGTTAAAATACAATAAAAATTACTTGATCTGACACATGTCAGCTAACTTGGTCCCTAAGATTAGGACATTAGTCGCAAATCGTTTGATCTCGATGGCAAATGGATTTAAGGCAAGTACTTGAAAGGTATAGCGCTATATGAATGTGTCTAGTGAGATTGGAGAACAGATTATTTGCTGGTAGGAGAAACAAAGATGGCGTGTTTTGATAAGCGAATTGTTTAGGAAGTTGGAAATCGTTGTTAATGGCGATGTCGTCAAAGAAAAAGCCTGTCATTCCACCGAAGGCAACTTTTATATCGCATGTCGAGACCAACGGCAAAGTTAACAATGAGAAACCGAAGGTAAATTAAGGACGTCGGACAACGCTGTCGGGCGTGTCATAAACCCGTGAAATCGTGAAATCGTGCAGTGTGATGTGATCACTGGTCACTCCCCTTTCGTAGATTTCACACGGACTATTCAGATGTCAACCCGAAACCAGTATCCCCGAAAATACACAAACGCCCGATTTCCCGTACTCAGTTTTTTTCTCTAGAAAGCACCTGAACTCCCGAAACTAGTGAAGAGTTGAATTACATCGATGACATAGATGGTCTTTTGGTGTTAATATAATTTACATCTATAGTCTAGTGTCTGTCTAAACATCAATAGGTTGTGTGAAAATCGATTTCGAGCATCCGGCGAAATTTGTTTGGGATATTCAGACGACATCCGTTGTTCAGCCCTTGTAACAGAGGTTTATTAACCGCAAGGTGGAAAACATTTCGCTCAGAATGTTGATCAACAAAACAAGACTATTTAAACTGAACATTTTCGAAAATATATTATTCACTCTTTCTTTAGCTTGCTTCATATTAAAGTGAGCCACGTGTATATTGTGCTTCAGTTTTAATGTGCCGTGTTTCTAGGCTGGCGAAAGCTGCTTCTACCTTACTCTCGTTGACCCTAAAGAAGCGACCCTGGAGGCCGATCTTCTACCAGGTGAGTTGTCATTCACTTTTCAGTTTAACGTGCTGTCATACACACAGTCTTGTGCAGAAAACGAAAGTGTCAAGCAAGCAGTAAAAAATGTAAACTGCCTTATGGATAGTACCAACACTTATCTATAAAATGATGTGAATGTGGACACTTAAGTGATACCGTTACGACTACAGATCTAAGGCATTGGGAGAAGGAGGTTTAAGTTACCGTAGGTTGACTTAGAAGAGCAATAATACGGATAAGTCAAAGAAGTCAGTGTAAATAATAAAAGCTGGTTACATAGGCGATCCTAAAGGGGTCATGGTCTCCACTATCCAGCATCCCTATTTAGTGTAGAAAGCAAGATGGTGGTTACCAAAACAAAAATAGACAACAGTACTGACAAAACAACAATGTAGTTTATGTAATAATTGACAATTTTATCAACTCTTAACTAATGACTTTACTAACGACTTTACTAACGGCTCGGTAGAACCACTTAGCAGAAACCACAACTATTTAATCTCAGGAAGTGTTTGAAGTATATATCTATAGGTGAAATTCTTCGTTTCATGCTTATTCATAATTTTTTCTTGTTTTCAGGTGAGATATTAATCAGTCAGGTAGACAAGGTGACACAGTATGTTGCCTATAGCAACGAGAAAACTGGTCACATTGGAACCCTGTTCGTCACCAACTACAAGGTCTCGTTCGTGACGCTCTTAACGGACAGGAGCCCGAATAATCACGTAAGTGTCTGCGGGAATTTTACACGATCTTTCTCTGAATTTGCAGTTATATATATATTCGTTGAATGTGAAAAATAACATCTATGAGGTTGACAAAACCGCAACTCAGTTACATGGAAAGGATTAAACATTTAGAGGAAAGTAAACTTCATGTGATGTTAAACGTAAGTAAGTTAGTATATTGCACTTTATTGATTTCTTGCAAACACACTGCTGATTGGAACAATCTGCGATTGATGGAGGTGATACTGGTGGTGGTGGTGGCATTGGTAGTGGGGGTGGTAGTAATGGTGGTGATGATAGTAATAACAGTAACGAAAATAATTCTAATAATGAATCAATTGTAGAAGTATGCTGGACGAAGGAACAAACTTATCGGACAGGACGATGTTGCATTGACAAGCATTTGCGACATTTATAATGGTAAGAATATGTAAATGTTCTCTTAGTGGTAATTATTAACTATTATTCATGTAACTGTTTGATTATTCATGGCAGCAATTCAATTATTCCACCAAGTGAATGGTGATTGTTTGATTAATCTTGACATTAATGTAATTATTCATAGGACTTTGCTGTTTACTTATATAATTCATTTTTTGGTTATTTGGTTATTTAGTGATTAAATTTTGTGGTGTCTGTTGAATTATTCATAAACAATTTAGTTGTTTATAGCAACTGTTTAATTAATCATAATAGGAATTTAGTATTTCAAATTAACTGTTTAAGATTTTCGAGCCTGCCCTGTAATAATTTTCGCGTTTGATTTGCAGTTACGAGAGGCAGAAAGAAGAAACTGATAAAGGGCAGTTTGTCAACGACGACGTCGACGATGGGGCCAATCAGTTGCCTTGAACTACACTGCAAAGTAATAACATTGGACATTTTGTCTTACAAGTCTCATCTTGAAACTTCTGTAATGTCGCTGTATTTAAAAATTGCCTGTGGCTCAGCTGAGAAGTTTTTAAACTAGATTGACACATCCTTCTATTCGGCAGATAGCATTGGTAAAACGAGGAGCAGGACGTGAAAGGCGCCTTGCATGGCTGCCAATTTGATTTCTGTATGTAATAAGTTGTGATGTTCCGTTCGTGCTACGAATGGTAATCAAACTGCTGTGCGTGTCATCTTGAAATTAAACAAAGATGATGTTCTTTATAGTGATGATAATCTTGGTGATGATAATGGCAATGATGTTATATTTTCGTTGATGACGATGATGATGCTGGTGAGTATTATGTTAATCATGAAACTGATAACATATATTATATATGTAAGTTGTTTCTTTTCTTTTGATTGTATCTTTCTACCTTGCTGGTGTTACCTATACCTATATAACTAACCTAAACCATTTTTTGGAACGTTGTAGGACTTTCGGATACACAGCTTCTCATTCGAAAACTGCGATGGACGAGAAGTGAACAAGGTTTGATCAATTGTAATACTATTAGGAAAAAATTAGATGAATGCTTGTCTTCTAACACATTTTTGTTGGTCTCCAGTGGGTCAAATCAAGAGGTTGTAGCGGGTTCACCAGTCTGCCGCGCGACTTATTGGCGGGTTCACCAAGTCTGACTGCATATCCCAGTGTATGCCTGAAGTCTTGCACTGGCTTCCTTTCCCATAATGCATCCCATTCAGGACTGCATCTTCGGTGAGAAATAAATAAAAGATAATCTGCTTTTATAGTTGATCTGACGACCTTCTTTGATAGGCCCTTAAAATGGACCGTAAAAGATATAAAAGACGATAATTTCGTTTAAAAAAATGAGCTATAAAAGTGTTGCATTGTTGACACAGATGTGTTGTGGTTGTTGTTGTTATCGTTGTCTGATCATTTTCAGGCTCTTAAAATGGACTGTAAAAGATATAAAAGACGATAATTTCGTTTAAAAAATGAGCTATAAAAGTGTTGCATTGTTATCATTGTTGTTGTCGTTGTTGTCGTTGTTGTCAGCTGGTCAACACGATCGTTCATCATTCGTCGCATTCTCGATCCGATCTTCTGTTTGCGTTCTACTTCGAGACGGACAGACTCTCGCCACGTGCGTTTCAGCGTTTGTGCTTTCTTTTCTTATTGCAGTGAAAACGTAGACGTACAGAAAAGATATTTGAACAAGTATGTTGCGTTGTGACCTTTGCTTTCATGACCTTTGCCTTCATGACCTTTGGTCTCGTGACCTTTGCTTTTGTGACCTTTTCCTTCATGACCTTTTCCTTTGTGACCTTTGGTCTCGTGACCTTTGCCTTTGTAATCTTTGCCTTTGTGATGTTGCCTTTGTTTCATCTACCTCTGTTGTATAAATTTCCTTTGTTGACTGTACCTTTGTACCATTGTCGAATGTGCAAAAAACATTCAGTATGGAAGACAGTTCATACATAACTGACATATATGTACCACATACTCAGTGACTTTTGCCGCATTTTTCACTTTCTTAATTAGTTGTCTTTCTTAAATAATTAATTGGCCTTCGTAATCAGAGTCTACGACGTGAAATACTATCTAGGTTTCTGAACAAGTCCATGAAATTTACCATTTTCGTACTTGCTTACTTATTTACATAACCGTTCATCTATTCCAGGATCGACTGAATTCTGTGACGTACCGGACTTTACATCTGCAAAAGACTGGATTGCCGAGATGAGTCGCCTGAAAGCCGGCCAATCATTCAGAGTCACCGATTGCAACGTACAGTTCGCACTTTCAACTGAGTAAGAAAGATTGGTTTGAGTCAAATATCCACTCTAGCGTAATTTGCTTTGTAATGTAATGTATGTAATGTAATTGTAAGTCACAGATGTTTGATCATCCTTCCCGAGATGGTTGCTCATTCATTCATTCTGAAAATTTCTATAGAGCCTTTCTAAGAAGTCTACTCAGAGGCGTTCCCAGCTCAGCCACGTCTAAAGAGAAAGGTCTTGAGCAACTGATGATAGGCAGATTGTTCTGAGGTAGTACGTGCACTCACGCAGCATCCTAAGTACAAGATTATATAAAGATTTTAAGAGATCAACAATTAGTTATCGGAAGAATAGTTGATAACAAGTAATTTGATGAAAAGAGAACCATGTGTGGCAGGTGAGACCAAAAATCAGTATTAGTAAAATTGACGTTAGACAGTCGTTGTGCATTGTGGGAAATAGCGTGAAACTTGTGTGCGTTGTGTGGTTCACAGGCTTCCAGAATATTTCGTTGTTCCAAGTACGTTGGACGACTCGTATATAGTCGCCGTGCAAGCCGTATCACGAAGATGTGTTCCGGTAAGTACATCCGGTGTCATCTGTGATCTCCACATTTAAAAAACTATTGTTTTAGTAATTTCTATGGCGCCAGAGTGTGATAAATACGACAGAGTAAATGTTTTATAGATGACTTTAACTAATAATTGGCTTTTGTAAGGGGGGGGGGGTAGAGATGCTTATTTGTAGTTACCGTGCACATGGGTGTTCCACAATAAGTAGGAGTTGCAATAGAGGGGGTCGGGGTTCGAAAATGTGATTTTTGTAGAGGGAGCTATATAAGGACTCGGCAAAGTAGCCACTGTAGATGGGGCTGCCAATGTTCAGGATGTTTCTCTACATTACCGTCTGTTTTTCCTCAGGTCTGGTGCTACTCGTACGCCAACGGTTGCGCTCTCGTTCGTCTTGCACATGGTAGTAGCGACTACGCAGTATTGGAACAGTAGGTGCTGCTTTCACACACGTATTTCATTTTGTCTACAAAACTCTGAAAGTTAATCACAATTGATCAATTTCGTCTGAATCAAATCAAATTAAATGAGTTTATTCTGAAAAAAGAAAGGAACAGAACAAAGTCTAACCAAGGAAGACAGCACAAAAAAAATTATTCACTGAAAATTTATGTTCATGGGACACCTTGAGTATATGTAACTGAAAAGCAAAGCGTGAAAAGCTGTCAGTAATGTAGTCACCGTCGTTGCTTGTGATGTGTGTGTGTGTTTTGCGTTCAGGTTAACAACCGATATGTTCGTTTACGTGAAGAATAGTCATCCGATGAAGCGCAAACCTCACGTGACAGACCTTGCAGATGGACGACTTCCTTCGCTCAAAGAACTTCAGACGTCATACGAACGATTGCGTGAACAGTGCATGCCATGTGAGCAGTTCAGCCGAGTTTTTCAACCATGCTTTTCAGCCGCGTTTTTTCTATAGCTTTCTTTTTTCTTACACATACATCAGGCTTGTGTAAGAAAACCGTACACATGGAACACCCATGTGTACGGTAACTACAAATAAGCTTTACCTGGGAAGCCTGCTAACGTGGGACAATGATTGCGGAAAGGAAATAGCAAGAAGGATAGCCAAGGCAGCGGTAGCAATGTCGGCCTTTGGGAACATATGGAAAAGCCGCGAAATTAGTATAAAAACAAAAACTCAAATCATAAACACATGCATATTTAGCATACTACTATATGCATGCGAAACATGGACTATTTGCAAGCGTGAAATGGACAAACTGTTGGCGTTTGAGATGAGATGCTACCGGAGGATACTACACATCAGATGGGAACAAAAAATAACAAACGTGGAGGTGCGAGCAAGGGTAGGGAACACGAAAAACATCAAACAAATGATAATGGAACGGAAGCTGGGCTTCTTCGGACATGTCTGCAGGATGAGAAATGACAGACTCATCAAACAAACCATGTTCGGGATGATGGACGGAGCGGGGATTAGGGGCAGGCCATGCAGAGAGTGGTTAGACGACATCAAGGACTGGTGCGGTTCGGAAATACACCAAGCGAGCAGAGCGGCACAGGAAAGAGACAAATGGAAACGGATTGTGAGCCATGCGGTTGACACCTACGGGCACTGAGCCCATGGACCATGATGATGATGATGATGATACATCAGGCTTGAGTCTGGCACTGTTAGAGTCCATGCGATCTCGGAGTTTGAATTGATATTTTAGATATTCTAAAGGTCTGCACTCCAACTGCCATGATAGAACCTCCTATTTAAAGTGTGAAATTGAGAGAACCTCCTATATTTCTAGTTACAAGTCTGTTGCACACTGCATGGTCACTATAATAGGGTATCAAAAAGGAAAGACTCCACAGAAGCCATGGATAACGGGAGAAATGATAAGAGAAATGGAAGAGAGAAGAAAGCGGAGACATTAGAGCATGGAAGATGCGAAAAAAAAGTACAGTACAAAGTGCTACAATATTTACATACACAACAGTTCATGCTTTAAAGAGGTGTTTATTTTAAGGAACACCTTTTCTAATCATTGTACTCATAGGACGATTGCAACCTTTAAAGAGGTGTGTAAGAGGCTGCGCTTTTATTTGTTGACTGAAACGAAAAAGACACATTAAAAGACGTGAATGGTTATGCTAGCATTGGCCTATTAAGTGCTTTATCTTTGGGTACATCATTATGATAGTAATATTAATAAGAGTAATAATAATAGTAATAATAAATGCATGAAAATAATAAAAATGCGATAGCAAAATGCACCTGCATATGTGATGAATTTCTTTGTCTTAGTTCGTTATTGTTGCGTTTTATTTTCCAGCGACTAACAAAGATCTTTGGAGCAGCGACCTGACGTGGTATTCAGCACTGGAGAGTTGCCAATGGCTGCGTTTTGTCTGCAATACTCTTCAAGTCACATACAAAGTGGTCGAGCAAATGTCTTTTGAAAACAGAAGTGTTGTGATAAGAGGTAGGTTCAGTCTGGCTGGCTAGTTTACTATTAATTTGACTGGCTATATGACCTGCATTGTATGTATTTATGTGCACTTAATATAGTGCCGCTTCAAGATTAACTACTCAGAAGCGCTCCCGACTACAACAGTGTGGACACTGAATCGGAGTTTCACGCCAAAGCACTGAGCAATTGTGAGTGCCCATGGTCCCAACGCAGTGACTTGAGGTGGATTCAAACCTGCAACCCTCTGATTGCAACGCAACAAACATAACCACTACACCACCGCGCCCCACAAACACCGCATTGGCACCCATATTGGGCAAGAGTTGCACTTGTCAACCCCCCTGAAATATTGACTCCTATTTTTTAGCGACTACGTTTTAGCAAATTTCTTTGCACTAAAACCCTAATGGTACGAACGATACACAGGTGAAACTGAGATTTCATTTAACCGTAGCGACACTTTTTATTGAAAGTGAAACAGTTTAACATATGCTTTCTTCTTTTTCTTCTTCTTGGTCTCTTCTTCGTCAGACATGTGCCAACTATGAGGCGTCAACATGTCTCTTGGGACAAGAGTCAGGGCTGAAAGTGAGCCGGGTCTGTCCGGGTCTCAGACCCGGCATTCGTTCTTTGGCACTTGAATAAAACACTGATAAATAACACCCTCTGGCCTAAAGAGACCCGGCAATATTTTCAAACCACTTTCATCCCTGACAAGAGTCTCCAACTTGCTCTGATTTCGTCCACAGCATCCCTCGTATCCACGCTCTACGACATCTGATCTTCCATTGACGGATGCAGTGGGTGACAAATACGATGTTGGCTTGATAGAGAATCCTAAAAGGGCGTAAGAACCTCTAACAACGGTCACCCTGGAATAAACATTGACTTTTTGTACAGGTGGTGTAGGGTAGGTAATTGGGATATAACTGAAAGTTTTTATTTTTTATTTTTACCCGAGATCCCTCGGGATTTAAGAAATTATGCTTATTATTATTATTATTATTATTATTATTATTATTATTATTATTATTATTGACTTTTTGTTTAGCGCACCTTCAAGGTAATCTACTCAGAAGCGCTCCCAGTCCAACAACGGCTAAGTAAGACAGGGTTTCAAGCGAGAAAGGAACAGAGAGCTTATTCGAGGTTTAGGTTTGAATACACAGATGAGAGAAAAGTTTGAACTACAAAACAGAAGTTTGTTTTCTGTGGTTGTTGCTTCAGAGCGAGATGGCGCCACTGACTTCACTCCGATCGTTTCGTCTCTCGCGCAGTTGCTGATGGATCCGTTGAGTCGAACGATTGTTGGATTTCAGCGTTTAGTCGAGAAGGAATGGGTTTCACTCGGCCATCGCTTCGTCCAGCGCACCGGAGTTGTCTCCCAGAGCGATGTCGAAGAGGTAAGCGCTTCTTTAATCCTTGCATCATTGTTTTTGTTTATTTATTATTATTTATTATTATTTATTTGGTAGCAATTTTGATATAGCGCACCTTCATGGTAACTACTCAGGAGTGCTCCCAGTCCAACCCCGGTCGAATAAAATGTTAATGACTCCTCCCAAACTGCTCTCAATTTCATAAACTGTTTTTTGTTTGACCTCAGCCGAGAGCGCCTCTGAGTAGAAAAATTGAAAGGGTGCTTTATAAATTCCGATTGATTGAAGGATTGAATCATGTTTAACGATTGTTGCAAACATTGGAATGGACGTAGATTTAACCAGTATGTTTTCTTTCCGCTACTTCAGAGTCCTCTCTTCCTCCTCTTCCTCGACTGCGTCTGGCAGCTCCTCCAGCAGTTCCCATCCTCGTTCGAATTCTCCGAGATTTACCTGACGTCGCTTTGGGACAGCATCGGTCTCGCGATGTTCAAGAACTTCATCTTCGACGGTCCGTACAGTCGGTCCGACCTCAGCGCCCCCTCATCCACCCGCTCCAGCCATTCGCCCCGATCGAAATCCCCCAACGGCCGACCCACGCTGATGACCGTCTGGGATTGGGAAAAGCAGTTCTACGCCGACGACATCTCACTCTTCAGGAACCCATTGTACGTCGCGCACGAACAGATCCGCAAGTGGCAGTGGCGCGACTCCACGTTCGATAAAGCGTATCGACGGTGCACGCAGCACTCGACCGGAACCGACGGCGCCAAGTCGGGATCGCTTTCCCCGAAGCAAACGATCGACTTGCGGAAGCTCTGGCGCCTGCAGAGCACCGACATTCTGGCGCTTGCCGGCAAGGAGGTGCTACGGCCGGGCTTCAAGGCGCCGCAGATCAAGCTGTGGGAGCACTGCTACCTGCGGTGGTTGACGCCGATCCAGATCGTCGGCGGCGGGATGCCGTCGGAGTTCCTCGCGCAGAGCGTGCTCATGGAGGAGATCCGAGCGATCCAGGACAAGATTGGGACGCTCGAGAGGTCCGTTTCTATGGCGACGCTGTCCGTTTCTATGGCAACGCTGTCCGTTGCTACGGAGACGCCGTCCGTTACTACGACGACGAAGCCTTCGACGGAGAGAAGGTCGAAGCGGTCGAGGAAGGTCGGTCTGGCGGTGAAGCTCCCCGACTGCGTGTCCAGCTCCTACCCGTTCTCCCCGACGCGTCCGCCGAACCTCTCCATCGTTCCGGCGGTCTCTCCGTCGCTGCAGCGGAGTTCGTTAAACGACGACGACGATTCGAGTTCGGACGATTTTGTGATTTTGGATCGCAGCGAATGCTAGCGACGCGGTTTTTGATGTACGTGTGTGTGTGTGTGGACATGGTGGTTGGTTAGTGCGGTCACCAGAAAGTAGAATTTCAATCCCCCATCCCTTGAGACCAGTGGTGTTGCCACAGGGTGGTTTGAACCATGTCACTCTGAAAATTTCACCCACACAATTTTTTCGAATCCGTTGAATTTTCTTTGGGGGGTAGGGAGGGGGTTGAGCAAAGCTTACTGAAAATGCCATATGTCTCGGAATTTTTTTCATTATCACCCCCCACATTTTCTGAGGGTTGGCCACCATGCCCCCCCTGCCGAAAATTGTTACTGTGTAGGGACGTGAAGCAAGTCCTTCTCTCTCAACTTAACAAGTTCATTATTACAAAGTTTACGTTAAAAATGTTTACCAGGAATTACGGTCTGTCTCATCTTGTCTTTTGTTTAAAGGAAATCTGTGTTCTGGTTTATTTTTTGCGATTGCAAACTGGTTGATGTAAAATGCTTTCGTTTGATCTGTCAAAGCGTTAGTCACATGATATAAGGTCAATGAACTAGCTCTCAATGATTGGTTGCTTGACACGATCTGTCGATATTTGCTCTTCTGTGTTGGCAATGTTAATGTGGTGTTAATGTTAACGTAGGCCAAAGATAATGTTAATGTGGTGTTGATGTTAACGTACGCCAAAGATATGTTGTAACGTGCTCCTTCGATCTGATGTTGAAAAATTCGTGTCCATAGCTTTATTTTTGCTTTAAACTGTGTATGATTGTAATCAGAACGACAAGTTGACTATATGAATTTATTAACGAGATTCTGGTTTAATTCTGGTGTTATAATTATAACGTGTAGATGCAGATATGGGTTCAGCCTCATTATCCTCCTCTCATATTATGGTTAGTGTTTAGGGATCTTGAGCAGCATGTACTTCACTCACATTATTGTCGATGATAGTTAGACACCTTTAAAAGCATTGTGCACGGGTACTATAAGGGTGGAATGCCATGTGTGAAATGTCTATTTCCATTTGATCGATCCTCCCTATGACACGGTTTCTACTTGCACAACAAGTCCTTCACTCACAGTTAGACACCTTTAAAACGGTGTCCGCTGGCACTATATTAGGATGGAATGTCTTCGGATTTGCAGTTTACACTGTGTGACTATTAGGACAGTGGTTGTCAAACTTCTGCAGGCCGCGGACCGGCGATAATTTATTTGGGAAGCTCGCGGACCGCTAACTTTAATGGCAAGCACAAACAAGCGAACTGTATCATTAAAAAAAACTAATTATTGGGTCATTTATAATAATTATTTGTGGATTTTTTTATTAATAAAAATTGTTTGTACAGCCATTTTGCAAGTAAAAATAAGGCACTGGTAATGTATTTTTTAAGTTTGAGACCGAATTTTAAATAAATTTGGAACAACAATTCGAATAATTTCAAAATTTTAAATATATAAATTAATAATTGTGATTTATTTTTCACTCTCGGACTTCTTCACGGACCGGTGATCAGGACTCCGCGGACCGACACCGGTCCGCGGACCACCACTTTGAGAACCACTGTCTTAAGAGGTACCTTGAGCAGCATGTCCTTCACTAACAATTGTCGATGATAGTTAGACACCTTTAAAACGATGTCCACCGACCCTATATAAGGATGGAATTCCATGTGTAATGAGTTTTTTTCGGGTTTACCGTGTAGAATGTGTCGATCCTTCCCCTTCTGAGACGTTGGTTTCCCGTGTATGGACCTTGAGCAACAAATCCTTTACTCACAATTTGCCATCGATTCGTGCTAGGACAGCTCTAGAGGTCATTAGAAAGTGATGCTTAAGTTAATGAATGAATAATTACAATGGTAGTAGTTTTAATAATAATAATAATAACGATAATAATTTCGTTTTTTGAAATATCCGGTTGACTGAACACAACCGGTTACAGCATTGTATTGTATTTAAACATTTATAAAGCGCCTCTAGTAGGCTTATACAGTTACGCAGTTATCTTAATTAACATCATCTTATCTACTAACAGAACGGACTTGTGGCAACTTTGAGCAGTGGTCTGAAAAACATCTGAGTATTGTCGCAATCTCAAATGCACGTTCACTGAGATGTATGCATCATTTTGATCTAATAAATATGGTTAGTGTCAAATAGTTCTATTTTCGTACAGGCATGATAGTCACAAACAATGTAGGTTTATTTTAAGAATGCAAATGCGCATTTTCGTAGATTTTTTTCATCTTGACCAGAAATTATGTTGTAGCAAGTTTGACGACTTTTGTGAAGCGAAAATTTCATCGTGCATATGACCGAAAGCGTTTGACTGAATGGTTTTTTGAATGTCTTCCTTGTGCTCAACATGACGGTTCTCTTGTTGTGTTTGTACAAGTGTTATGTGTTAAATGCGAGTTTTACAGATGTTACGTGTTAATATACAACTGTTGTGTGTTATGTGTCAATATACAACTGTTGTGTGTTACGTGTCAATATACAACTGTTGTGTGTTATGTGTCAATATACAACTGTTGTGTGTTATGTGTCAATATACATGTGTTGTGTGTTATGTGTCAATATACATGTGTTGTGTGTTACGTGTCAATATACAACTGTTGTGTGTTATGTGTCAATATACAACTGTTGTGTGTTATGTGTCAATATACAACTGTTGTGTGTTATGTGTCAATATACAACTGTTGTGTGTTATGTGTCACTATACAACTGTTGTGTGTTATGTGTCAATATACAACTGTTGTGTGTTATGTGTCAATATACAACTGTTGTTTGTTACGTGTTAATATACAACTGTTGTGTGTTATGTGTCAATATACAACTGTTGTGTGTTATGTGTCACTATACAACTGTTGTGTGTTATGTGTCAATATACAACTGTTGTGTGTTATGTGTCAATATACAACTGTTGTGTGTTATGTGTCAATATACAACTGTTGTGTGTTATGTGTCAATATACAACTGTTGTGTGTTATGTGTCAATATACAACTGTTGTGTGTTATGTGTCAATATACAACTGTTGTGTGTTATGTGTCAATATACAACTGTTGTGTGTTATGTGTCAATATACAACTGTTGTGTGTTATGTGTCAATATACAACTGTTGTGTGTTATGTGTCAATATACAACTGTTGTGTGTTATGTGTCAATATACAACTGTTGTGTGTTATGTGTCAATATACAACTGTTGTGTGTTATGTGTCAATATACATGTGTTGTGTGTTATGTGTCACTATACAACTGTTGTGTGTTATGTGTCAATATACAACTGTTGTGTGTTATGTGTCAATATACAACTGTTGTGTGTTATGTGTCAATATACAACTGTTGTGTGTTATGTGTCAATATACAACTGTTGTGTGTTATGTGTCAATATACAACTGTTGTGTGTTATGTGTCAATATACATGTGTTGTGTGTTATGTGTCACTATACAACTGTTGTGTGTTATGTGTCAATATACAACTGTTGTGTGTTATGTGCGTATTTTGTTACTTTACTACATCTACAGATGTAAGCTTGCAACTGTTACAGACAACAATACGATGTGTTGTTTGTGATAGTATATTCGTAGGCTTGTTCAGGACACATGTTGTCGAGATATACCATTGTATTCTATTGTAATTTGTATATATAGATATAATATATGTATGTATGTGTAATATATGTATGAATGTATAATATAGGTGTATGCATGTATGTATATGTGTGTGTCAATGGCTAATCAACGTTCTCTGTATTGGCTTCCACTACGTCTCTCAAGTATTGGAAGTTCATTGCATGGAGGTGCTATATAAATGAATGGATCGGATACATGAGCTTTCAGTAGTCATGTTAATGTACATGTTATGTTTGTGAACATCTGTACATATATTATGAACACACACACACACACACACACACACACGTAGCTGTGTTTGTGTGCGTGTGTGCATGTAATATAACTGCTGAAGTGTTTCATTATGTTGCTGCTATATACTGTAAATGTGTGCGCTATTACTTTACAGACCTTTTTTTTAGTCATGTGTTCTTGTGTGTTTATAATATGTTTGTGTATAATTGATGTATGTTTGTATATTCACATTGTATGTGTTTGAATGTCGTTGCTTTTGAGGTGTTTCATGATATTGGCTCTACATAAAAATGTCTGCTTACATGACATTTACATTACTCGTCTCTGGTGTAATGTTGTTCTGCGGTTGTCGACGGTTGCCTTGTGTGCTACAGTTGTCACGTTGCCACGTTGCAGTGGTTGTCTGATTCTGATCTGTTGTGTACGTTGTTGGTCGGCCATTCGCTTAGTCGGGACACAAAGCTGTGCGATATATTTCATGGACTTTTCCAACGGCTTGTTTGTGCTTTTGTTTCCACGTTTACAAGGGGAGTTTACTGTTGGCATTCAGCGAAATGACGTTTGTACAGTATTTTCTTGTTAAATGTGAGGTAAAGCTATCCTTATGGAAAATCATTTACTCAGAGGTGCTTCCAGTATTATCAGAATTGCTTGATTGACTTGATTTATATTTGTTTAATAAAATTATTATTTTTATTAGTTTATTTTTATATTTTTTTCGTATCAGACACTTTACATAATAATTATGTAGATGTTGCATACTGTTTCAGTTTATCTAAATTCAAGTATTGACGTCTAGCCCTTAAATCTCATTATTGTCATTATTATTTTTTTTGTAATATTATTATTTTTAAATTTATTATTAGTGTTGTTATCGGCACAGTGGAATTTCATGAATTGTTTGAGCTATGAATCACGTCTTGACACCAGATGATCTACAGTAGGTTTTGAGCAGTCTGAGTCATTGTTAACTTTCTTTCTGGCTTGACAGTGGTTGAAATAATAGGTACATTAATATATAATGTGTATTCATTTATCATGTTTCAGGATTATGCACAATTCTGCTGAACACAAAGTGCTGTTCTGCCCCTGATACTATTAACTTGACATGCCTTATTGGTTAATATTCTTAAGTAGTACTTTGTGCGTAGTTCTTGATATTTGATTAGTAGAGTTTGTTATACTAAGGCACAAAAGTCTGTTGCAATAAAAATTGACTAAACACTATGAATACACTGCTTTATGGTAGAGCTAATTAAAATACTACAAACAGTTATAACTAGCTGTGCATCACATTAAGCGTATTGAAACTGGTGTATAACATTAGGCTTTAAAAAAACTCGACTATGTTTAATCAGTTTACCATTTGTATACTAAGAAAATACTATGTTAAATTTCTTTTCCTCATCTGTTCTATAAAATTTTAATTTTTTCTATGACTTGAGTTTTGAAATTATTGAATTATTTCTGGTTGAGAATGTTCGATATTAATTTCTAAACGTAGGCGCTGTTTGTTAGGGCAGTCTGTACTGTATATCGGACTTGGTTAATTTTTGGCAGAGAGTAGCTGCCTTTGTTGCGTTCTGTCTTTCAGACTAGGATTTTGCTCATTGTGTGCGGCCAAAATTTGAAAAGCTTGTTATGTTTGTAAATCTGTTTTAATCTCTTGAAAATGAAGATGTAATGTTGGAGTTAAAAGTTTCTTGCGAGTCAAATGTAAATATTATGTCTGTCATGGTTATTGTCACCAACTACTATTAATTGTCACAGCATTGGCAGATATAATTATTCTAAATTAAAATTATAATATTAGCCTATTTCTTCGTCGTTACGTTGCAAATATTGAAGCTAGGTGTCACCGGCTGCATTAGAAACAGCACCAGCGTATATTAGAAAACCAAAGAGATTTCACCATTTATTACCATTTATGACGAATAGTTGTTTTGATTAAAAACATTTTTAATGATTCAGCTTAATCATTCTACCTGCAGTTTAATATTTCTAGTTACGTATCCATAATAGGCCTAGATCAATTAAGTTTGTAGCAGCGGAAATTAAACGGGAACAGTGAATGGACATGGATGGCAAAATTTTTCATCGTAGCATTACGCTATTTCCAGACCTCGCTCCATTAGGGCCTACACTGCAATTTAGTAGGTCTATACTCCACAAGGGTGACGTTTTCAGATGACTTTTGAACCCACACAATGGCGACCATTCGCCATCATAGTCTAAGCCAAGCCTGTCAATTGCACAAGTTCGTTTTCGGATCGAAAGTTCAAACTACAACCCAGGTCGACGTCTCTCTTTCTGAAGACGTTGAAGTATGCCTAGCTGTTCCTCTGTCTTGCCTCGTTCTGCCGACAGTCGCTTGACATTCGTTTTCGTTACCTGCCGATAGACCGCAATACAAGTGGCACTTGTGGTCATTCTGACAGAAGTGTACAAAGCACCCTCCGTCCACTAGATCCTTGACAGAAAGTTCCACAGCGGAGTCGACCACTAGCAAGTCGGGTGCAGACACGCTGCAATGATGACCGTTCAACGAACAGCGGCGAATGCTGTAACAGCGTTTCGTCAAATTTCGTGACGTTGGTGACGACAAACTGCCGCAACACGACTGTCCTTCGCGACAGACATCCGAAACGATTCTTTCACAGACGGGTCCACATTCAAAGTCATCTTCTTTTGTTGCATTCGAATTAATGAAGTCGTTCCTGAACGTTGTATCTTCACTGCGAATCGAACAAAAACACACCTCGTTATCAAGATTTGACGACGTCATCCATTCCGTCGGTGACGTTATCGGATATTGTGCATACCTCATCGATTTTTGTTGTGAAGACGCAGAGGAAAATGGCGGATGACGCGATGAGATCGGATCTTGAGAGTTTCGGTTAATTTTTTGCGTCTGTTCGTTGTGGATTGTGGGACGCGTCGCTTCTAGAAGCTTCCTTGTCTGCCAGAAATTTTCGTCGGAGCCGCCGCGGTGGTCTTTGTTTCGCGTCTTCTGTCCTCCGGTCGAAACCTTGTTGTAGCAATGCGAAGACATCGGGCGAAGTTTCTCGTTGTGATCGCAGATTTTCTCCTGACCGTGCAGATTGTTGACGACCATTTCCCACTTCTGAAAGACGGGCGATTTGTTGCCGACTGGTGTCAGCCGTTGACGGCATCTCCTACACAGATAAAAAGCACTTATGGTATATTATTTACTATTAGTTGGGATACCGTACCCGATGTTTCTCGGGAAATTACGGTTTTCGTCCCCTCGCAGGGATAGGGTGTGGTGGTCCTGGATGCCTTCGGTCTAGAGACGAATGTGTATGGTCCGAAATTTTCTGGATTTCGCCTCACCCATGCAGCCCCATCTGGCCCCTGCGGGGTGGAGTGGGGCTGGATGGGAGGCGAAATAATCGTGGCAGCCTCTGTCTGGCTAGATGGTTTGAGGTGAATAGGTGCGAAGCTGTGGTTGTCCCGGGAAATTTTGGCATGGGTTGGGTGGGGGGGGCCCTGGTGACTGTGGGGGTGGTCTTCTTGGCACTCTGTCTATTATAGCACTCTATAGCTGTTAGGTTTGAGTTGAATTGGTGCGAAACTGGCCTTAACCGGCGTAGCCTGCCAAATTGTGACTTTTCGCCACTCACCAACCAGCCTCAACCCCTCCCCTTTGCGTGTATAATCTGAAAAGTTATTTAATTTTTTCAATGCATTGTATGCGTAATTCAAATGGCCTCGTTATGTCACACTATAGACATGCAATATGCTGTGCGGACACTACTGAGCGGCGGATCTGAACAATGATCTAACCATGATTGCGAATTAAGTTCCATTCATTCGTGATAACATCTGCTGAAGCGTTCGGGCAGCTGGAGAAGAATGATATTGCACCACGAGGAAATTGAAAGACGATATTGTTGGTTCATGTTCACTGTATAGCCATCTTTCAGTCAGGGTCGCTTGTATAGCCTAATTGTTCAATGTTCATGTATATAAAATTTGATATATATATTATATTATATATATTATACTCGTGGAGCGCGGTGGTGTAGTGGGTATGTTCGTCGCCATGCAGCTGAAGGGTTGCAGGTTCGAATCCACCTCAAGTCGCCTCGTAGGGACCTTCACTCCCAATTGCTCAGCACGCTTCGGCGTGAAATCCGATGCAGTGTTCGCGCTGTAGTAGGGAGCGCCTATGAGTAGGGAGCTTAATTGAAGGGACGCTGTAGCAAGTGCACATACAAACAAACTTGACTGTACATTCGACACTGTTGACTGCACACTGTATAGTTTCGGTCCCTGATAGTAATAGGCTACACTAGGTACAATGTATGTGTGAAGAATTAAAGTCCCATGTGTAAACTCAGACTGGTGTCTATAGGCATGGGACTGACTGTCACTGACACTACGAGCTCTCAAGTTGAATTTCCTATGCTAGATCATGCACATGAGCACATCCATCGATACCTTTCCGAATTCATTATCTGCGTACTTTATTGATTTCGCGAAAGTCTTCAATGCCATCAATCACGCAAACGTTGACCTGTGCTAGATAAACGTCACGCTTTATTGCCTCCTTCAGCGTGTTACCATGGAAACGTCCTCGATCTGTATCCCTGCCGCATCCATTACGCAGTCATCTTCTATCACGCTTCGTTAATTATTTTACTTTTCGGTCTCAGGTATACATCCTGCAGTTCTATATACATCCACATCTAACCATGTTTACCTAACCGCATGCAAGGCACCGCGGGGGCATATCAACGTGCTTCGACCATCCGATAAGTAAACCGGTATATATATATATATATATATATATATAGGACTACATATACACCGGTACATACCGGTATGTATATATATATATATATGTATAGTATACTATATATAATTATATATATATATATATTATGATTATATAATGAGAGGCGTCTTTGGGGAGAGTTCCTGCACTATGCAACCACTATTGTAGTTTATAACAGCGTATTTAATATCATTAGGAATACATAAAATATGTACTCACTGACGTCTTCGTGGGTTTAAGGCAGAGGCCTACACACGGTTGGTCAGAGGGGACAAATATTCCTTTGTTTCAGCTAATGCTTCAATTATTATGATCTAAGCTGAGAAAGGGACAGAGTGCCCTCAAGATGCACCCTTTTTCTTTTATGGCTTGTGACATCATAAATAACGTCATTATGAATACATAAAGTGCGCACCGTGTGTGTGTGTGTGTGTGTGTGTGTGTGTGTGTGTGTGTGTGTGTGTGTGTGTGTGTGTGTGTGTGTGTGTGTGTGTGTGTGTGTGTGTGTGTGTGTGTGACCCTTTCCTTGTTCAAAGCATCCGTGCGCTATAAAACTGGACAAATTGAACCTCAGTCCCCTCAGTTCTTCAATTTAACTGATATCAACGGAAGGGCGCAATTCAAAAAAGAAAACGTACTTTTTGCTGCAGAAAGTGGATTCCTCTATCAACACTTAGGCCTAGAGACTTAAATTTAGTATATAGGCCTTAGTCCTAATATTCGTAGGCGGCAGGCCTACACTTACATATTAGGCCTATAATTCTGGTCCTCCACTCACGGTAAACTGATTTCCCCCGGGCGCTAACTGCTCTTAGTACCGCACTATGTGGTGGTCTCTCCACCCGGAATGGCCCTCCTCCGCGAATACGACACTATGGGGCTAAACTATAATGACTCGTTTTTCCTCATCAGTCTCTCATTCTCAATTAAATTAAAGGCATTTCTTTTCTGAGGTTTATCCCGACTTTTCGTGATGAGAATGTGTCACGTATCACCGTCGTGACACGTGGACGATCGCTTGACCGCTCCTCGGCCCATCCTCGTGCGGACGAACCTTCTGTTGCTGGCGCCCTCTGGTGTTTTCTGAAGGTAGCTGGAGGTGCGTCAGTGACGAGTCTGCAGTCTGCTGACCGCTGCCGACGCGTCTGGACGAAGGCTGGAGCGAGAGGGAAGGGACTCGGGAGAAAGACTGTCTTGGAGAACTGCGACGATTTATTAAACTTATGTTACTGTCGACGCCTAGAGAAAGGCTGTTTCTGTTTGAATACAAAGTGTTGAATAGTGAAGGCGTGTTGAAGTTTTGTGATAGTAAAAGAACCTGGTGAATCGACGAGTTGAAGGGTCGATGTCACATTTGGCGCAGCCGTACAGAAACACGCAGTCTTCACGTTAGAGGTGAGTCACTTCATTCCGCCATTTATCGGGTTTAATCTGGCTCCAGCCGAGGCTTGGGGTATTTCTAATTTCTGTGCACTGCAGGGTGTGTTATACCGCTGTTATTGTTTGTTTTTCGCTGTGTCGATCTATTTGTGCGGTCCGTTAATATGGAGAAATTGACGATGGTTCAGTTGGAACGGGTTCAGAAGATGTCGCCGTATGAGTTGCGGGGGAAGTTGATTGCGCTCGGTTGTGACGAGGTTTGGGTTAGTGACATGGGCCTAAAGGGGCTTTTGAATGTTTGGGCGGACCGCGTGGCGTCCGGGACAGATAGGCCTGTTTTCGTGGGTAAGTCTGCAGCGGACTTTGAGAGGGAGAAGTCGGCGTTTGCGAGAGCCGAGTTTGAGGAGGAGAGACGTCTATGGGTGATAGAAAAGAAACGTCGGGAACAAGAATACGAACGAGAGGACCGAGAATTCGCATTGCAGAGGCTAGAATTCGATCGCAAGTTGGAGCTTATGCAGTCTGAGGCTGAGCTGCAGTTGACGCATGGGCAGATGGAGCAGCAGGCTACCTTGAGAGACGGAGAGTTGTTGTTCGAGGCCGACAGTGTTTGGGTGGTAGGAGAGAAAATTCGACGAGAGGATATGTTCCACGACATCGGAATACTGCAGTTCGCTGAGTTGAAGGCGGATATATTTAAGATGACGGCAGAAAGAATTAAACTTGAGGCTGAGGTGAACGAGAGAGAGTTATTCCTGGAGGCAGAACGAGTTAGGCTCGCAAACGAGAGAGATAAACGCGAGGCTGAATTGAAGGAAAGAGAAAAGTTGCTGGCGGGATTTAGGGCTAGAGAGTTATTCTTTGAGACAGAACGAGTTAGGATCGCAGACGAGAAAGATAAACACGAGGCTGAATTGAAAGAAAGAGAAATACAACTAGCTGCAGAAATTGCTAAGGCGGAGGAAGAAGACAAGAGGGAGACTGAGTTGCAAGAACGAGCATTATTGCGAATAGCAGAGTTGAGAGACAGAGAATTTCAGCAGAATGAGGATGAGTCTAGGATATACAGTGACGTGATGGGGAGAGAGATAGAAAGGTCTCAAAATCGGGCAAATTTTGTCGGGGGCCGACCCAAGGGTGATTATTTTGGACGACCAGTCCAGCGCTTTGAGGGCAATAATGGTAGGGGTAGAAATAATTCTTTTCGCCCGTATCCTCCGAAATTTCAGGGGGGACATTCGAGCCCAGCACCCAGGGGTGGGGCTGGTAGAAAACCTAAGAGGTGTCGCATTTGTGGCAGCATGTTTCTGTTATGTTATTTGTTCCATTCGAACCCCGCTTCCAGGGGTGGGTCTTGTAGAAAACCTAAGAGGTGTCGCATTTGTGGCAGCATTTTCCATTTACAGGCTTCTTGCGATCAGGTTAGAAATGAAGGACAGAGGTCTGAGGGGTCACAATATGTGCGACGTATTCATGCATGTACCACTGACAGGGGCTGGCAGGGAAAGCCATTTCATTCTCCTAGTGTGGGGATTAATGATGGGATTCAAAATTCACAACTGGAGCAGGCAAATGAGCCACACGGGGCATTGCAGTACGTTGACCCAGTTTCTGCTGAAAGAGAAATTGATTGTTTACCTGTGGGAGTGGGTGTAATCAACGCATACGATGTTCCCAGGTTAAACTATGTAAATGTTCATGTTGCTGGCGAAACAGGGTGTGGTTTTCAAGTTGTATCTGCATTGGTTGATGGTGGGGCAGAGGTAGCAGTTGCAAAACTGAGCACAATAGACAATCTTGGTCATGTAGAGCACATTGGTTCTACTACATTGTGTGGCATAGAATGTGCACCTGTTACTGCAGATCTGGTCAGCTTGTACGTTGGTATTGATCATAAGTGTGATATGGCGATGAATGGTGATTTTTGTGAGCAGTTGTTACCAGTCATGTGTGCTGTGTGTGCAGAAGCCGATGATTCTTTGGTACTTACTGCGAGTAATATTGAACAATTACAGTCATGTTCTTATCAGTGTAATGCTGTAATGCAGAAGGTAGGCCTAACTGGTAAACTCGATCTTGATCATGATCGAACTAATCCAGTCTGTGCCAACACAGTGGTTGATGATTATGAGGATGGTGAACTGTTAACAACTAACATTGTTGACATTGATCATGATGATCGAAAGGATAATACCATTGTTGCAATGGATATTGTTGATCTGCATGTTATTGGCTCTATCACGAGTGATCATACTGAGTTGAATGATGACAACAGTGTTGCGATGGATCCTGTTGATACTAACTCTGTAACGAATGATCTTGTTGAGTGGAATGATGATAACAGTACTGCGAGGGATCCTGTTGATACTAACTCTGTAACGAATGAGCAGACTGAGTTGGATAATACTAACACTTTTGTCATTGATCCTGGTGATCTGAGCAGGGTTACGGTTAGTCATGTGAAATCATCGATAGCCAAGATGGCTGTAGACCATACCCGGTCATGGCATGAGTATGGGGTTTTTGTCATGTGGGATGTGAGGGAAATTCCCGATGAAACCAGTGGGATAGCACCTGGGTTACTCATATTTGGTCGATTGCCTCGTGGACCTTTAACAGTGATAAAAGAAACGTGGTGTGGTGAACGTGATTTTCTACTAGACTTAGACAAACCACCTTGGGAATACCTGAAAGATTTACATGCACGATATGGCGAGGGTGGTGTGCATGTACCTTTGGCCATGATGTCTTGTTGCTTCAGTGTCTTGTTGCTGTTGCACTTCATATGTTACTCATGCAAGATATGATTCGTCGTATGGTTGGGATGATTTGCAGCCGAGTGTTTGATGCTTGCAGTAGATATTAGCAAACAGCCATCAAGGCATCTGAACAATGGTTATTTGATTCATCATGCATGACGCTGACCCAGTTGGTCGATTAAGTAGTAATGCATTTATGTGTACAGCACATTTTTAGTTGGCTGACAGTAGTCAAGTCACGGGTTGTATTAGCGACTACTTGTTGTTTCATTTAAGGTTTTTGTTGGTGATAATGATAGAGTTGCGAGATGTTTTGCTAGCCAATTATAGTTAAGTTAGATAAGTTAGGCAAGACTTTAGTGTACAGTTTAGTAATTAGAGGCAAGATGCATGTTTTTTTTAACACTTTACCGGATGGGGCCAGATTAGGCTAATGGCCGGATGGAGTGTACTCTGTAGGGTTTAGTTATTAGTATACTAGTTTACTTAATGTGTTTATGTTTGGTTTCTGTTGCATCTTCCGGTGTACTCATGGTCAATGGTCGATTGGTTCGGAGGATGTTCTGTCCGTTCCAGCCAGAAGCATCCTCTTGTCGATGGAGATGTCACGTATCACCGTCGTGACACGTGGACGATCGCTTGACCGCTCCTCGGCCCATCCTCGTGCGGACGAACCTTCTGTTGCTGGCGCCCTCTGGTGTTTTCTGAAGGTAGCTGGAGGTGCGTCAGTGACGAGTCTGCAGTCTGCTGACCGCTGCCGACGCGTCTGGACGAAGGCTGGAGCGAGAGGGAAGGGACTCGGGAGAAAGACTGTCTTGGAGAACTGCGACGATTTATTAAACTTATGTTACTGTCGACGCCTAGAGAAAGGCTGTTTCTGTTTGAATACAAAGTGTTGAATAGTGAAGGCGTGTTGAAGTTTTGTGATAGTAAAAGAACCTGGTGAATCGACGAGTTGAAGGGTCGATGTCACAGAATGCCTTTGAAAAGTCATTCTGCAAGAGGCGCTATATAAATCTAATATATATATATATAATATATAGCTATAATATATATATATATATACACAAACATATATAGGTCTCAACTTCATATATATATAGCCTATATATATATGTATATATATATATATCAAAGCGTGTTATATGACTCTGTGCATACAATAGGTTGAGATGACGTAATGTGGACTATTTCACGCTATGCATTGACTTTCTGCTGATGCAGTGTCGTCTTTGTGTTGGTCAGTCATCATGTTACTCTCCTCCTGCTTCATCATCTTGCATCAAGGAACCGAATCTTGCTGCTGCTGCTGCTGCTGCTATTGGTTGCCATTGACAACGATGGTCAGTGCAGCATCTTCTGTTGTCTCTTCGGGTAACCCAATCACCCACAAACAACGAACCTCATTGCTTCCAGCTATCTATCTTCTATAACATTATTAGTATGTGACCTATATAATTTAATATAAGATAATATGATTATATTTGCACAATTGCACGTTTGTTTAGCAAACAACACACGCACGCACACACACACACACACACACACACACACACACACATGCACGCACTATGGGCGGCTGCACATAGGAACCAGAGCGGGCATTTCCACCTCCTGGAAAATTGACATTTTTCAAGTTATCGATTTCGGCATTTAACAGATTCCTTCGCACTAAAGCACTACTGCTACTTATGATACATAAGTGACACTGAGAAATTTACACAGTTACAATTCTGTATGATAAATCCAAATGTTCATAATTTCTTGCTTTGCAGTTTTTAGACTCGCTTCAAAATTTAATAATCGATTTCCCGAAAGAGAATAGCATGTCTGAAGCCGCCAATGCTGCCTTTTTCAGCTCTAATTAGGGACAATAATGGCCATGTTCTCCGTAAAGTCTTCTTCGACAGGCACACTGCATGGCAAATACAATCTGCGTCCTAGGCCTCATTCATTTCAAATTACCAGTAAGAACGGCAAGAACTTCACAAGACAAAATGCTGTTCAAAACGTTTACTCGATTTCTTCCGCTGCTCTCTTAGCGGTTGTTAACTGCAGCGTAATGGCGTCCGGTTACTTCTTCATTAGAACTAATATCATAATGATAGGCCTAATAATTATATCATTATGCTTTGCCCCCTCTTGTGAACATAATTATCTTCTGGCGCCCACGCAGTGCGTTTGCAGGCGGTTCAATAAAGCACATACTTACTTACTTACAATAGGTATCTATTTTTATGCCTCGTGTCATTTGCAGCCTATATATATATATATATATATATATATATATATATATATATATATATATATATATATATATATATATATATATATATAATATATCGCTAGCAACCGAAATCCAGCAAGCTAAGCAAAACATTATTATTTATTATCATAGCAGGACGTTGCCAAGCAACTAGAAAATTACGTCATAAATAAATCGACATCATTTTCTTCGTTGGCCATCGGGAATATAAATTACGGTCACGTGGTACATGCATGATTATGCATTAAGCGACGTTCAATAAATATTATGTGAAGCGTTTGTCTCGAGATTAAGAGAATCGAATCAAGAGTTTCATTAGAAATATATTGATACATTTACTTGTTTCACCCTGTGACCTTTGGGGCCATGGTCGCCCGCACACATAGGGGCAAGGGGGGCACTTGCCCCCCTGGAAAAGTGATACTTATTTTTTTAACTACTACTTTTGGGTTTTTAACAAATTGTTTCGCATACGAATGATAAACACAGTGAAAGTCAGAAATTTACGTTTAGAAATCTCTATAGAAATAAATATTTACAGGCCTAGAGCCCTTCATGGACCTACTTTTATGATTCTTAAAAACATTTACACTTAAGAAACTATTGATAGTAAAAATAATACACAAAAAGACACTGAAAAATTTGCATTAAGAAACCTCTTTGAAAAAATGCCCTTTTTCTTAATTTCCAGCGCTGTATTTTTCATGCCCTTGCGACTGAAAAATTTGTCCGTGACCATCGTAAAATATTTACCCCCTCCTGCAAAAATTTCTGCGGGCGCCCATGTTTGGGGCCTAATCCTCTTTCAGTATATTGCTCCCTAATACAGTAACAGAGGACTATTATAAACTACCACTGCCTGTACTCTGGGCTCTCGCAGTGCAAACTCTACGATTTCGGTCGCTAAATTAAAGGTATATAGGCCAATTTGTTTGAACAAACCAGCAGTATGCCAGTTCCAATTAACAATATTGCGTGACGTATAGTTGTATAATTGCATTAGGCCCTAGGGCCTCCATCAGTGGCGGCTCCAACACTGCAACTTCAACAGGTCGCGTCAGGGTCTTGCCATGCGAGCTAATCAGCAGGTCGAAGAAATTAAATGAACAAAAGATAATGAGAATGGCAGATACTTCTGACAGGCAACAAGATTGATATATGCAGTATGCAAAACTCATTTATCCATTCATTATAGCCTACATATAATTTATATAGCGCCAGTCCAAGGTTTCTACCCAGGAGCGCTCCCTACCCAATCTCGGTAGAAAAGTACTGTTTTAAGGCTGCGATAAACACATAACAATGTGAGCAAATCCTAGGCATAAGGCGAATAGACAGTGGAAGCCCATTCCAATCACGCATGCTGTCTAAGTCTAATTCTATAAGAGTCTAAGAGCAGTTCGTGCTCGGGAAATGAGGAGTTCGCTATGCAGAGTGGAATGAGCTGTCGCGACCTATGCTATTGCATGCCACCTATGCTATTGCATGCCACCTATGCTGTTGCATGCCACCTATGCTGTTGCATGCCACCTATGCTATTGCATGCCATCTATGCTATTGCATGCCACCTATGCTATTGCATGCCACCTCTGCTCTCTCTCAATCTACAATCGGTTTAGCTTGCGTGCGCAGAACTAGTTATTCCAACGAGAAATTGTCATCTTCTTCTTCCGCCAATTATTTCAACCTTCGTGACAATTTCTCCGACCGATGATAATAATAATGAACCACTGATCTTTATCCGAATTCTCTTTCCCGTCACTCAGAAGCGAGTAAGTGTAGTGCTGAAGTGGTCGTCGATGGCGATATTTAATGCGTCATCGCTGTCGCGAATGGGTGCGTTTTCTGCGTCAACACGACGCGTAATTGGACCATTTGTAGGTCGTACATGAACACGGGCATCACGCAATGACACCGATCGCTGGCACTTTCGTAGGGTCAATGTCTCGTTAGAGCAGACACCATTGTGTGGAGAAAATTGATTTATAATATTTTATGCATCCTATTATCATATGCAGATAATACACAGGCTGCCATTCTGCTCCTTAATTCTCCGTTGTTGCATGTTCCCATGGTATGGAATAGGGGCCCTGTCTGTACGTTTTATGCCAATAGAGTTCGCTTTTTGCGATTTGTCGCAGCTTAAAACTGTCCTTTTCAGCCTGGGCTGGATCGGGAGCGCTCCTGCGTAGTAACCTTAAAGGGGCGCTATATAAATCAGCGTAATGAATGAATGTACGAATAGTTGGCCTGATCCAGATACAAATGGAATGCGACTACACCCCCGTCTACCCCAGTTGAACAACCCCCACCCCAGAGATCCCGCACCAATTAGGATTATCTCGTCCGTCCGTCGGTAGATGGCCAACGGTGCTTTCTCCATATTACTGCGATTCGTAATCCCTGCAGAATCCGATCGACCTCTAGCGACGCAAACGATCACATAATTCACGATTCTACACAGACGTCGATATTATTACCAATTCGTTCATTCGTTCCGGAAATTTATATAGCGCAACTCACAGAAGCCTAATCAGATATATAGCGCTCTCTGTGCAGCCAGTTTGAAATTTCGAGGTATGACGTACGACGTACGTGCCTAGCAAATCTTTCTTGTCACAGCAAGTCAGTCAATCGGTCGGTCGGTCGGTCGGTCGGTCTGTCTTTGTCTCTACCTTCTGTCTGTCTGTCTTTGTCTCTACCTTCTGTCTGTCTGTCTTTGTCTCTACCTTCTGTCTGTCTGTCTTTGTCTCTACCTTCTGTCTGTCTGTCTGTCTGTCTGTATGTCTGTCTGTCTGTCTGTCTGTTTTATCTTTCTGTCTGCAGTACATAGGACGAGTTAAAACGAACGTGATATCGTATCAAACCTCGGCAGCTGGTCCGTCAGTGTCAAAAAGTAATTAGACCAAAAGTCTAGTTTTCTATCTGTCCTTCTCTCTGCCTCTCTCTATCTCTCTCTGCGCCTCTCCAAAGACTCTTTATGTGTCTTTACATCTACATGTACGCACGGCTTTATCTCTGCGCGCCTCTCTTTCTCTACCTCTCTGCCTCTCTGCCTCTCTGCTTCTAAGTCTTGCTAAATGTATGTCTACGTCTCCGTCTTTCTGTGTCTCTATCGATCGTTGATATATCTCGGACGTTGCCTGGCAACCAGAAAATTACGTCATAAATAAGCCGACGTCATTATCGTCGTCGTGACTCATCAAAATATATCTAAGCATGTCGTTATTCATACGACGCATAAAACGACTTTCTATTAATAAATTCAGCGAAGAAGTTTTTCTTGAGTACAAGACGTCTCGCCGGTGGAGTCAGTTGGGCTCTATCCCCTTTCGGTATACACGGACCCATAATACACATGACTGGAAACTTCCACAGCAGTACGCTGGCAGTGCCAGTCCCAAGCCTGGAGAAAGGAGGAGGGCACACATCGAAAGGTCACGGCTTGGCCCGGCTAGGTCCATGTCCAGTAGGGTCCCATTCCGTGCCACACCACTACGTAAAATTTGTGACTTGGTCTCCCCCCACCTAATTTGGACCTCATGCAGAAAAATAGTTATAGAGTGCGAGACTACATTATTCGCCTCTGAGTAGAATTCTTAAAGAGGCGCTATGTAAATTCTTGGAATCAAACTATCGTTCACCGTCAGCAGTCGCAATTAACAGTGACGTCACACAACTGTCACGTGCCAGTTATGCGTACTCATGCCATTTACTAACATCCATTCATTCTATTCATTCTATGGGCATATAATTATAGCACCAGTTCAAGAAAGCTACTAAGGAGCGCTCCCAGGACAGCCACAGCAGACCGATACTGCAGTTTTTTCAAACACGCTAACTGAACGAAATTGAAAGGTAACATTTATCCTAAGATGCAAGCCCAAATTTCGCGACACGACGCGCTGCGGTCCCAGCCCCGCTTGGCCACAACCTGGGGCTCAACGCAGGCTCGGGCCTCTCCTGCCTATACATGTACATTAGCAGCATGATTAGCTAGGGACTTAGGCAACGTTGGATTTGGGTCTAGGTCTTTAGGACACAAATAGGCTACTCAGATAGAGCTAGGTCTGTAAACCTTGATTATAATTACATTTTAAGATCTCTAAAAGAGGTGTTTAAAACAGAGAACGAAATAATATTAATGCGTACGCACCTTAAGTAGCAGTTGACAGCTATGGCCACGGTGGATGCCAGCAACAAAATGGCGGAAACGGCTCCGAGACTCACACCTGTAACAACATAGCAATAATTGTTGTAATTGTAAATGTAATTGCATTATTGTATTGATACGTTTAGAAGTGTGAATCAAAGCTGACCGCGGTCAATTTTCAACTGTTTTGGCTAAACAAGGAGACCCAATATCACCAACAGTGTTCATAGCAGACCTCGAAAGAGCAATGGATAAGATCAGGGAAAGAGAGAGTGGAATAGCAGTACACGGCATTCGAATTAACAACTTAAGGTTTGCAGACGATGTGGACCTCATAGAGGAAGACAAAACAGAACTGAAATACTCGCTAGAACTACTAAACGAAGAAGCAAAAAAAATTTGGACTTTCCATCAATATTAAGAAAACGAAAACCATGATATTCGGACTAAAGACCAGCGAACCTATTGTAAAAGTAGAAGACGTCGAAATAGAAAACGTGGGAAGCTTCACCTACCTAGGCAGCAACTTCACATTCGATTTGGATGGCGAAACAGAAGTCAGGACCCGCCTAGCAAGAGCATACACAGCCCTCCAATCGTTGGACAAAATATGGAGGAGCAGTACCATCAAGATGACGACAAAAATGAAGGTCCTCAATACCACAATCTTCAGCACAGCGCTTTATGGCTGCGAGCATGGGCGTCCGCAGGAATTTTTCTAGGGGGGCGCAGAATTTTTATCCAATTGTTGCAGGGGCTAAATAGCTTGTCGAAAGCAACCGATCTATCCACATTCGTCGCTCGCTCCTTCTGCGCTGGCTCTCTGAGTCCCTGTCAATCCGCTGTCACGGAACCCAGCATGCGAAAAATCTTAGACATTCATTCTCAAAACCGTTATGATAGTCAAATTTTATGTGACTGAAATCTGACCTTACTCTTGAAGTAACAATTGCAAAAGGTGGTGGAACAACTGAAAAGATTAAAAGTGGATAAGAGTCCAGGAAACGATGAGTTACATCCTAAGTTCTTACATGAAGTGAGGGAAGAAATCGGGGGGACATTGGCACAGATCTTCAATAAATCGATACAGAGCGGAGATGTTCCACAAGAATGGAGGGATGCTCTTATAGTGCCATTGTTTAAAAAAGGAAACCGAAGTGAGCCAGGTAACTACAGACCAGTCAGTCTAACCAGTGTGGTGTGTAAGGTCATGGAGAGGATTGTTAAGGATAACATAGTTGAGCACTTGAATGTACATGATATTATAAAAGGTAGTCAACATGGATTCACTAAGGGACGCTCGTGTTTGACAAATCTGTTGGAATTCTTTGAAGTGGTCTTTGAGAAGTTAGATGAGGGAAAGCCAGTGGATGTGATTTACCTATAGACTTTGCAAAGGCATTTGATAAAGTACCCCATAAAAGACTAGTTAAAAAGTTGCAAGCTTGCGGGATTAGTGGGCAGGTACTCAAGTGGATTGAAAGCTGGCTTTCAGATAGAAGACAAAAAGTGGGAATAGGAGATAAACACTCTAGGTGGACAGCAGTGCTAAGCGGAGTGCCACAAGGATCAGTGTTGGGGCCACTGTTGTTTGTACTTTTTATTAATGATATAGATGATGGGATTCTACCAAAGATTTCTAAGTTTGCGGATGACACAAAATTATGTAGAGCAGTGGGTAATAAAGAAGAAGCAGATATATTACAGGAAGATCTAGGAAAAATGTTTAGATGGTCACAGGACTGGCAAATGCTTTTTAATTTGGAAAAGTGCTCAGTGATGCATATGGGAAAGAGGAACCAGGAGTTTGCATATGAAATGGGGGGTAAGGCACTGAGGGTGAGTGATGAAGAAAGGGACTTAGGAGTGATCATGCACAAGAGTGCAAAGCCTTCAAGGCAATGTGCTGAAGCATCAAAAAAGGCAAATTCAACATTAGGCATGATAAAAAGGACAATAGTTACTAGAGATAAGGATACAATACTGAGGCTATATAAATCACTGGTTAGGCCACAGCTGGAATACTGCATTCAGGCATGGAATCCATACTTAAAGCAGGATATTGAAAAACTGGAGAAAGTGCAGAGAAGAGCTACGAAGATGATTTGGGGTTACAAAGATATGAGCTATGAGGAGAGGTTGGAAAGGTGTGGGCTAACAACACTGGAGAGACGGAGGAGCAGAGGAGACCTAATTGAAGCATACAAGATCATTACTGGAAAGGAAGCACTATGTTGGGAGAAGTTCTTTGTATTAGCACCAAACAAAGCAACTCGGGGTCATAGGTACAAATTATTTAAGAAGCCGAAAGGATCATTAGGGCAGAAATTTTTCAGTGCTAGAGTTGTGGACATGTGGAACGGATTGGGGGACAGCACTGTGTCGGTGGACACGGTCACAGCATTTAAAAGGAACCTAGGAAAATTGGGGTATTAAAAGTTCCAGGTCAATTTTGCAGTGGTTCTAACACAGGCCTAGTGTCTTCTGAACCACTTAAAACCCATGTTATGTTATGTTATGTAATCGTCTGGGGTCTTACATGTATATCCAAATTGATTTATCACTTCCTGAACCCGCTTTTGTTGGCTGAAATTGTTTCCGACGTACGAAGACCAAGATGAAGAATATTGTTTCCCAAGTACGAAGTGCAATGTACAATATTATTGTACATATACACTCATTAGGTCCGCATAGAAACCTGATAAACGGTCGTCATTCAATTTGGTTGTTGAAGGAATGAATCCATGTTCTACCATAACTTAAGCGTACCGTATTGAATGACCTTAATTTGTGTGGTGCCCGCTGTAGGCCTATACCGGCATTTTAGTTGTAAAAATATGACCGTTTATAGAACTTAACTTCAAGCGAAAATGAACACCCTTTGACTTCCTGTTCCGTTCCTAACAAATTGCCCTTCGCTCTGCCTCGAGCGGGAAGCTTTTGGTCCCTTGTGTTGGGACATACCTCAATCTGTCAGCAAGGTCGTAACTTTTCTCCGATAGAGGTGGTGACTAGATTCCTCTGCTCACTACTCATCCCTTCCCTTCTCTCTCCCCTCGCACAGTACCGGGTATATATACATGTAAATATAATTAATAATTATATATATATATATATATATATATATATATACTAGCTGTACCCGGCCACGCGTTGCTGTGGCAGAAAATACTCTCTCCTCCCCTCCTCCCCTCCTCCCCTCCTCTCCTACTCCCCCTCCCCCTCCCCCTCCCCCTCTCCTCCCCCTCCCTCTCCCCCGCCGCCTACCTCCCCTCCCCCTCCGTCCCGCCCCCTCCGCTCCTTTCCTCCTTCAACCAAGAAGGCCGCAAAATAAGCTCATTCATGTATCGTTTGCATGGTCGCAGTCACTGTCAAGGCGTTTGTGAATCTGGCAACGTGCGGTTTTCAATTTGCAAATGGCGGTCGAGCGGAATGCAAAGTTCACTTTTTGTGGAAAATATTGCGTTTATTCGAAGGAAAAAAAAGTTGGAAACTCTCTTATAGGAATGGAAGGTTTTGTTAAATTTTCAAAACAATCTGTGCGGTACGTTTCGAGAACACTGGCAACAAACTATTGGAAAGTTTCATTTTTATATATATAGATATTATATCCCACCCTATCAAATATCAACTTTGATGTGATGTTTCCTCTTGTCTCCCTCCTCCCTCTTTATTTCTCTGTCCCTTCTACCTCTTTTTCTCTGTCTCTCGCTGGCACCCTCATCTTTCATCCTGTCTCTGAAGACAACCAAGGCTGAGTCAACGCAGCATCGTGTAGCCCTATAAGAATAACGCACCTCTTCGGCTCTTCCTATAGTATATATAGATAATTAGATATGTATTATATAGTACATCAGGAACCCTAGGAATGCAGTATAGTTCCGAAGCTAGCGGGTTAAAGCGAGGACCCCGGTATAAGCGCGTAGCGCGTGGACGCTTACCAGAGGCTCTATAGATGTGAGTCATATACAACAGTTGATCTACTTGGGTGCATGCAGGCAGTGGAGGCTATACACAGAATGAGTTCAAAGTTTAATGCAGCAGGCAGTAGTACGCTGGATGTACAATTGTACATGTAGTAATATTGTTACTTTCTTAAGAATTAACTTTTGTTAGACACATAAACTCTTTAGTTTGGTAAGTAATTAAAAATATGATGACATGCTGAGACTAATATTTTAATCAGCATTCATATTGTTACAGCTGCCGATGGTGTTTATAAACTTCTGATCTGCAGGGTAATTCTAACCATATTTGCTTAACTGTACTGTTATCATCCAACCATTGGAATGGGTGACCCAGTTTTTGGTAATAGTGTGGATGAGCTGAAAAGCTGCTGTTTGTCAATTAGGGCTGCTGAATGTCAAATATCAGAGTGTACATGTATATATACAGTACTTTAAACCAGTATTCATTTCCCCAAACTTGTCAGCATTCTATAAGTTCGTCACTAGTTTTAACTAGAAGTGTTCTTGTTGAACTAACTTCCTTGGCTGCTTGTCCTACATTTGAATTAGTCTTACTCCATGTTTCTGTTTGACTTTGTCTGTGCTTTCATTCTGTTCTCTTTCAGTTGGCTTATGTGCAGTATAATAAATATTAGGCAGCCTATCTTCTCCAGTTGATTTACCTTCTGGATATTGAAGAGACTGGGGCTTATAGATATAGTACTCTGTTATTTTATGTTATGTGCATTAGACTAGTTTGCTTTCATAATTATTATGACAAATTTAATGGAGACAGCAGACACGAAAAGCTTCGCCTTCACAACAGTAATTTCGATATTGTATTTAGATCATTCAGCATGGTTCTTGTGTTGTGTTCAATTTGTCTGTAGAATACATTTCATGTAAGCATGGTGAACTGTGCAGCGTATGGTTGTCGGAGTGGGTATAAATCCCAAAAATCCACACTTGATGATACTGGCACAAGAGGAGATTCAAAGCTGTCGTACCATGCCTTTCCCATTCAGGACAAGGACTTATGCGACAGATGGGTTCGTGCGATACGGCGAGAAGACTTTGTGCCGACCAAACATTCAAAGCTCTGTTCGCTACATTTCCGAGAAGTCGATTTCGTTGAGGCAAGTAGGGACACCAACAAGCAACGGAGAAAAGGAGACGACAAACAACTTTTCCGGCGATATCTGAAGGATGGCGCTGTCCCTTCGATCCTTCCAAATGCTCCTCGGTACCTGACAAACACAGGTGTGGCACCTAGGACAACTGTGAGAGCCACAACGAGCAGCAGACTGGAGCATGAAGCGAGTGTCCTCGAGCAAATGGAAGAGTCTTTCCTAGCTGCGGATGATATTTCACAATTAACAACAGCTGAAATCGCCGACCGCTTGCAGAAGGAAACTACTCTTCCTCAGGGCTTCACAATGACCCACATCGATCAGAGCCTCTTCATCTACATTCTTGAAGTGACAGATGATGTGCCTAAGATTAAGGCATCAGTTACTGTTAAGGCCAATCTGTCTGTAGCTGTCAGTATTGAGGAGAAATTGGTCAATATGACACAGTTCAAAGACCTGGTCAGTGGCTCACTCACAAAGCTGTCACAAATCGTGAACTTGATGGCTCGCGTGAAATCCCTGTGTTCTGAGCCACAGACAAGATCTTTTGAACTGCTGGTTCATATGGCTGTAGATTGTCTGAAAGCCGCGCTGCTAAACATTGGTGACTCACAAAACACAAGACACCGAAAGTTGAGCTTCATTCTGGAACAACTGCAGCTAATCGTGAAGCATAAATTTTCTCGCCGATACTCGCCTCAGATGATTATTTTGTGTTTCATTGTCTATTCTGCAAGCAAAGCAGCTTACATTGCTTTAAGGGAGGAAAACGTCTTGGCAATGCCTTCAATCAGCACGCTGAGAAAGGTTACTAGACGAGTGAATGTCAGCGAGGGATTAGACAACTCTGCATATTTGAAGATGAGGGTTTCGAAGTTGAATGCATTTGAAAGAGTTGTTGTATTAATGATTGACGAGATCTATATTGCCAAGAGAGTGGAATATAGCGGTGGAGCAGTGAAGGGGTTGACACCAGATGGAGCAGTTGCATCGACGCTGTTATGCTTTATGGTGAAATCTCTGGTTTCAAAATTCAAGGATCTCGTTGGAATCTATCCGATGGCAAATTTGACAGCAGCAAAGCAGTTTGAATGCTATAAGGAGGTGATGGTTCTTCTGCGCAGCGTTGGTCTGAATGTTGTCGCCATCTCGGTGGATAATGCAGCAACCAACCGGAAGTTCTTTGTTGATTTCCTATGCAACGGCCAGCTGCAGACAAACGTCATTGACTCTGTAACTGGACAACCAATCTTCCTCATCTTCGACCCAGTACATGACTTAAAGAATGATGATAATAACTTCCAATCCAGAAAGACCTTCAAGTGTCCACCAATGGGTCCCAACTTGCCTCCAGAAGGCTGTACAGCAGAGTTCCAGCACATAGCAGACCTTTTTAACATGGAGGCCGTTATGTCTTTGAAAAAGGCGCACCGGTTGAATCCAGCTGTTCTACAGCCTAAAAGCATTGAGAAAGTTTCTGTGAAACTGGCCACCGCAGTCTTCAATGAATCGACACGTGATGCTTTGAATTTCTATGCTGCCAATGAGAACAAGCCACACTGGTCGAGCACGGCAGCTTTCATCAAACTCATCATAAAGCTCTGGAACGTCATGAACGTGAAGTCCCGAGACAAGGGCAAGCACAAACGTGACTACACGATGGACCCAGTTCGATCTTCGTGTGACTGGAAGCTTACTTTTTTGCGAGAGTTTGCCGATTTCTTGTGGCGCTGGGAAGCAAGCAAGTCACAAGGATTGACCCATCAGACTTTCTTGGCACTGAGACATACATGCCTAGCTCTTGCTGATTGTGCGGCATTTTTGCTTGACAGACTAGCTTTCAATTATGTTTTGCTTGGCAGTCTCCAGTCTGACGGCATTGAATCAAGGTTTGGATGGTTGCGACAACTTTCGGGCGCTAACTACTACATTTCAATGAGGCAGGTGCTCGAAAGTGACCGCAAGATAAGAGCCTTGTCCCTGCTGAAGTTTTCTTCATTTTCATTGTCTGAAATAGATGAAAATATTCAGACCGACAAGCAGGATGCACTGTCAGTGGAAAGCAGTTACGCGGACAAGATAGTGGAAGCACTGACGTTCAAGCATTCGCCCTCTTCCAGTGATGCCAACATCATCTTTTATGTCAGTGGCTACATTGCGAGGTCAGTGTTCAGATCAAATCGATGTGAGCACTGCAAGGAGTGTTTGGTCAACTCTGACCCATTGGAGCCACTGACATCGAGTGAAGCACTGGACGGTACCTCCACGATATTCCTGGATAGCATTAATCGTGGTGGTCTCTCAAAGCCAACTGATTTCGCGTTCATGGTGGCCGTTCTCTGCTGGAGAGTCTGGGAAGAAGTGAGGTCAACACCAGAAATGATGCAACTATTCCTCTCCAGTTCCTCTCAAAGATCACTGTTCTGCAAAATGATGGATCGCGCCTCTTACACCGGCAACTTCGTAGATCAGTTTCAAGGCGAGGACGTGTGTACTGGTGGCCACGATTTGCTGCCTTTGATTGCCCGGCGGTTTTTTAACTGCGTGGCTAAGAACTTAGCCAAAGAGTTCATGAACAAAGCAAATGAACTGTCGGGTCAATCTGGCCATTCGTCGGCCAAAAAACGCAAACTGGCCAAGCTCACCAGCACCTCATCACAGAAGTGAGGAAACTGCTGCTTGGTCCGCTCATCCTTCCATTCGGCAGATGACATTGGCAAATTGATTTCAGGACATTATGGATACCTTGCATGGCTGCCTACAGGTAAAGTCGACCATGGTCCATGGATGTAATAACTTGTGATCATTCATTCATACTACAAATTGTAATCACAATGTGTTGTATCAGTTTGAAAATGAACGAATATTATTATTATTAATAACAATTTTCATTTTTATGCCTATTTTATGCATTTTTATTATCATTATTTTAACCGGAATGTTAGTTGCTGTGTGTATAATAACACTGTACTATTCACTCTTGGTGTGTGCCTGCGGTTGCTTCTTGTTTTTTTTACTTTGACTGTGTCGCTCTGTGTTGTGCTTGTGCATGTGCTAATACAAGAACATGTAATATGGCCTTAAAACATTGCAGAGTCACTTTAACCCTTTTCCGCCGGACCGGGTCACCTGTGACCCGATTAACAGGATAGGTATCAAAACAATTAAGGCTGGAAACGGTTAAATGCTTAATAATCAAACTCTGTTGGCTTTTTAAGTGCTGTGAGAGTATCAACTTGATAGATATTTGCTGCATGCAGTAGACCAACTGTTGTATATGGCAATAGACAGGTAATCGTCCAGGCTACGCCTTTAATACCGGGGTCCTCGGTTAAAGTGTGGCAAAACGCGTGTTGGCTGGCATAGAGGGAAGAAGCTGCAGTCATGGTTCAGAGACAGTTTCTCCAGTCAGTGCCAATTAAGTTTATATTATAATCGTGTGAATATATAGGCTACATGTATGTGACTATTCGCGTTTCACCGGCTGGATCTGTTATCTCGCAGTGATCGCCTGAAACTACAGAAGAGCCGCTGCTAAAGGGAACACGATACCAATTACTTGGCAATTAGATGACACGACTGAATGCATTTTGTCGTATATTGGGTTAACAGTATGAATTTCCATATTACCACGAGAAATTCTATAGGCTATCTATCTATATGCTATGCATAGAAAGAAAGACATAAATTATACGTCCAACTTGTAGAACACACAGATAATCACGTGGCAAATCGCATTGTAATAAACATAGCCAAATAATCTAGATTTATCTGCAAATATGCGAAAAATCCAGGGGGGCGCACTTAAGACTCTTGTTTTCGCAATAATGGACGGAACTAATAAGAGAGGCAGACCGCATCGGGAATGGAAGGAGGACATAGAGGACTGGTGCGATGACTCACTACAAAAACTGTTCCATCTGGCGCAGGACAGAGATTATTGGAAGAAGAAGACGAAGTTGACATTGGACACCTACGAGCATACGGCTCATGGCGAATGATGATGATGATGATTTGGCTAACCCTGGGCATGTCCTTCATGATCTGCTTTCACAAGTTTATAAAAAATCACAAATTCACAATACTCTTTGAGTCCACGTTTTCACAACCTTGAAATTCCACGTTCTTACATTCTCATAAGAAAGATTTTCATCACTAGAATGCTTTGCGCTTAAAACATTTGTTTTACATTGCTTCTCATTTCTATTATTATACTTTATTATTACTTCTATGTATTACATTTTGCATTATATCTCGATGTCCCATTGCGCGTTTACAAATGGAGTAGGCCTGAAATGCTATGCTATGCTATGCTATGCTATGCTATGCTTACTTGCTTGCTTGCTTACTTACTTACTTATTTACTTATTTACTTACGGCACGCAAGAGCAAACATCATCATCGTCGTCGTCGTCGCCATCACCTTCACCACCTCTGTCATCATATGTTCGTTCACTTGTTCATTTATTCGTTCAATTATTAATTAATCAATTAAGTCGTTCGTTCATTAACAGTTTATCGACACCTTTGAATCAGTGTCAGATACGCAATATAAGTCTACCGCGAGATTTTCACATCGGATGGATAATAAAGAGTCTGTCACGCATAGTAACTGTTATCTAAAAAATAATCCTCCACCAAAGATAAGATGCATTTTTAAAGGATCATGGCGGCAGTAAGACTTCGTTGTTATCTTTCGTGTGGCGATGCTTATCAGGCTGTGCACCCTCTCATTTGCACGAGCTTTGCCTCCCCCTCTCCACTTGCATAGGCCGTCGCGCACTGCGCTCTGCTGTCCATGGTGACTTAGTGGTTCCTTTCACTCGCTCTGCGACAATGCAGAGGCGTTCGTTCTCTGTGGTTGGTCCAACAACCTGGAATGGACTTCCCTTGACTATGCGACACCTCCCAAACTGTTCTCAATTTTCACACGCTGTTGAAGACTTTTTCGCATGATCTCGGCCGGGAGCGCCTCTGAGTGGATATCTCGAAGGGGCGCTATATAAATTCTAATTGAGTGATTGGCTAATATTAATAATAATTATTAATATCTATAAATATCAATCTGAGAATCTCATTATAATAATTATTGTTAGTTTCTTACCATAAATTTCCATCAAATGATGCAGCGCACTTAGGCACCTTTTAATTCAGTTTCAACACATTTATATAAATTCAGTTAGCACACCACCATTACCTTTCATTGGAATACATTTCTGACTTTAAAAAAATGTTCACTGTGCTGTAATATGCCGAACAAATTTCTGCCCAGGGTAACGGCCTCTGTTGTCATAGACCCTGGTCAAATCGGATCCATCCATCCACCATTACCTAGCATGATTTCACATCCACACACTTTATTACCATCGCGATCACCATTATTTTTTGCCCAATAAAGGTTGAAAATTTGGTTGTTGAGGAAAACAAGGTTCAATAGAAGGGAGGATTGGAGGAATACAGATCTGGACATAGCTCACCTTTGATAGACAGTGGCGGCTCCTCAGAGGTATAATAGAAAATGCTGGCGTTGATAATAATAAAAATAACGACAACAGCAACAACAACAACGACGACGACGACGACGAAGATGATGATGATGATGATGATGATGATGATGATCGTAATGATGATGATGATGACAATAATTATATGATAATTATGAAGATAATAATTATAAAGATAATAATAAAAATTATAATTTATATAAATTCTGAGGGATCAAATGATAATCGTAATCGCTCAGAAATTGAACAAGATTTGATTAGATTCGAGTGACAACATGCAGGACATGAAACACATAATCAAATCAAATCAAATCAAATCAAATCACGTCAGAATCACATAATCAAACGAGATTAGATTAGAAATCGATAAGATTAGATTTAATATTGTCTTGCATCAACTGACCGATAGTTGTCGTTGGTAAATCGAGACCTGAGCGAGTGGTCGCCATGGATACGATGGAGTTGAGGTTGTCATGAGGAAGCTGACGACGAGGAATTGAGGATGATGATGAGGAGGAGGAGGTCGACCAATGACCGGAGGTCGCTGAAAAGAAATCCATTGTCATCATCGAAGTCGTTATCGTTGTCATACATATAGTTATTGTCGTCGTGATCGTCATTGTCACTATCGTCGTTGTTGTTTTTATTGTCGTCATCACCATCGTCGTTGTCATCATCGTCATCATCATTATCATCATCATGAAAATTGTAAAGCGAAGAAGAATCAGATACCCGCTTGTGTGGTTTTACTTATAATGTCCAATATTTGACTGTAAACGGTGTTTTAAGATTGACCAGTTTGATGGAAGGATGCAGAGTTTGGCGACAAAGAAGAAAAACTTTTTAAAAAGACCTTTACAGACCAGAAAAATCCTGTTCAACTGTTTCACGGTTTGTATATATCGCGTGAATGGCACCTTCGAATTAGAAGTTAGGTGCAATTATTAACAAGTGCACATACAAAATATTTATGGAAAGTGCTGGATTGCTGTTAGGTATAAGAACGCAGGGGAAGAGGGGGTAGTGAAGGAAAGACCGACAGAGTTGGGAAGAGAAAGAGAGTGAGGTCGTAGGGTGGAGTGGATGGAGTGAGGGAGGAGGGATGGAGTTAGGGTCGGAGGTGGTATGGATTTGGAAAGGGACCATGAGGATTGGTAATCGTCCATTGGATAGATAAGGGAGAAGCGGCGTAGTAGTAGTATGGCTCGGTCAAAGGCGGGAATAAATATTGGAGGACGGCTGAGAATCATGGATAAGATGGATTCGATCGGTCGTTCAGATTATAAGAGATATTATGATCGCATCGAGAAGTATGGACAGCCGAAGGAGACAGAAGTATAATGTGTGACAAAGACAGTTACAAAACCAAGAATGGAATTTGGTTCTGTATAGGCGAGGGAAGGAAACTAACCTTTGAGAAAGCAATCGAAAATAATATAGTCTAATCTAATCTAAGATAATACATGTACACTGACTTCTACAGATATCCATGACATACATACATACATACATACATACATACATACATACATACATACATACATACATACATACATACATACATACATACATACATACATACATACATACATACATACATACATACATACATACATACACACACACATACATACATACATACATACATACATACATACATACATACATACATACATACGTACATACATACATACATACATACATACATACATACATACATACATACATACATACATAGGCCTACACAATTAAAATGCACACAGCAGGTTTAAGACCATCAGGCAATGTCATGTGTCAGGGCATTTAAATGCCACATTTAACATGCGATCGCCGTCACCTAGGCAACCACATATAGCAGACGACAGCGAGCGTAACCATGGAGACGAGGAATCCGTCGAATCCTATCAGGTCAGAGGTCACGCCCTTAAGACCTTTTACCCTCTGGTCGCATTACTCTTTGGTTGAGCAAATAATGTGATCGGTTGACCGGTGATTATTGTTCCAACGGCTTTCCATACATTCTCCTCCACCGCCGTTGCATTGATGCATTGCTACCTCCTCCGGCCTTCGCTAGAGACCGCTGCTGTTGCTTGTTGTTGTTTGCATGTTGCAATCGCTAGAGGACGATAGCGTCGTTAAGATGGAGAAAATATGAATGCGCTTAGATTAACTTCTCCTGTCTGTCCGTCTGGATCTTATTGCGTCTGTCTGTGTCTGCTTGCTTTCTTGTATGCGTGTGCGTGTGTGTGTGTGTGTGTGTGTGTGCGTGTGTGTGTGTGTGTCTGTCTGTACGTATTGTTTTGAGCATGCAGTCCGTCTATTAGTCCGTCCGTCCGTTTGTCTATTAGTCCGTCAGTCCGTCCGTTCGTTAGTCCGTTAGTCCGTCCGTCCGTCAGTCCGTTAGTCCGTTAGTCCGTCCGTCTATTAGTCCGTCCGTCCGTTCGTTAGTCCGTTAGTCTGTCCGTTACTTCAGCGTCACTGTGTGATAACAAAGACCATTAGCGACGCCCTCCTTCTTTATCCAGGCTTGGGACAGGCATTGGCAAAGTGTGCAACCAGTGCCGGAGTTACAGGGTAAGGTGCATATACCTACCCTATAATTGCACAGGGTAAGGGTAAGATGCAAGATGATAGGTAGGCTATATTACAATGTATAATGTCATTATATCATCCAAATACACAAGCGTTTGCTTTATATCCGCCGATCGGCTGTGATCTATGTATAAGCCAAATGAATGGCTTTCTGCTAAATACTATATCAGCTGAATAATGTCATGAACGCAGCCTGTCTGTCTGTTTGTCTGTTTGTTTGTCTGTTGTCTGCCTGTTGTCTGACTGTTGCCTGTCTGTCTGTCTATTTGTCTATAGGATAGCAGAAGAGGAAGACAGAGGGCGAAAGACAAAGACGAATATAGGAATGAGGGCAGGGGACAGAAAGAGGAACAGAAGGAGAGGAGCAGGAGGAGGAGGAAGAGGTATAAGAAGAGTTGAGAAGAAAAACAAGGAGGAGAAGGAGGAGGTGCTGGAGGAGGAATATAGGAAAAGAAGTAGGAGGAAGAGAGGGGATGCATGGATTAGGAGCAATGTCAGGCAAGTGTCATGACATTTGACAAGTCGCACATATTTTTGGCTGCTGCTGCTGATGATGTTGGCCTTGCAGCAGTTGCCATTGGCAACGTGCATGTTGGTCAATGATCTGATAATCACGTGAGATGGAAGGACTTCCGGTGTCGGTTGAAGTGAAGTGGAGAGCTCTATTCTCTCCCTCTCTTCCCCTCAATCTGCGCTCATTAAAGAGAGACGGGCAGATCAAGGCGCCACATAAGTGATTCATACATGCAGCGCCAGAAATAACCCTGCGTCTAGAAAAATTGTCTGCTGTATATATATATATATACATGTATAACACTTATCTGAGTGTCTGCATGCCCATGCTGATATCAATGTGTTCTTTTGGTTTCATTCAATATGTCTGTCCGTATAAGAGAGCAAGTTAGCAAATAAGTATGTAGGCTAGTAAGTGAGTAAGTAAGTAAGCAAGCGGGTTGGCAGGTAGGTAAGTAGGCAGTCTCCCGATAATGCAAGTTAATAGAAGTCACTAATACAAGAAAAATAATTGTAAATGGAAAAAAAACAATTGTTGTCTTCCAAGGCAACTGCTCAACTGAAACAACTGCCGACAACCGTGACACCACTGACGATTGCTGACAACACGTACAACCACCGACAACCAATGCAACCGTTTATAACCGTTGTCTCCACGTCTGTCATCTGTGACAACCGCCAACAACCTATGCAACATCAGCATTTAGGTCCCTTTGGTTCTGGCCTTGAAGGACTGTCAGTCAGTCTCAGCACTGACCAGTCCAGCCGAGCCCTCCCTTCTCTGGTCAAGCAAAATGGGGGCGGGTGAAGTCACAACAAGACGACCGCCGACAGCACTCACTGCGATGTGTAGGCACGATCAAAGTAATCTGTATAAACAGCACCGAGTCGAGAAATAAAAGGTTTTTCGGTCGACAACAATTGACATAGGAATGTATGCATGTACGATGGCCAGCGGCTTATTTGTATTATTATAGTATAGTCTTTTCAGAACTCTACACAAAGAAAGCTCTATATAATAGGCAGATTATATATATATATATATATATATATATAATATATACCACTCATTTATATATACACAGTACACATAATATATATATATATATACATAATGAGTGGCAGCTTCTTACACGTTTTGTCCATAAGCTATAATGAGCAATGACAGAATCAGGTGACAAGAACAGACAGACAGACAGACAGACAGACAGACAGACAGACAGACAGACAGACAGACAGACAGACAGACAGACAGACAGACAGACAGACAGACAGACAGACAGACAGACAGACAGACAGACAGACAGACAGACAGACAGACAGACAGACAGACAGACAGACAGACAGACAGACAGACAGACAGACAGACAGACAGACAGACAGACAGACAGACAGGCAGACAGACAGACAGACAGACAGACATATGGACTGACGGACAGGCGGAGACAGACGGACAAACAGAAAGACTGAATGACTAAGAAAGAGAAAGAGAGGGAAAGACATACAGTTAGACAGACAGACAGACAAAGAGACGTACAAGGTACATGAAGAGATATGGACAGAATCTGATGCAGCGATACAGAGGCATGCAGTGGAAGCAATGGAGAGGGTGGGTATTCGTATACATTTCCATGGGGTAATAACGAGATTGGACGGATTGATGGGGGATTTAGGGGCAGCATTGTTCTGATGGATTGGAAATGGAGATGTGGATATACAAACGAATCTCTTCCTCTGCGGTGGCGCATCTTTTCCACGCATTCGAACACGTTGGATAAATCCCTAAACTCTATTTCTCAATTCGCTTATTAGTCGTCGCCATTGAAGTCTTAAACAGATTTTTACTTTATCTGATTCTTTGGAGTTCGTTATCTCCTAAGATTCTATCATTTATATTTCATCATTTATATTTTATAATTTTTTTATATATCGTCGTAAATCAACGTAATACGAGTCATCGTTTTAGCCACCGTTATCTTTATCGTCGCTGATTTATCGTCATTGTCTCCTTTGTTATCGTCGTCATCGATCTTATCGTCGTCGTTCGTCGTCGCTATCATAATAATAATAATAATAGTAGGCCTAATCATCATCATCATAATCGTCGTCGTCGTCGTCGTCATCATCATCATCATCATCATCATCATCATCATCATCATCATCATCATCGTCATTGTCGTCGTCGTCGTCATCGTCACCGCTATCATAATCATAATCATCATCGTAATCGTAATCGTCATCGTAGTCATCTTCATCATCAAAATCATGATCATGATCATCATAATCGTCGTCGTCGTTGTCGTCGTCGTCGTCGTCGTCGTCGTCGTCGTTTCCATCATAATTATAATCGTAATCATAGTCATTATCATCAATATCATTGTGGCCGTTGTTGTAGCTGTCGTCGTCGTTGTCGTCGTCGTCCTAGTCATTCCCTCCCTCAGCTATACATGTACATCTAAAACCGGAAGTGCTTACCTATGCAGTCGAGATTGTGTGAGTCCCAGACGAGTCCGTTGCTGCATCGACTCTGTTGCTGTTGAGTGGCGCCGTGGTGCGGCGGGGTCCGTGGAGACTGGAATCCCTTCGTGCACGTCGTGTTCGCCATAAGAACCCCGTTCTCAATGAAGTAGATCGTTCGTGCGTTCAGTGGAGACTTGTACTGGACACAACCGACTCCGACAGCTGATCAACACACAGACAGACACACGCACGGTTTATGATTTAAAAGGTGTTTAAGGAACTATAAACTCTTCTGTTTATTTGTATGTGCACTTGTTATAGCGCCCCTTCACATCTGGGTTTGGGGAAAACGGGCGGTCCTGGCGCCTTCAGAATCTGTGTATAGGTTCAGTGTTGAGAGCGTGAAAAGGTGTGGAAAAGTGTATTGTTATGAGTGAAATTTGAGTTCATCGCCTCACCCCGCCACCGTGCCAGGGTGAGGTGCAGTCCAGACCCTCCACTGGGTGGTTCTTGTGGGCCTCTGTCTAGGCGCAAGGTTTTGCGGTGAATCGCTGCGAACTGTGGGCGTGCATTCTGGGCAAACATACATGCATATATAAGTTTTCGTTAACGGATTTTTTTATAAAACCGATATATATATATATATATATATATATATTAGATATATATTAAGATAGATATTAGATTATATTAAAACAGATATACATTAGATTTGGTCATGATGAATTAAATGCCAAGCCAGTTTTGATGATAGCGATTCGCATCCATAGCAGACAAAATATCGCGTGCATGCGATGATTGTTCAAGATGGTCGGCTATTTGAATGGCAATAATGTCTGCAATTTCCGACTGTAATGACGGGTCTTGAGTCACCGAGTACTATACACTATAATCGCTTGTGCAGAATAATAATTATATGGACACAATTATTTCTAGGGTAAACACGCAGAAGAAATCTAGGCATGTTCGGCGTCAGATAAATTATGATTATGATACCTCGCCTGAGATTGTGTATACTGCGACTTCTATACTTGCGTCTGATTATACTGAACGCAATTTTTAGTTGTTCCTTAGACACCTTTTAAATTGTTTTATGCCCATATAAATAATAGTAAATCTTAAAGCAAATTAATTAAAGTAAATTTTCCTCTATTAAAGCTCGCTTCAAACATCTAGAAAGACCTGCCTTAGTTTCTAACCGAATTGACAAAATTTAAAAAAAAATACGATTTGTTTTGTCTGAAACGTATTTCGTTATTTAACGCTGTTTTCGATTTGTGAGCGATAAATATAGTTTTTCGCATGTTATGTTGGGCGAAAATGCAAGTAGTCAGGTACAATGGGCCCGGTATACAGTTTGCATTATTAGTTAGACAATGACACCAATGAAACATATCTTGAGATGATGAAGATGACGATGACGTCGACAAAGAAGAACAAGAACAATATATATATATATATTAATTATAACCATGGCTCCTGCAAAAATGTTTAGGCGAGTAAAAAATATAGTGGTCGCGGTTAAATTTTTCTGCGAGTTTGAAAAACGTAGAGCAAGAAATTAAGAATATGTGTAGGCTATGTTTAATAGGGTTTCTAAATGTATTTCTCGTTTTCACTTTGTGTATCATTAGAGCAATAGTGCGAATTTTTAAAAATCAGAGAGTAATAGCAAAGACAGATATCTATTTCTCAGGAGTTTACAAGTGATCTCTCTTTCCGCTATGAGAGCGAGAACAGAAAGAGCCGGAAAACAAGAAGAACAGTTACAAAAAAGAAAGCGACAAGGGAAAGAATGGTAGGAAGAACGGAGAAAACTAAGACGAAAAAAGAAGACGAAACAAGAAGAAGGAGAAGATGAAAAGGAAAGAAAAGAAGAAGAAGACGAGAAAACAGAGTTTGAAGATCGTCCATGAAATAAATCGCCCTGTAGGTTTTTTGTCGGTCGGTTGGTCGTCTGTCTTTCTGCGGCGTTGACTCTGGAGAGTCGTTGTCCATCCTTTGATTCGCACACAAGACACATGTTGACGGACATAGTCTTTAGTTTGGCGCTATACAGCATCGGTTTATAAGCGAGTGAGATGTGCATGTATATATATATATATATATATATATATATATATGTATATATATGTATATCTATGTATATGTGTGTGTGTGTGTTTGGTTGTGTGTGTGCGTCTGTGTTTGCTTGTGTATGCTTGTGTGTGTGTTTGGTTGAGTGTGCTTGTGTGTGTTCGTATGGACGTGTGTGATCGTGTTTATCTGTGTGTTTGTGTGCTATAGTGTACATGTCTGTGTCCGTGTATGTGCATGTGTGTGTCTTCGTGTGTGTGTGTGTGTGTGTTTATGGTGTTTGTTTGTTTGCGTGCGTGCTTGCATGTGTGCTTAAGTGTGTTTAGGTTGGTAAGTGTGTATGCGTGCCTGTGCCTGTACTTTTTAGGGAACGAGGTTCGAACCTGCAACGCTGTCCACATGACAAGGCGAGAGGTATAATAGTCGCTCTTACCACTCGGTCACCGTGTGCCATCGATAATGATGAAATAATTATAGATAAGGAAAACTAGAGTTATGAGAAAGACAGAAAGTGACATTGAAGCAGATACTTAACAGAGACTGCAGAAGGAAAGAAAGAAATGAAAAAGATGGATATCCAGAGACACGCACGGAGAAGGAGATAGTCAGACAAAGAGAGACAGAGGGAGACACAGGCAGAAAGACAGACAGAAACAGACAGAGAGTAGATAGATTGAGATATACAGAAACCCACGTGTACAGTGAAAGAGAGAGAGAGGCAGATGAAGGAAAAAAGAGTGGCAGAGACACAGACAAAGAGAGTGAGAGACAAAGAGAGGTAAACAGAGACGGACAGGAAAAAGAGAACGTCAAAGAGATGCACTCAGAGAGATCTATAGAGAGACAACCACAGACACAGAAAGGATGAAAAACAGACAGGCAAACAAAAAGACAGACACAGACACACAGACAGACAGAGTCGTCCGATATCTAGGAGCTTCGTCTTATTCGTCATCATGGACTGCATGCAGTGGTGCAGTGGCTGCAGCAGATGAAAGAAGTCTTTCGTGCATCAATTCCCTGCTGTCCAACAATGATTTCTGGCCTAAGAAATCGGTTTGGAACTGACCGAGATATCTCTCTATCATGCATCCTCCTCTTCCCTCTTCCCTCTCCCAAACCATCTCCATCTCCATCTTCTTGCTGTAGAGGATCAACGATTCAAAGATGCGGACAATTTGTTATCTGACTCAGCAGCAGAGCCTGCAGTGCACGGCATCGAGTTTCATAAGGCATCGGTCGGAACTCGGCGCTTGGCACTTAATCGTTCTGCTTTTGTACTTAATCTATCTATTTTGGCACTTAATCCATCTTCTCGGCACCTAATCTCTCTTCTCGGCACTTAATCTCTCTACTTTGGAACTTAATCTCTCTTCTCGGCACCTAATCTCTCTACTTTGGCACTTAATCCATCTTCTCGGCACCTAATCTCACTACTTTGGCACTTAATCTCTCTTCTCGGCACTTAATATCTCTTCTCGGCACTTAATCTCTCTTCTCGTCACTTAATCTCTCTTATCGGCACTTAATCTCTCTAATCGGCACTTAATCTCTCTTCTCGGCACCTAATCTCTCTGTTTTGGAACTTAATCCATCTTCTCGGCACCTAATCTCTCTACTTTGGCACTTAATCCATCTTCTCGGCACCTAATCTCTTTACTTTGGCACTTAATCTCTCTTCTCGGCACTTAATCTCTCTTCTCGGCACTTAATCTCTCTTCTCGGCACCTAATCTCTCTGCTTTTGCATTTAATCTCTCTGCTTTTGTACTTAATCCCTATGCTTTGGCATCTAATTCCTCTCTTCTCGGCACTTAATCTCTCTTCTCGGCACTTAATCTCTCTTCTCGGCACCTAATCTCTCTGCTTTTGCATTTAATCTCTCTGCTTTTGTACTTAATCCCTATGCTTTGCATCTAATTCCTCTCTTCTCGGCACTTAATCTGTCTGATATGGCACTTACTTAATCTCCATGCTTTTGCATTTAATCTCTCTGCTTTTGTACTTAATCCCTATGCTTTGGCATCTAATTCCTCTCTTCTCGGCACTTAATCTGTCTGATATGGCACTTACTTAATCTCCATGCTTTTGCATTTAATCTCTCTGCTTTTGTACTTAATCCCTATGCTTTGGCATCTAATTCCTCTCTTCTCGGCACTTAATCTGTCTGATATGGCACTTACTTAATCTCCATGCTTTGGCATTTAATCTCTCTGCTTTTGTACTTAGCCTAATCTATATGCTTTTGCACCTTATCTATCTGCGTTGGTACTTAATCTATCTGCGTTTGCACTTAATCCCTATGCTTTGGCATCTAATCCCTCTCTTCTCGGCACTTAATCTGTCTGATATGGCACACACCTAATCTCTATGCTTTGGCACTTAATCTCTCTGCTTTGGCACATAATCTATCTGCATTGGTAGTTGATCTATCTGTTTTGGCACATAATCTCTCTTCTCGACACTTAATCTCTGTGTGGCACCCAATCTCTGTGTGGCACCCAATCTCTGCTTGGCAGGTAATCTCCGCTTGGCACTTAAACTCGTTTTAGTAAACTTTTTGCACTAAATCTGCGGTTAGAACGCAACATGCGCTCGACACTTTTCGTGCACGTGTCAGCACTGAATATTCGTTTGGCACCTGATCTCATCACGTGGCTCTAAGTCTTCGTTTAGCATGCAACGACCATCACACTGCTTTAATAAATCCTACTGCGTGCAGACGGCTTCGTCAGGTGCTAAACTTGTGCTAAGATCCAGTGTGAAAGGAGATCTGTATACGTGCGGAGGATGAGGACACGCTTCGGGGAGCGCGCTTTTTCAACAGCTGACCCCCGCTGCTGGAACAGTCTGCCTACTACCTCTGTTCGTTCGGCCAATTCAGTTGAGGCTTTCAAATCTCGACTGAAGACATATATGTTTTCTAAGGTATAGGCTACTTTTGACTAATTGCGTTTGTGTTTTTGTAGAGGCGCCTTTGTAACGGCATGTGCTGTGTTACGGCGCCATAGAAATTGTCGCCATTATTATTATTATTATTATTATTAAGTGTATGCCTTGGAGATAGGTACAAATAAATGATCCACATTCTCCTCTGTCTTTTGTCACGTCCACTGATCCTCTTTGTGTCAGTTCAAGTGATATCGTGCCCGATTATAATAAAGACTAATAAGAAAATGTTTAGTCGATCGATGCCAACAACCCAGAGCGTCATTAAACATTTGAAACCGAGTAGTGAAATTTAGTTATCGTTAACTATAATTAAGAGTAAAACTCACAAGATAATGATGCCGTCATTCATTACCAAAATTCTTGATTTAAATTTTGGAGTATTAGTTATAACTAAAACTACAAACATGTAAAATTTGGTGACCGAGGCCAGTTGCTTGCACACCTTTTTTAAGGAGAAGATTAAACATATAAAATTTGAAATGTTAGCAAAGTTGCATTTACTTCGGACTCTATTAAACACACAACGATGATGAAATGTAAAAACTTGAACATGACGGTAATGAAAATAATCATCACGATCATCATCATCATTGTTGTCATCACCATCATCAATCTCCACTTCTTGGTATCAGTCAATTAATTGGCGTTGATGGGTACGAATAAAAATGATCGTGGTTCGGATGTTATCGGAAATCCGAAAAGATCAATTTCTTGCATACCTCTTTTTAGTCATGCACTCAGGCTATAAATAAGAAAGTAAAATGACGTAGATGAGATGAAAACAGACCAATTCCACTGCTGAATCCATGAGATTAAAGTTAAACTGAGTAGAAACACCATTAGCATCATCACCATCAGTTCATGGCGCAAACATTTTGCGGCTATGGTTACGAACAAATGGCCTTCTTTCTTTCTGCCATTATTTTGTCAAGTCAAGTGCTCATTTCAGTTATACACAAAGTGAAAGTTACAAATTTACCTCTAGCGATATCCATGAGAATACCCGAGTTCTTAATTTGCTGCAGTGCATTTTTTGCTAGGGATGTTTTAACTTTTAAGTGTGACCAGATTTATCCGCGATTTGTGGCAGCATTAGTAAATAGTAAAATGTCCACGATGATAATTCATTATTATATTCTCATTTAAAACAGCTGTACATTAAAAATTTCCATTGCAATAGTTGTATAAGAATGAGTAGTAGTGGTGGTGGTGTTGATGGTGGTGGTGGTAGTAGTAGTAGTAGTAGTAGTGGTAGTGGTAGTGGTAGTAGTAGTAGTAGTAGTAGTAGTAGTAGTAGTAGTAGTAGTAGTAGTAGTAGTAGTAGTAGTAGTAGTAGTAGTAGTAGTAGTAGTAGTAGTAGTAGTAGCAGCAGCAGCAGCAGCAGCAGCAGCAGCAGTAGTAGTAGTAGTAGCAGTAGTAGTAGCAATCATCGAGCAATATACAGCGAATATAGCACACTCTCTGTGGTCAATTATACTCCACGTAATTCCTAGAAGCCGCAGACACCAATGTAGCAACAAGACCGAAATACACCTCCTCTTTGAATTAGTGTCTGTTCAATGCAGACATCAAAGGTTTCCTCTTTAATTCTCTTCTTTATATAGAGATCAATTTAACGGTGAATGGCACGCCATGAACTTCATGCCGTTTGAATACTGAAATGTTCTATAAGTGGACGACATTGTGTTAAGCGTGTATGGGACGAAGGCGCCATAATTATAGGATGAGGCAAAACCTTCGCGCTGTATAAATGGACACCGGAGATTTCTGTGAAGGCGAGGTATTAATAGTCGTGATTGCGGAAAAATTGGTCGAAGGTGCTGGTTGGTGCGATAACATACGGTTGGTTTGAAGGGATGAAGATAGACAGACAGGTAGGCAGAGACATGCGCGCGCGCACACACGCACGCTCACTGACACAAGGATACAAAGAGACACACAGACAGACTGTCAGGCAGAGAGACTGACGGCAATGATTGCCACAGAAGAACATGAAGGCAATCTGGAGTTGGTTAGATGGATTGATGGATGATTGGATAGAATAATAGATCATATATAGATGGATGAATTTGATATTGAGAATGAATGAATGATTAAATGAATGAATGAATGAATGAATGAATGAATGAAAATGTCGTTGAATTCTGTTATACTGTTGGATAAAACCATTCTATACTTTAAAAATACTGAAAATAAAATCGTCTATAGTTAGGTTTTTATATCTAGACGTTCTCCACTTCAAGTGCCGTTATCTCTTCGCTTTTTTAAAAGTTAGAATGCCGTTCGTTGTGTTTTCCACCATACCATTCAATTTTAGTGTATGTGAAGTTACCCACAAGACGGCTAAACACGCCATCGATAACTGGATTAATCCATGTTCTTAGTCGGATCATAAGTAGCCTACGTATAGGACACCCGCGGACACCAGTTCGAGCAGTCCTTCAATTGTCATCATTTTCATCATTTTCACAATTTTTCATCATTTTCATCATTTTCGTCATTTTCATCATTTTCATCATTTTCACACCCTTCTTTAACCTCAATAAGCCTAATTTATGGCTTAATTATTATTTTCATATTAGTGTTCAGGAACGTGAACAGATAGGCCTAATAATTATGTTCTTCAATGTTCTATACCCGGAAACCGTGGGAGAGGCGGAGAGAGCATGTAGGACAGGGACGACTGGAGGCTATCGTCCATTGTCCACAAAAGAGCGGCTGATGCGGGCGTAAGCTTCACCGGGGCCATAAGTCTAAGTCTATGTATATAATGTATCGCACAGAACTTGCGATAATTCATTAATTTCGTCATTAAATGATCAACCGTCGCGGTTAGCCACCATGGAGATAAAAATGTATGTATGAGTGTACGCATGCTTCGATCTATGTATGATTGTGTGTGTAGTGTGCTGTAATAAGTTATGTCTATCAAGAAATAGCATATAATAATTAATTATTATGATAAAATTATGACGCCCTCTTCATACACCTCTTTAATGAATTTCGCCGATGCTATAACATCAGTTTGTCGTCGAGCCTAAATGATTCCGTTGCGGTACCTGGTACACACTCTCAAAATGAGATCGAAACGTCTTCGCTGCCTAAAGCTATTCCCAACGTAACCTATAAATTAAGTAATAAATGTCGTACACTGTAGGTCCGTGATGGTAACGTGAAATGCACAGTATTAATTGCCGCCTAAAGAGAATTATACGTGGTCACTCTGATAAACAATATTCGACAGAAATTTTGGTCGGAAAAAATTAATGGAAAAAACTTCGTCGGCGACTCAGCCATTCGTCCGCCCAAAATCTCGCGTCCTACCTTCGGCCACTTGTTCGTCTCCCGCAAGTCTCCGCCCACGCGTGCACACATACATGCATGCATCAATACGTGCATACATGCAAACAAATACACAAACACACAAGCGTACGTACGTACGTACATACATACATACATACATACATACATACATACATACATACATACATACATACATACATACATACATACATACATACATACATACATACACACACACACACACACTTACATACATACATACATACATACATACATACATACATACATACATACATACATACATACATACATACATACATACATACATACATACATACATACATACATACATACATACATACATACATACATACATACATACATACATACATACATACATACATACATACATACATACATACATACATACATACATACATACATACATACATACATACATACATACATACATACATACATACATACATACATACATACATACATACATACATACATACATACATACATACATACATACATACATACATACATACATACATACATACATACATACATACATACATACATACATACATACATACATACATACATACATACATACATACATACATACATACATACATACATACATACATACATACATACATACATACATACATACATACATACATACATACATACATACATACATACATACATACATACATACATACATACATACATACATACATACATACATACATACATACATACATACATACATACATACATACATACATACATACATACATACATACATACATACATACATACATACATACATACATACATACATACATACATACATACATACATACATACATACATACATACATACATACATACATACATACATACATACATACATACATACATACATACATACATACATACATACATACATACATTATATACAGTACACAAACAGACATGCACATATGCATACATACACACACGCAATGCATCAGACAATAGAGGGCTCGTGTTTCCTAGTGTTTCTGCAGGAGAGGTGTTGGGTGTCGCATCGCGGGGGCCAATGAGTCAACAGGGTCTTTGTACCCGCAGAAAATTGCGCCGATATTCGGTTTCTTTTCGTGGCTGGCAGTCGACGAATGAGGCAGCGGCGGGTGGCTTGTGTCGATAATACAATGATGAGATGCGGACATAAGCAAACCCCCATCTTCCAGACCTGCTGCTGCTGCTGCTGCTGCTGCTGCTGAAGCTGATGGTGGTGCATTGGGTTATATGGGGCGCTATATGATCTTGACGGAAATGAAGGCGCTGGTAAACTGAGACGCTTGTTGTTTCTCTTACATTTCACGCTCAGTGAAATTTATGAAGTAACGTCAACTGTAGGCCTAACGTAATATCCGTCCTTGTTCTGAGCATAATTTATATACAGATTCATTCATTCATTCATTCATTCATTTGAAGGATTTATATAGCACCCATGCTTCAAGAAACTCACTCCCAGTACAACCACGGTGATAAAATTGGTCTTTATGAACCTGTAAAATACTGATGCCTACGGTAATAGGCGTATCTACAAAGTATAGATGATTAAAGTATTAGTATTCATTGTTTTATTTTATTTCAATGCATTACGGTACATTAGTACATAATTTTGGACTAATGCATTTATGTATGCGCGCTTTCATTTATTTTAGCGGTGTGTAACTTTTCAAAAATCTTGCTAAAATAGATTAATAATTAGCCTACTGTATGATTGGTATAATATAATATTATCATGAGTAATGATGATGTGAAACATTGCTCACCATGTTGATTACTTCGAAAACGGTTGCATGACATCATGAAATAAGCAAAAAATTATTCACAAATTAATCGAATAAAAGTAAAATTCTGTCGATTAATTAATCGTAAATTTCAACGATTATTCAATTAATTAATCGTAAATTTCAAACGATTATTCAATTAATTAATCGTAAATTTCAAACGATTAATCGGTTAATTAATCGTCAAAGTCTTAATTAAAATCCAATCTGCCTACCTTCGAAGTAGATGAGGTATCCTCTCTGCGGCAGACTGGACTGTCCAGTCGTGAACCGGACGATGGCGTCCGTTGCGTTGACCTCTATCGTTTGCTTCCCAAGGACACCGCAGTCGTTGAAGTGCTCCACCCCGTCAGAGGTCATGACCTTGAGGACGTCCAGGCAGTGACCGGCCCTGCGTACATCCAGCTCGAAGTCGTAGAGGGTGAGGCGGATGGATTGCCAGCGCTGGACGGACAGACGCCGAAGGCAGTCCGTGCTCATGTAGTACTTGTCAGGGTAGTTGGGGCTCGATAGGAAGCCCGGAAGGGAGGCGTGGGGCTCGTAGGGTCCCGGGCAGGAACCGTCGATCGAAGATTCTGGAGAGGGAGAAACAGAGATAAAGGCAGGTTGAAGGAATTGATCGATTGATTTGTTTGGTTGATTGGTTGATGGTTTGATTGATTGATTTGTCGATTGATTAATTGGTTTAATGATTGATTGACTGATTGATTACCTGATTACCTGATCAATCTATTGATCTACTGATTGATTATTTGATTGAATAGTTAAATGATAGATTGACTGTATTCTTTAAACACCTTTAAAATGATTTAATATAGACTATATATAAAGTGAAGGCGGACATTTGTTGTCTAACTTTGACATTGGACTTGAACCGTCAAGAGATGGCTTTTCGTTTCGTCTTTCCCATAACACAATCATGTTGTTGCGCTACTTTATGTAAAAGAAGTTAGTTCAATGTTCTGTTTCTCACTGATAGGGAATTGATTCATTGATTGTCTTATCGATTGATTGGTCTATTAATCAGTTCATTGATTGAATTGATTTGATATGATTTGAATGACTGATTGATTGCTTGATTGATTGGTTAACGGATTCATTTACTCGATTCGTTGATCAATCGGCAAATGGGTGATTGATTGATTGATTGAGTGAGTGAGTGTGAGTTTATGAGTTAGTGAGCGAGTGCGTGAGTGAATCAGAGTGACTAGATGAGTGGATGAGTTAGTGAGCGAGTTAACACGAGTGAGTGAAGTGGATGAATTGTTTACAGATTGATGTAACTGGGTCGATGACCGGTGCTTGGTGGGTGTGTATTCAACTGTATTGAGTAATGGATCACTGTGGATGGATCATGGATGATTCCAGATTTAATCAGAGCTTCTTATGACAACAGAGACATAACATAACTTGTTTTGAGTAATTTTCAGTTTATATATATGCTCTTGGTACTACCTGTTTAAAAGGTGTGTGGATGGATCCGATTTGACCAGGGTCTATGACAAAAGAGGCCGTTACCCTGGAGAGAAATTTGCAATTATAACAAGTGCACATACAAACAAACAGCAGTAAGCAGGTAGATAGCGCATGTATCTTCTTGTGACCCGGCGGTTGAATGCTTGAGTGAAACACTTTCGATTGTCCACCTACTTAACATACAATAATGAAATGAAAAGTCAACGCTTTCCTCTTACCTGGAATGCATTTGTAGGTGACCTTGAGAAATTCCTCGTATCCACACGGATCGGCAAAGATGGCCGATGTGACTGGGACACTGCACGTCCGTTTGCCAGCGCAGATCCGGTTGAGGTGGAACTGGACGTCGATGTCACAGTACCTGCTGAATGGAACGTCACACCTGAGTGCCACTTCCGAGTCATTTCGACCGTAACGAACCGTGTCGAAGACAATCACGTCTCGATCTGGACAGGTCAAGTCAAGGACAGTGTTGAAGCAAGCGAATCGCTGGAGCGAGACGCAAAGTCCGGCTGAAAAAGAAAAGAACAGAAATTTCAATTCAGATTAAATTCAAATCAATTAAGCCCTTATTTTTCGCTAAAACTATATTCGATAAGTAAACACCTTTTAAATGATTTTATATCAAGTTTTATGTAATCGACTGCAATTTTATTTTTTGTTCTTTTCTATCACAAAATGTCATTATTATTAGTATCATTAGTCCTTCTTGTAGGTCCTTCTGTTAAGTTCTGTACAGGCCAGTACATTTCATCAAATCAAATCAATTTATTGATCCTAGTAATACAAAGTGTCAAACAATATTACTCAATATAATCAGCGTGAATCAAGACAAAAACAACACATTGAAAGAAAAGAAATATTACAGATTAGATGGGAACAATAGACGTAGCAAAGAGAACAAGTCCAGATAGATTGGGGGCCCATTGAGCCTTAGAGTGACTGAAGAATAGTATGTGTTTGAACACGTATAATGTAGTGGTCAAATGCTGGATTTTACCTGGATTAGAAATTTTTTAGTTCATTTTGCTGATTATATTATATCATGAATGCATGCATTTATTTCACAGATCTATTTCTAGAATAGCGCCCCTTCAAGCTCACTACTTAGAGGCGTTGCCGAGTGCCGACTACAGAGCGGACACTGCATCGGAGTTTAGCGCTGAGCAATAATTGCAAGTGAAGGACTTGCTCAAGATCCCTGTATACACGGCATCTTGAGGTTGATTCGAACCTGAAACCCTTCGGCTCAAAGGAACCGAATTGACCGAACTCACCACTACACGACTACGCCCCAAGTATGTGTATGTATTCAAGTATGTATTACTGCATGTATTATGGGTGTGTGGGTGTGTGTATACGTGCCTGTGTATCTATGTATGTATGTATGTATGTATGTATGTATGTATGTATGTATGTTCAATTAAATGTCTTAAACCAATGAATGATCATTCATGGCGAAGAGAGCAGACGACGCTAATTTTCCGGCGGGAACGATCATGTGACCTGTTGACAGCCAATGACTTAAGGCGATCACGCAACAGACGACAACTCGTCTCTCGTGACGTTTGGATGACGTAGCGAAGGTCATGCGCACTGGGTGATCGCATGCAGATCGCATGCGCGGAAAATCTCAATGGCGTGACAGCATCAGGAGAATTTCGATTCTCACGACATCCATTCGACAAATTCCATAAGCTGTTATTTGGAGCAGCGAGAGGGCTATGGAAAGGGACGTTGTTGGGAAAGTTGGAAATTTGGCAAATTATGTAGTCGTGGTCGCTGTTTTATTTTATTCTGCCTCATTGTAGGCCTACAGTAGGCTCAAGTTTGGCTAATGTCATTTAATTGCGAAAGCTCATTTTACCTCGGCAAAATGACAGCAAATGACAACAGCAATGATTATGATAGCTCAAGAAAAGGAATTTTCGTGAATAACGACTCTGAAAGACGCCATAATAAATTTATAAATATAATACAATACAGTGCAAAACAGTAAAATACAATTTATGCAATACAATACAATACGACAAAATACAATGCAAGACAATACAAAACAATACACAAACAATACAACGACGCTCTTGTATCTTCCAAACACAGTTGGCTCTGGTAGTTGATACGATATCTTGCTGGCTCTCTGCTCTGTTAGTAGTAAATATTTATATAATATAGTATTCTGTTATTAGCATTCTGTGTGTGCGTGCGTGCGTGTGTGTGTGTGTGTGTGTGTGTGTGTGTGTGTGTGTGTGTGTGTGTGTGTGTGTGTGTGTGTGTGTGTGTGTGTGTGTGTGTGTGTGTGTGTGTGTGTGTGTGTGTGTGTGCGCGCGCGTGTGTAGAATTCAAATTGTCCAATTTGCGTTGCAAGGTTTGACATCAACCGGGTAAATTAATGTAAGTTGCCACACGGATATAACGTCATATATCGCAAAGGTTTTTCGGTTCGAGTGGGTTATTAGTAGATGATTAACAGTTTTAAAATGCGACATCCACGTTAAACGGACTTCCTTAATAATTAGCTGATCTCAACCTGAGGCGTTTGATGCATGGCTCCATGATTTACCAATTTAATTTTCCACCCATAATTTGCTACGCATGCGCGCGAATCCGACTCGTATACCTGTCTTCACAGACAGCATAACAATCAACCAGGCAAACGTTGACCCGAAGAAATGCGGTCTATGTATAGCACTGATGGAAGCCGTTTTGAAGGTGTTGAAGAAACGCACTGAATTTTTTCAAGAAAATTATGGAAGTTGAAGGATTCAGAAGTTAACGAAAAAGGCCGCAAATATGTATACACAAATAGCAACGAACATACCCACTACAGTACACCACCGCGTCTCACGCTTTTTGGTTGTGGATCCATAGTTTGACGGGTGCACTGCTCATGGCTACAAAGGTAACTGCCGTCGACAGAAATCAATTTGCATAATTAACATAATTTAATCAATTCCCGTATTCTGGAGACTGCATAGCGCACTCGTTACGACAATATTATTGTTCCTGTAATAATTAAGCCTCTCGCGGACCGACCTATTATATGAACAAAAGTAAACATTAAAAAGGTGTCTCTCTCGTTGCGCGCAACTTTTGTTCCGTGCTATAACCGATCCCAATAACAATCGTCAGCAAATTTTTCCATTGGATGTAAAAATAAATTCGTGTCCTTTACCCTCTGACCTTCATTCAAGTTCTGGCCACAGACATTGTCATTCGACAGTATAAACGCTCTGCACTTTCACAGGCAGCAGTGGTGTATTGGTGACTGTCAAACACCACGGCTTACAATCAGTTCCATACTGTTTGCGCCATACATATGGAAACCACCGCAAATATGAACGCCAAAAACCGATTTCCGGGGCTGTCCGCTATTGTCGCTCACTTCCGGGAATGAAAATCATTTCCGGTCTCCAATGGCTCCCGACTCCTGTGGCAGGCCTTGGTATCCTCAAACCATTATCATCATCATCATCATCAATATCATTGGGCTCAATGCCCGTAAGAGTCCGACGCCACTCTCTGTCTGAGTCTGTCTCGTGTCATGTTGCCCAGCTTCAACCGGTCCGGTCAGCAGGTCTGCTCCATACCATTAGCATCTTGGAGCACCTAGACCAACTTGTCTGATTGAAGAGAATATTGGGAGAGAGGCATGAAGGACAACCAGGGACAATGCCCGCATGTGTCCCATGCTCTCTTCCGACTCTCTCCACCGGTCTGTCCTGACCGACCTGTGCATGTTTGCTTCACATCATGACACCTTGAAGCACCTGGGGCCGCGTGTATGAGTGGTCGTACGACAGGTCGGAAATGGTAGTCAGGCCTACATTTGTCTCAAAGTCCGACTAGAAAGTTACACCCGTGTGCATGAAGAGCCTTTTCTGCCCGTAGGCCAGACGAAAACTAGTCCACCGAGCAAGCAGTCGTAACTTTGCAAGTCCGGTCTAAAGGCCCTAGAAACATGAAGTAAAATGGCGCCTGTCATTCGTCGGTTCGAAGGTGTTTTAAACGCAAGAGTCGTTAAAAATCAGCGAAATTCACTCGATTCATCCTCGGACTATGAAATGCAGAATGCTTTTTGTTCTCGCCGTCACCATTTGCAGATAATTTGCGATGAATTTGTTGAAAACGCGGAATTCCACGCGTCACGTTAAGGGGACACTCCCTTCGGTAATGAAGGTAAGATTATATTGCACCACGTATTTTGTTTCTTACGGTAACGGTGATAGTCTTAAGTGATGTGCTATTTAACCTATGTTATGCGTATCTTTAGAATTTCATAGAACAAAATAATCGGTAATCTATCACTTTAGGGTAATACATCAGTCGTCATTGCATGGATGTTAGCGCTGATAGCATACAAGTTGAATTGACGAAAAGAATTATTGCTAAATAGAAGTCGGATTTATGGAAATAATTTCTGCTTAAATAGAAGTGGGATTTATTAAAGCATTATTGCTAAGATTCGAGCTGGATTGATTGAAAATAATTGTTATTTAAATGGAAGCTGGATTGATAAAAAACAGTTAATAGAGGTTGGATTGATTAAATGAATTCTAGCCTTAATGGAAACATGATTTACTAGAATGTGTCATGTAAAAGTAGAAGCTGGCATCATAAAAAATAATTATGCTGCGCCAATTCAAAAATTAAGTATGATTTTTCTGTAAAACGACAGATTACCAAATAATCAATGTATTCATCTTAATTAGATTGATTTCATTGCGTAGGTCAGCCATAGTGTTATTTTAGATGTTCATGTATTTTCCACTTGTATAGCTCTGCTGTGCAGTATTGCCATATTTGATTAAATAAACTGTACTGGAAATTATACTGGAAGGAATGAGCTGAATATTTAGTGTACGTGAGAATTTTGAGGAATTATTTTGCAAGCTTTGCTAATTGATTGGCTACTTGTCTCAAGTGATAATGAATGAATGAATTTCAATGTATTGTATTAGAGAAATTATATTGTACGAATGTTGATTAATTTTAATTTAGCAGCTGATACTGAACACATTTTGTTAGCGGATACTGAATACATTTTGGTTATATACTAATGTTCTAGTAACCTGTGATTGTTGGCAATTATCTAATAATATATGTTTATTAATAATTAAATATGGTCTGTCATTGCAGGTTATGCTATCTTTTTGCTTCAACTATGCAACTGGAACATTTAAGAACGTCATTGGTGAGCAATTTGGGGTTGATCGCTCAATGGGAAGTCGTTACCGAGACGCAGTGACAGCCGAAGTCTTCCGAAGCAACAGGTTCATGTAACAACGGCTTGTAATATCAGACAAATTTTATGCTGTTATGTTCTTACTTCTAAGCTCTTCAATGAATAGACACAACGCTGTTGCATTTGCATTTTTCGCTTGTATGAAGGCATATAGCACAATGACATGCTTTTGTTTATTAATTAAGGGGCTTTAGCATGCTCAAGTTTATGATTACCATTACAAGTACTTGAAGTACACTTAGCAAGTGAAGGCCACTATATGCAAAGAACAGAAACTGCACTAGACTCTTAAGGCAGGTTTAACATATAATTATGTTTTCTAAGGCGTACTTTTGACTGATTGTGTTTCTGTTTGTACAGGCACCTTTGTAACGGCATGTGCTGTGTTACGGCGCCATAGAAACTGTCGTCATTATTATATTATTATTAACCAGAACAGTTACTTTAAACTTGAGCTGTTTTGAGCTACAGGATAGTGTTAACAATTGACTTCATGTAACATATTGCATGGCTTTAAAATTGCAATGGCAGAATTAAATTTTCTCAGCTGCATGTTAAATGAACAATTAATTGTGTTTTGTGAAATACAGCCTGCCAGATAATCTGTGAATGCGTGGTCTTGTACAACAGTGCCATACACTTCAACAACACCATCGACCATTTGACTTTGGACGATGAAAACAATGGGAAGATGACAACAGCACTGCAGCAATTGGAATCCAGACAGGAACGGAGCAGGCACGTTCGGCCTTGGGGAAGGCAACAAGAGACAGACTGATTAATAACCTTTTCTATGGTCAGATTTGTTGGCATGAAAACTGATTGAAACTGCTTAATGACTTAGCATACTATTTACATCCAATCTGCAGCTGAATATAGCTTTTTATTTTAAACAGAGGCAGCTAAGAACTTAATAATCTGTGAATCCAGTTCAATGTTTTCAGTATTAAATTGCACATTTTAAGTTACGCAGAAGTTAAAATGGCAATCTGGACCAGTTCTTTCTCAGCATGGTGTCTCCTTCTCTGAGGGGTAATCTCCAGACAGTTTTGTATTAATTAAGTATGTGCTAATTTGGAAATTTGTATTTCTTGACTTCTGTTTATTATGTGGTATAATGCATAATTATCTTCTATGCAGAGCTTCCAGTATTAAATGCTATGCACACCTTTGATAAAGATGATTTAGGTTGCCTGCAGTCTTTACTGTTTGATGGTCTCTTTTTATTTGCAGCTTTCAGTTCAATCGAGTTCATAGAGTTCTTGCAAGTGTGTAATGAGGCTCTGGCAGCTCTGTTATACGTTGTTTAGTTAAAATATTGCTTGTGTTCCTTGTTATTCTGTTGTGATTATGCGACTTCAATGTAAACAGTGAACTGTTCTGCACTATGCCAATATTATTATTATTACATAAATTTGTAAAACGTGGAAGGTCACACCGAAATGTACAGTTGTACTGTTAATGGATCTTCTGATTAAATGATGTGTCCAGAATGTAACACATTATCATTTAAAAAGCTATGGTCGGTCTAAAGCAGGGTTGAAAGTGAGAAAGGTCTGTCCGGGTCTGTGACCCGCTTTGATTTTCATGACCTGCCGTGACCATTGGATCTAACGTACCATAATAAGTGACTGAATGTAGATAAATTGAGAATACTATTTCCTTAAAACTCACTTTGCTGGTTATCACAAGGACTGTTGTCTTAATTTAAGTGATTCAGATGATTCATGTACAACTTTATTGATGGATGAGGGTATTCAGTACTATTGGAGTAACTCTTTAATGTAAACAGACAGCACTAATAGTTTTGCATATTATGCATTTACCAAGTCCTGTGTCATAAAAAGTAAAAACATTGTTTAGCAACTGCTTTTTTATGTTGTATTGTATTTTATCTGACCATTTATATAGCGGTTCTCATGGCAAGAGCCATTCAGAAGTGCTCCCAGTGCGTTCAACCCCAATAGAAAAGGCAGGTTTCGAGAGAAGATAAAGATGAGTGAAGACTACCAGAGAGGGTGACAGGAGATGGTCGCTAACAACTCATATTTATAGCTTAGGACTATTGTCCGACTTTGCTTCCAGATTCTGTATTTCAAGGAATGTTTTTCTCTTCAGAAGTTCAATCAGTTCTTTCTTTGCAGTGTTCTTCTCAATTTCTGAATCTAGCCATGAGTTGAACAGTTTGTTCTTGGGTGACTTTAGACAGGTGTGGCATAGTTGGCATTGATGGTGCTCATGTTCGCCATCATTGTCAAGTAAGCAATTATTTATCCAATACCATGACAAATTTAAATCTATTACAAATGAGTGTGATTCACATTATTAATCAGATTATTTTCTTTCAGTGGCAATCTCCACCACACCTATTTCACTACTATCGGAACAACTCTTGCTGCCAAAAATCTTAAATATATAGACTAGCTGAATGAATAATTATATAATATGTCAACAGATAACACTAATACTTTCGTTGTTTAATGGTCTCTCTTTTGAGCGTTGCTTTGAGTTCAAGCAAATTGATAAGAGTGTGATAACCCCTAGAGACAAAAATAGGACTTAAGAAAAAAGAGAGATATGTAGATAGTGATCCTGAAAGTAGAGTCCCACGCAGAGTTTAGAGAAGAGAATTCCATAAGGAGGGTAAAGGATCGAGTTTCAGCAACAGTGTTTCTAGCTCGTGGGACAAGCAAGTCAGCCCTGTCCAGAAATGGAGTGGTCGATGAGAAGATGCAGAAAGAGGAGAACGAATGAGATCAATTGATAGTAGATTAATGGAAGATACTATCTACTTAAAACTCGTTTTACTTGTTGTCCATAAGGACTATTGACTTAATTTTATTCATGGATGAGGTCTTGATGCTGACTATAATTTATATAGCGCCATACCTATGTGCTCAAGTTGCTACAAGGACATGACTCAGCTACCACTTTCAAAGTCAAAGACCATAACTTAATTAACCTATTTGACAAAAGCATTTCTTAAATCCTGTATAACGGCCGAATTCAAATCCTTCCACTACTTTTTTTATCTCGTGGCTTCTAAATGTTCCATTGCTGTATTTACTCTAAAATCCACCCTGGACCAAGCCGAGCGGTCAGTACCAATACAGTGCGCTTTGCAGCGTGCAGTGTAGGCCTATAGGTTGCTTCTCTTGACTTATGCTTTCAAGCATGCTTCTAATCTCTTGATCAGAAAAGTTGGCTTCCGTATTTTTTTCGGATCGCTCACCATTATATTTAAAAATCGTGTGGAAATGTCTAATTTGCGCTTTTGTTATTCGTTCGTCCAAAACTGCTTATTTACAAGGTAGACGACCACCATAAATAGTTTGGCGCATGCGCGATTAGCCTAAATCGTGTGTGCTAGTGACACTGGGTTTTACCACGCCAAGTTTAGTTTGACTACGTCCACTTTGGTCACGGCCTAAGTAGGCCATGGTCTAGGCCTTCTTCGTGCACACCGTTTTTTGACGGCTTGTAGGCCCTGACTTCGTAGGCCCGACTTTGGCGGTAGTCAGGACCAGATGTACGACCGTCCATACACGCGGCCCCAGGGTCGCTATGTCACTTGTGTTGTGGTTTTTGCGGATTTCAATCGTCTTGGTCTTTTCCTGCCAGAGTATCGCCACCCATCTGGCAAACCTTCCTCCTTTGTCCGGGCTTAGGACCAGCACAGGGACGTTGTTGGTTCCCTGTGGCAGAGGATGGATGCAGTTTAACGTCGTGCCCAGGACCCAAACCATTATGGGTCAATATATATATATAAGCATACGCAATAATGTATTCAAATGGCGCATTATTGTTCAAAGGCTGCATGCGCAATTATTATTGCACGTCAGTGTGTGAGCGTTTGTGTGCGTTAATGTGGTAGACCTACTTGTTAAAAACAATTCCAACCTATAATTTTGTTGAAACTTTTAGTTTAGTTCATTTTCTTTTCGCTTCTTTCTGAAAACTTAATTTTTTACTACCTAGCGTACAAATAACAATTAAACGCTGCAAGATCGCTAGCTTATATAAACATGGAAACAGCTGAAAAGAGGTGTTTATTATCTGGCGCGTTACAATCAATCAATGCGTCTATTTGAAGCACATAAGTTGACACATAAACAACTCAGTTTATAGGCCTACTACTACTAATAATAATAATGATGACAATTTCTATGGCGCCGTAACGCAGCGTACAAATATCAATTAAACGCTTATTTTGCGTATTATAAGCCTTGCTTTATTCTTTCTAAGCTCATCTATGACAACATAATTATTTTAAATAACCGGCATATTTTAAATAGCGGCATGCTACAAGGGCGCCTTGACAGCGACAAAGCACACATTCAGAGACAAGCGATTGACGAACTCTATAGAGGCAGCCACATGCGGCGCCAAGAGAACCAGTGGCGTAACAACCATGTAACCAAGGTGGACAAAAGCCACGGGCCCCCGAGGTTCAAAGGGCCCCCAAGCGTTTTAACTTAAAAAATCTCACGTAGATAAAATATACTTTTCCATTTATATTTTTTCAGACTTGCAGTCTGAACTAAAGCCTGTATAATTATGATGGATTATCAAGATATATATGAATATGATACGCTTTGCCCTCAGATGCATACATGTAGGGATTGATGTGTTCCTGCTTTGGGTCAAATACTAACACATCCTGCTACCCACGAAGCTCTACACAGACACCGCACATAAGCTTACAATCCCTACATGTATCTGAGGCAGCGTGAGGCAGGTGATTGGAAGACTGACAGATAAACGTATCTGTAGAGTGTAGACGAAGGTATCTAACAGGAGACAGACAGTCACAAGACCAAACTCAAGCAGACAACCAGGCTGAACTAGCGTTCAGCATAATCGGTTATCCGCTAGGGTCTATGCGCGGACCGGGGTCCGCGGCCTATGCAGCCAGGGACTTCAGAATAATAATATTTAGGTCACTGCACCCTGCATCTGATCCCCCTTCCCATCATCGCCTTAGAACTGGAAAGATATCTCTCTCATCAGATTAGTCTTCCAAACACATTAAGGTTTTCATGCGTGACAGGGTTTCGCAGATGGCCCTATCGGCTGTATAAAATTTCTAGCAGCCGCATGAAATTTTATATATTTTTTTGTGCTTCTCATCATATCTCAGATACCATATTAAATATTGCCACGTAGCCTACGGCCAAATTTCCAAATGCATTAATTTTAATATGCATTTCAGGCCTTTAGCCTAGCCTATTGTTTTCTTGTTTTCTCTTGAACTATTAATGTGCCTTAAACTGCGGATTATATATATACAGTATATAATATATATATATATATATATATATATTGACTATTATCGTGTACTACTCTATTTTAATCTAACTGCACTGACTGCAGTTTATAGCCATTTCACAATTTTCACTTTTTGGTGTCGTAATAGGTAGGGGGCTACTAGGGCCCCCGAGCTCCATTGTCCACGGGCCCCCGGCTACGTTGTTACGCCACTGAAGAGAACGACACCTGTCCAACCACCACCATCGCCACCACACAGCCACCATACACATACACCCCTAACGAGCGAGCCTCTCCATAGGCAGAAATGATCAAGTGCCTCATTATTACGGAGACAGCCACAATGCAAAGATAAAAGGTAAAATAATTATGTTGTCATAGATGAGCTTAGAAAGAATAAAGCAAGGCTTATAATACGCAAAATAAATAAAATGTGAGTTAGGCTATATGTTTGTTTTTTAATCGGTATTGAGAAATATATGCCGTCTAAACCTCGAAGGTCATAATAGTCCGCAACTAAGTGATCCACCAACTTCAGTTTTAAAACGACGAAATAAATCTATTTCTGAAGTGGCATATAATACTGCCGCCAATACATTGCAATAATTATATCATGCGTTGCACTAGGCCTATATTAAAAAGCCTACAGCAGCCAAATCTCCTATCACGACCACATGAAATCGTACGCTGCAGATTGAACAGCACTGTATTATTATTGAACAGTCAATTACATTAATTTTAACTTTACATCTGGGCTGTTGACTTATATATAACTAGCTGGGGTACCCGGCGTTGCCCGGGAAATTTAGGATTCGACCCGTTCAGGCCACAACCCAACCACACCACACCTCCACCCCACCTCCACCCCACCCCGTACACCCCACCCCCATCCGCCCCCGCTTCACCCCTCCACGCCACCATCACCCCATCCTCACCACACCCACACCTCCACCCCAAAACCCCTCACCCCACCCCACCCCGTACACCCACCCCCTCCACCCGCCCCCGCTTCACACCTCCACCCCTCCACCTCACCCCACCCCCCACCCTCACCACACCCCCACCTCCACCCCTCCACCCCACCTCCACCCCACTCTCACCACATTCCCACCTCCACCCCCAAACCCCCACCCCGTCCACCCCACCCCGTTCACCTGCCCCATCCCACCCCTTCCACCCAACCACACCTCCACCCCACCTCCACCCCACCCCGTACACCCCACCCCTTCCATCCGCCCCCGCTTTACCCCTCCACGCCACCACCTCATCCTCACCACACCTCGCCTCCACCCCAAAACCCCCCACTTCCACCCAACCCACCCCACCCCGTCCACTCCACCCCGTTCACCCGCCCCATTCCACCCCTTCCACCCTCCACCTACCACCTCCACCCACCCTTCACTCACCCCCTACCCTCCACCCCACCACCCGAACCTACAGCCCAAGCCAGCTCTCACCCCACCCCACCCACATCCTCCACCAACACACTCCAAACTCACCCACCCGACAACGCCCCACCACACTCCGACCTCCACCGGTACGCCACCCGTGAAATTAGGGCTTTGGGGGGGAATTTTTTCCACCCCAACCCCACGAAACCCCTCCCCACCCCAACCCCACAACACGCCACCACTAACTCCGACCTCCACCGGTAGGCCTATGCGTAAGTTGACTATAATTATAGTAGGACTTTACAGCAAAGCGGATTGGAACATATTTACATCAGCTGCGTTTATATAATGGCCATGCAAGCGTTTAAAAAGGTGTTTAATAAACTTAGGATTTTTGCTCCCACTCTAGCCCCCATGGGGGTAGAGATTAGCCAACCCCTCTACGGTGTGGTTCTGATGGTCTTCTGTCTGGGTACAAAGTTTGAAATCAATCGCTGCGTTTTAGTGAAAAAATTCCTGGGGGTTTCGTCCCCCACCCTGGCCCCCATGGTGGTAGAGAATCGCCAACCCCTCCACTGGGTGTCCGACGCCGAGACGGACAGAGTAGTGAAGGTTTGGAGTGAAAATGTCAAAAACTGTTGAAATGCATTCCGGTCAAACACACACACACACACACACAGACAGAATCTTCTCTTTATTAATATAGATTGCTTATAGATCAATTTTAAGGGTGTCTATAGATTAGGACAGACGTGCTATGTGTGTGCATAGCAGCCAATTTTGAACTTCCTCTCACGACCACATGCAATCGTATGCCGCAGTTTGAACAACGCTGCATCTAAATGGCTTGGCGATACTAATCATCTTTGAAATGGGAGTGACGTTAAACATGACATTGTAACAACAAGAAGAGCAAATCATTTAGCGATTAGAATCGGCTACAAATTTCTAATCAGTTAGAATTACAGTCGGAATAATTGGTAATAATTAGAATTAACTTTTTGTCTAATCGATCAGCAAATTGAATGGAAACTAATAGATTAAATAAATATCTGATTTATATAATAATTATTATGCCATATAGACTATGCCTGTTATAACTTGTATATGTGAGTGTAGGTGTAAGTTATACACATATTCATTTCAAGAATTTATATAGCGCCTCTTCAAGAAATCCACTCAGAAGCGCATAGTGCTCAGTGCTCACATAATACATCATAGATATTATATATATAATATTCTATGGTATTATTCTATTTATAAATATATAGACTTACTATTTTCGGTACTTTATATTATTTGAATCATGGTGTGCCATGACGAACTATATGACGAACTCTTCGACGAACTATAGTCGTCGCTATACCAATGACGTCGTAAAAATTTAATGGCGTCGCGTTTGACGGGCGGTTGCAATGAAAGAAGCCTTAGAAAAAAATATTGTTTCTGTTTATACAAAGTCCGTATCACTAAAAACACCGCTAGACAATAATCTCCAGCAGCCAACTGAATTAGTTATACGAGTGTCGGATTTATTGAATTTGCTTTACATGTTGAGTCAACTCGAAACTTTCCAACTGAGTGCAAAAATGTTTATCGAAAAGGTTATGAATAAAAAAACCGGAAGCCAGGAATAAGCTCATCGATTATGTGTGTTAAAAATTAGCCATGAACTGTTCATGATGTCGTTCTGTAGGTTAGCTATGTAGGCCTATAATAATTATTATGAGGGGTTAACATGTTGCCTATATTAACCTCTGCAGTCTGCAACATTAAGCGCCATGCATTACTCACTATTGGCAAGTAAGGAGCTCTTGTTAGTGGGACTTAGGCCTCTTCAAGTCGTTCTTTTCATGAACTTTTTTCAAATGCAGTTACCAGAATTGTATTAATCTTTTCTAGCCCAGATCAATACAGTATTGCTTTAATACTTGCCGATATATAATCATGCGAACTTCAACCTTAACTAAAAGCGATAGCAATTTTGACCTGCACAAAAATCTAAAGAGCTTGTCCATCTTCCATTTCTTCCGTTTTTATCTGTGTTTCTCATCTCCGAAAGCCGCATGTGATGCTAATGTGCACTAAGAAATACACAGGTTATTAAGAGAAACACGAGCATACGCGACGAGCTACTGCGTGTCACACCTGATGCCACTCTGAATTTTTTTAAAGAAAGGTCACATCAGGCCCTAAGAAGGCTAGAAAAAGCTAGACCGACTTCACGTTGAGAAACACGTGAAATTTTTTGACGGAATGTGTTTCTCATTGTCTTTGAAATTTCTGATCTTTCTTAAATCTTAAATTCTGACGACATTTTTCTATTGTTTCGTCTGCTTTAGCCTACACACTAATGGAGCGTACGCTACATTTTGTGGGGAGCGTATATTTTGTGAAAATGTCTGAAAAACAACCCTGAGAAAAAAAACTAGATTCGGAGAAAAAGCCTGTAGAAACCTAGACAAGACCGAAAAACATAGATCTACACTGTGTCCGGAAAAAAACAACCAGTTTTGTAAATATGAAAATAAATAGTAAATATTCATCGATTTTCACAATTCAAACACCATTTTAATCCTGACATATTTCTCTAACAATTGTGAAAATATAAAAGTTCCAGTCCAAATAATGACGTCATAATGACGTCAGTTGCATCAAAATGCATATAGCCGGCCATTCATGCATGGTTCGGTTGGTATTATTGGCTTTTGGTAAAACGGAAATCCATTTAATAGAACCAGAAGTGAAAATAAATGCAGCTTATTAGAGGGATTGTCTGCTCTATAAAAAAGTGGTGCCTGATATCCGAGAATATTCGGAACAATAGCCTACACATTTCAACAAAATAGCGCTTCAGCTCACTGAGTTCGTGAATCTGTTGATCTGTTGACTAAAAAGACTCGGAATTCATTCATCTTAATCTTTGGCCGCAAAACGGCCGCCCGCTTAAATCCCACTGATAATAAGAGTTGGAGATTGATGGAGGAGAAGGTGCAGGCTACAAGACAAGGATAAGAGACATTGAAGAACTCCGTAAGCGAATTGTTAACGCCTCGGAGGTTTTGATAAGCTGGTTATCGATGCTGCTGTTGGGTATTAGCGCGACCCTTTTGACGCTTATGTTGAAGCCAAAGGTGTACTCTTTGACCACAAATTGCAGTCTGACATAATTCAGATATAAAAATAAAATTAAACTTACATTTATTATTGATAAATTACATGATAAAATATTGAAATTGTGGATGATTTTGCGCATTTATCTCTTAAATTTGACTTTTTGTGCAAATGACGTCATTATGACGTCATTATTTGGACTGGAACTTTTATATTTTCACAATTGTTAGAGAAATATGTCAGGATTAAAATGGTGTTTGAATTGTGAAAATCGATGAATATTTACTATTTATTTTCATATTTACAAAACTGGTTGGTTTTTTTCCGGACACAGTGTACGTGGAAAAGCTATGATCGAGTGACATCCCTGCTCCGTCTTAAAAATACTTGGCACAAGTTGGCAGGTTGGTATGCCTGGAGTGGGGTTAAAATTTGCGCATCCACGCTGCGTCCGCTTGGCCCGGAAGTGCGCAAGGTCCTGTGGGATCGTTTTTGTCGGCTGCCTCTTCCTCATCCAATCCCCGGGTCATAGGTGCATGCACCGTTTTGCGATGTCCCGACCTCTTGTTTCCGGAATGTCCGCTATTGTCGCCCACTTCCGGAAATGAAAATCATTTCCGACCGAGACTGGTTCCCCACTGTTTGCTGGCCGTGTCCGCTTGAATGCGACGCCTGGTGGACGCTGACGTGTATAATCAGCTCATCGGCCGAGACTTGGCCCTGTTCTATGCAGTATTCCCCTACTTTCGCAGGGCCGGAACTTCTTGCTTCTTATACATAGGCCATGTATAATTTTTATGACGCACTTATTTGCATACGTACCGACCGACGTGCACACAGGCCTACATACATTATATGCATACAAATTCATATATAGGCTATATATACATAATACATACATATACAATTATACACATATTACATATATATATATATAAAATACTAGCTGTACCCAGCCACGCGTTGCTGTGGCAAAAAATACCTCCCCTACCCCTCCCCCTCCCTCGTCCCCTCCCCTCCCCCCTTTCCCTCCCTCTCCCCCTCCCCTCCCCCTCCGCGATGGCCACGCGGATCACGCCATAAAACGCTTGAGCAAGAAGGCCGTAATGAAATGCGAAGGCCGTAATGAAATGCGCTAAAGAAATTTACGGAACAAACATGCCTGAATTGGTATGCAAGGCTTATTGACGGACGTAGGCTGTGTGTTGAAAACGGCGGAATTTGCAAAGTTGCTTTTTTAGCTTAAAAGATTGCGCTTTTTCCCAAAAATCATTCTGACAACCCGGCCGTGTTGGAACTAAACGTTTTGGTGAAGTTTCCAAAGCAATCAATGAAGAAAGTTCGGAGATCTTGCGTCAGGTGCCAAACGCGGTTAGATTTTTATATATATAGATATATGTTTTGTGTAGCCTAAATAAATGCAGCATTTGCATTATTGTTTATAATTATGTGAACACTGCACTTGTTATAGCGCTGTATCGGAGTTTCACGCCGAAGCGCTGAGCAATATTATTGCGAGTGAAGGACTTGCCAAAGGTTTCCAAGAAGCAGCTTGAGGTGGATTCGAACCTGCAATCCTCCGGCTGCAAGGCAACGAACATGCCCACTACACCACCGCGCCCAATTATTGTTCTACATAATATTAATTCAACGTGCATACATGTAGCCTACAGCCGCTACACTAACTAAACGCACAAGAAGGCTATATTAATACAAGCATGTACTTCAATGCATTTGCAGTTTTGCACAGACATGTGCCTCACTGCCCTTTGCCATGTTGTGTGGCCTACTTCCTGGCAGCGAGTCGAGTGACCTTTGCTCTTTCGGATCTCGATCCATCCGAATTTTATCTAGGCCCCCATACATTCGGACTCCCCCCCCCCCCCCCCCCCCGTAACCCTTCGTCTTTCTTTTCAATAGCAACAGCGTGACAACAGCGTCGTCTGCATCTCATAACCGAACTTTATTGGAGTTCGGTGTTATTCCGGAAATTGCGTTCACTGTGACAGCGCATGCGTCGTGACCTATTCCGTGTTTGCCCAAGGCCGCGAATTTCCCACCATCTCCAACGCAGATCGCCGGATCTTGACGTTGGCGCATGCGCACCGGAACTACTTTCCACCGAACGCGATCGGCGCAAGAATATTTCTACAGTGCAGCGGACGGGCCAAGGGGTCGCTTTGAAAATGTCTGTTTTGTAGTTCGCGCTGTTTCATTGCTCTTTCCGCTTAATGAATCAATCTTTCGTTAACAGAACACGATATCATAATTTGGGATTTTTCCCGCTCCGTTTGAAAGATTGTCGGCGATTTGTCGCCTTGCTTGCATGATCAGTGCTTTCCTGTGATCTTTGAAGTGAAATTTGCAAGCGCTCATAGCGCTTCGACATCAGCATCAAACTACTGTAGACTGTGTAGACTAGGTTAGGTCTAGGCTATCTAAAATAATTCTAAACCATTCTCAGATTGGTATGAATCTAAGATTATGTTAAGTGTTAGATCTGTTTCTTTAACGGACCATCAACAGAACACTAAGAGAGCATTGTCTTTAATGGACCATTAAAGGAACATTGTTCTTAACGGAACATTAAAATGGAACATTCGCAGAGCCTTACGTCCACGGAATGTTGACAAAAGCGTTAACGGAACAACGGGAACATTAACAGATTAAACAGAACCTCAACGGGACACTAACGGAACATTAGTGGAACCTTACAGGACCATATTATATAAAACATCAAAAAAACAGTAACAGTAGCCTACATTAACAACACTAACAGAACATTAAAGAACATTATACAGAACATTACCATAATATTAGTAGGCTACAGAACACTAACAGACCTGCGGGACGTTTATTCTCTTGGTTAACCATGCACGTTCTAATGACCGCTTCATTTGTTTTTCTTTTCTCAATAGGATACCATTTTCAATGAACGCACCAATACACGAGACAATACACGAGACAATACACGAGACAAAACACGAGACAATGCTGCAAGTCGTATACACGCAATCCGTATGCAAGTCGTGCGGCAATCTCGAACGGATGGTCGCACAATTGCAATCTCTGAGGCATCTCCGAGACATGACTGAACTCTATTTTACGAAAGACATTATCCAACGAAGTCATTCTCGCCTCCTCCGTCTATCTATAGGGGCAGATCTTGTAGGATAAAGGTTCTGTTGTATATAATATGTTTTCATGGACTATATTCCTTATTCTCGCTCTTGCTCCGTCTCAGTTTTGATCAGTCCATCGTATAGAATGCATGGGATTGTGTATTAAAAATTCGTTACATCTTCAGCGGGCATATTAGGCATTTTTAAATCCGCATTTTTAAACTCGCATTTTTCTATTTGTCCCAAGTTGTTGTGAATAGCCTATTTATTCCTTTTGATTATTTTATAGGCTTATTATTTAATTGAAGATGATAAATGATGTAGTATTGTATTTTACTCGTTATAAGTCTATCGTAGACTCGTAATAAACTTGTAATTTACAACGCGATAATACTCAAAAGATATAAAGATAATGATAGCATGTATTCAATCATTCTGTGTCTTGCTGTGTCGTGCAAGATAAGAGTTTGTTCCGATTACAAAAACTTTTTATTATATCTCGCTGTCTCTATCTGTCTCTCCCTCTGCCCATCTGTCTGTCTGTCTGTCTGTCTGTCTATCTGTCTGTCTGTCTGTCTGTCTGTCTGTCTGTCTGTCTGTCTGTCTCTCTCTCTCTCTCCTCTCTCTCTCTCTCCTCCCTCCTTCTCTATCTCTCTCCTCCCTCCCTCTCTATCTCTCTCCTTCATCTCTCTCTCTCTTCTCTCTCTCTCTCTCTCTCTCTCTCTCTCTCTCTCTCTCTCTCTCTCTCTCTCTCTCTCTCTCTCTCTCTCTCGCAACCGGACTCCTTTTAAAAAACCTGATTCGACGCAGCGCTCGTGGATAAGCTAGCTGGTGCCCTAAGCGTGTGGCGATCGAGCGACGCCTATTGAAACATATATATAGCTATGCAGCTTACGATTATTATCATTATGTTCGTTTATTGGTAACAAAAAAGCGGTAAAGACACTGCTAGCCTATCTGGTGCAAAACGCAATCGATCAAATTTAATGGGATATAATTATATGCATGCGTGACAGGCTGCGTCTAAGATTGTCTCTATCCAAGTTTATTGAATTTATCTTTGAATGAGTGTAGCCTACAAAAAAATGCAAAATACATTAAGAATGAGTTCAGATGATCTTTATCTATTTTATGTTTATATACTAAAGCTAACGAGATCAGCAGATTTGTCATCATTAATGAGCATGGGGTGACTTTTTATAGTCGATACAAAACGCGTAAGATGTGTAGGTAACTATAGGCACATACTATTAATAATAATAATAGCCTAGGCCCTACAAGAAGTCGTCTGCAAAGACTCACCTGAAAAAGCGATCCAAAGAATCGTTCCAACCATTACTCCATCCAGCATCAAGTCTCGACTGAACAGCAGAGCGAAACGGATATATAGCTATAGCTACTCGGTTTCACGGAATTTCGGGGATTTACAGGTAAATCGGGTATAATTATTTCTGTTAAATGGTTGTTTATCCACAACGAAAACAACTAATCGTTAATGACTAATTAGTGGAAAGACGGGTAGTCTATACGAGAACAAGGCGTTAGGCTTTGGTCCTTAGGCGTTGCATGTGTTTTAAGTCCAAGCGAGAGAGAGTGAACGACTAAAGAAGATGTTGAACGCTGTTGCATTGGCCGATCCATCTACTTCCTTCCTCTGTCGCTAAATGCAGCAATGCATGCGCTCTCGCTACATCATCGCCCCATCGATAAAATGTGCATTCGCTCGCCTGCTTCTATCCGTCTATCGTCTGCTTGATTGTATGCTCGTCTGTCTGTCTGTTGGTACGTCTGTCTTTGTGTCCGTCTGTTAGTCTGTCTGTCCATCCGTCCGTTTGTTTGTCTGTTTGTCTGTCTGTCTGTCTGCTTATTGTTCTGTCTACTGTTCTCAGTTTCTGTCCGTCCATCTGTCTGTATTGCTGTACGTATGTGTCCGTCTGTCTGTCCGTCCGTCTGTCTATATAGTTCGTCCATCCGTCTGTCTGATTGTCTGTATGTGTCCGTCCATGCCGTTGTCATCTTTTGCAAAGACATCAACAGTCGCTATGCCTCAGCACGAGCAGCCTCAGCAGTTGGGGACCGAAAGAATTGGACGAATGCGATGGATGGTTGGGTGGATCAAAGGATGGATTGGATTATCATGTGGGTGGATGGGCAGATGAGTGGGTGGATTGAAAGATAGGTTGAACGATGAATGGGTGCAACCATAGGCGTACGGGAGGTTTCAGAAGTGGGGGGGCAAAGATTGAACTTCTGCCCGAAAAATTTATCCGGCCAAAAAGTTGGTCGTCCGCGACTTTTTTGCCCGAAAAACCAGATTTGCCCGAAACTTGACGACCTTTTTTTTTTTTTTTTTTTTTTTTTTTTTTAGTCGTCCGCGACTATTTTTGCCCGAAAAACCAGACTTGCCCGAAACTTGACGACTTTTTTTTTTTTTTTTTTTTTTTTTAGTCGTCCGCGACTTTTTGCCTGAAAAAAACCACCAAACTTGCCCGAATTTGGGGGGGCAATTGCCCCCCCTGCACCCCCGCCTCGTACGCCTATGGGTGCAACTGAATGTTTGGATAGATAGGCGTCACTAAAAGCTTCCGTATCTCTGCAGCGACTGCAGCAGCCTTAAACTGGTTGTCTTCTTTTAATCAGTGTAACCGCAATCAGCAGGTTGGCAGACAGCAGGACCGCTCGGTCTGAACCCGCTGCTAGGATGATCGCATTGTTTGATTGCCACAGGAATAGTCTATATACCTGCCCTCGATTCTGTATTATTTCCAGTATTTACATCGCCAATTAGACTATTAGTTGGCATAGCCTGTAGCTATAGGCGCCGAATCACTTTAGAAAGTTTATAGAGTTCAATAATATTGCAACATAATACGAACGTAAGTATGCTGTCACACACAAATTGCATACAATGATTAATCAGGTAGGCCTAAATTAAAGCAATGCTTCTCAAAAGTTCTCATATAGGCCTACGTGTAATGTGTAAATGCATGCCACTGAATGCATGGTTCTGTTTGAACTGTTTCAATGGATAATCGGCTATTTATAAACCGAGATATTAAGTCTGCAAGAGGCATATTTTGTTGGGTCGCGACAATAATGCTTAATGTCTTATCTTTCACTTTCTGGCATCGACCTCGCACGCAGTCATGTGTAGGCCTAATACACAGCGTAGCCTATAGTATAATGCTCCGAACAATAATTAGCCTATTGTCTGCAGATTCATTTACAAATCGGTCAGAAATTCTGAGAACATCAATTCTTTTCTTGAGACTTGAGCATTATATAGGCCTTAAAGTGTGGTTGGACGGTCGATCATGGACGGCGTCCATGCACTTATTCTCAAAACCTGAACGCCGTCCTGCCACTTATTTCGCTGCAGCACATAGGTCTATTGGAAAGTTAAGGAGCGTCCATGCACTTCCTTTTTACAGTTTTAGGCGATGCATTTAGGCTAAGCACATAATAATTATTATAGGCCTACTTCCTCTGCTGACCGAAACTCAAGTGCAATGTGACGCATTAGGCCATAAAAGGACGTAATTTTATTGTGTAGGCCTAGGCCCTAACAGGCTAACACTCTATTCTTTAGACCTACAGCAGCGCGGTGACAATATGATAAAATTATGATCGGCGTCCAGCGAGTCTTTTATCCGTTTCATACATTTTTGTGCAGAAAAGATAATAATGATTATTATATTAGGCCTATAGGCCTATCCTCGCAATTGACAAAAATGTAGTTTGTATCACAAAGCAGTTATCGTCTTAACTGGGCTTTTTTTTAACGTGCAGCTGTACACAAAATGTGCAGTTGTAGAAACACTTCTGTATAGGCCTAGTTCAAACTAGCAATGATGGGAAAGGAAAGAAGTTGTGCAGTTCTAAAAATTCCTTTATTTTTATTAAACAGCGCTGCCCCGGCCGGCAAAACCTTTATAGGAGCGATATAGCTGCGATATCTCGATGCGATAGCACTATATCGCAGCTATATCGCAACGACTATACTAACCCGATATCGGGAGGCTATAGCTTTGTCCGACGTCCGATATCGGAAATCGATCTAGTATAGCTGGCGCTATATCGAACCGATATATGTGCTATATAGCATGCGATATCGGTCCGATAATGACAAACGCAGTGACCTATATCGAACCGATATATGTGCTATATAGCATGCGATATCGGTCCGATAAAGACAAACGCATTGACCTATATCGAACCGATATATGTGCTATATAGCATGCGATATCGGTCCGATAAAGACAAACGCAGTGACCTATATCGAACCGATATATGTGCTATATAGCATGCGATATCGGTCCGATAACGACAAACGCAGTGACCTATATGCTGGCCCACGGCTGCACGTAGGCCTACAGCGCACGCCTGGAGGGCCCGCCGCAGCTGGTGCCTGTTCAATCTACCTAATTACGCTGCTTCTCCCATACGATGCGTGCTGACAAACATTGCACGTACGTGGCACATACAGTATATGACCTAGAATATAAGATCCGATTTCGTTAAAGGTTATAGTTGGCGCTATATCGAAACGATATCGTTCCGATAACGACAAACGCTGCAGTGATCTATACGGGCCTACAGCTGCACAGCGCACATGCATCCCTGGAGAAGAGTGGCGATCTCGAGTACCCGCAGCCTGCAGAAGTAACGTGCACGGTGCGGCTGGCGAGGACGAATGAGAAATTAGAAGGCTACAGAGCATGCTCAGAATTAACTACAAATAACAACAAAATGTCTAATTTGCCTAGAACATAGACATGTATTAAGCTATATATATATATAGTCAGCATGTCAATAAGTGATAAAAGAAGTGCAGTAAACAGCAGACTACAGTTGTATGTGTACATCACAAATAGCATATTGACGACTGAAATTGTTACGACTAGCACGCCATCTGCCGTTGAAACTATAGAAGGGCTTGTTAGTGTTTTAGTGTTCGTTTCATATTGACCGAACTCACATTAGGCAGCCAGGTCAGTATGAAATCATATCGGCCAGGCCAATGCAATAAACGAACAGCCCCTTAATTATATTTAATGAGCAATAAGCTGGTCAAAGTATAGATCAGTGGCTCTCAACCTGTGGTCCGCGGCCCACAGCCATCTGGCTGGCGGTCCGCGAGCAGACCCTAAAACTTATATTTTTAAAATTATAGAGCAAAAACAGATAAATTTTTCCAATTTTTGAAAATTTCTTTGTTTTAATGGCTGCATGACAACATTAATATTTGTAATACCCTATACTTAGTTAAGGAAAAAAATCAAAATTTAATTCACTTATAGCAAATGTTGGAAATTTATGGGGTCACATGTAGGCCAGCAGTACTGCGGTGGTCCTTGGCCCAGAGAAAAAATTTGTAAGTGGTCCTTGAGTCTCGAAAGGTTGAGAACCGCTTGGCTAGATCACTTAACATCTGTTTAGTGCTAAAAAAGCAATCACGACCAAAAATATTTTAAATGTTCAATAACGAGTTAGAATAATTAATCCAAATTGCATATATAAATCATAGAAACACATACAATATATGCCTTAAATAACATATATCACTGAGACAGAACATTTGGAATATCATCTAGCGAGAATATTATTCCTCGTTAACAGGATTCGTATCTCTCGCTTCAAGTTATCATCATCATCATCCGACAATTCATTATTAATAACATGACCATGAGATATGAAATTCACTGACAAATTCAAGCTAAATCTTTTGAATAGTAAAACATATGGGAACACGTACGTGATGACAATTTTCTTACATTTAATTAAGAAGATGCTCTTAAGATGAAATTCTTTGTTAATGATCATATGCATGTGCAATGTTATGCATTGTGCCTAGTGCAGGTCAACTGTAAGGAGTCATTTAATTATGAAATCATAATAATTCTAATTTGTTACAAGAACTCTTAACGCAATAGAACAATGCCGGAAGATGATTAACGATGAAAGAAATGGTGGTAGCAAGTTCCATGGACACACTGCTACATGTATAAAATTACAAATCCTGCGACTGAAGCTCATGAGAAACAGGAGTTTGTGGTTCTTGCCCCTCTTCGACGCCACATTCTAAGAGGTGTTCAGGATTCGCATCACCGCCACGAGGTTCTGCAGTTAGGACAGATTTGTCCTCATCATCGGAACGTTGTCGACGACCACACCCACGTCTAGCATCATCAGCACCACCTCTAGGTCCACTGGCACGAGTTGCCTCCTTGCCAACATCCTTGTAGAAGTTGTTGAAATGGACAGCCATATTCTTCTGGAAATTAGGAAATTTCGCATTGATGACATCATTCAACAACTCCCATACTTTTGATGTCTTCAAGGTAAATTCCTTATTGCCTTTAGCGCCAGCCCAACTCATACAGTTCCTAGCGAACCTCTTCGTGAAGAGACGCAGGCAGGCACTATGAACGTATTCTCTCTCTACAGTGCCGAATGCACCACGAGTAATGAAATCCCGCAACTGCGATCGGTTCACTGTTAACACATCATCGTCGCCGTCAGTGAGCCAAGCCTCCAATTCAAGATAATCCTGCCTAACCTGGACAGGGAGCTTGTCGCGAATATGTCTTGCGAGTTCAAGTGATACAATCGCTGCAGCTTGAACAGTTGCACCAACTGCAGCAGCTCCCGTGACCCGGCCAGCGATGCCGAATTGACGTTTGATTAGCTGGAAAATTAAATCAAGCAATAAATCATTAAATATAATAAAAACTTTATGCTTTTCACTAGGTGAAAAGCTAGCTATAGCCTCATCATCATCAGTTTAACGCTTCCTGTTTTCATGCCTCACAAATATTGGAAATAAATATGAAATAAATATCTAATATTGACATTTTGCATGAATGACCTTTCTCAATTATATCCTTGTCGTGACCCTTGCCTTCGCTGTAATTATACTTTAGATGCCAGAACCTGTACACTTTGAGTTCTTCAACTCCTCACAAGTGTCAGTGAAAATGCTGCTTAAAAGTAAGCAATAGTTAGGAAATACTAAATCACATGTACACATACCACTAGGTCGTGTCTAATTGCCACGTTGTCGGCAGCGAGTCTTGTTACATCATTGACCATCAAGTCCAATTTTTGGTCAAGTCGTGCCAGCATCGTCATGATATCGGCAGTTGTGACTTTCGCTGATGTTGTTGGAGTCACGACAGGATTGGACAGTGCAGCTACAGTCAGAGTGGCAATGGTGGCTGTCACGGGCCTTGTCGGACTCACAAGAGGAGCGGGTGCAGAAATTGGAACAGTGGATGTGTTGGTGTTGACTCTTGCTGAAGTTGTCGGAGTCTCAACAGATGCAGAAGTTGAAATGGAAGTAGCGACTTGCTCGTTTCTCTTCGGAGTCACGAGAGGAGCGTACGTCGTAGCAATGGTGGTGGTGACTGCCACTGAAGTTGTTGGATTGTCGACGGGTTCAGAAGCTGGAGAGGCTGCAGTCGTGGTGGCATTGGTGACTGTCGCGGGCTTTCTCAGTTTCACGAGAAGAGCTGGCGTAGATCCTAGATCGGTAAAAGTGTTGGTGGTGATTGCCTGGCAATGCACAATTGCATATGGTCACTAATGCATAATTGTATTATATATGCACAAATCCAGTATTAAAGACAAATTCATTGAAACAACAGTCACAGTGTTTTGAAATTATGTCAAACTGAAGTGAGTCACATTGATAAAGATAAAGCCATAGTAGACACTGAATCGACGTGGGCTGGTGACTTGAAGTCCTCCGTGTACACCAGGGGTGGCCAACCTTTTGTTGCACAAGGGCCACTATAAAGTTTGGCAAGCACCCGGCGGGCCATGTGTTTTTTCTCACAGCCTCAAAAGTACAAGTATAGTGTATATACAGGGTGGACCAAAAAATATCCGCCCTACGTTTTTCCTAAACTTTTGGTCAAAAGTAGAAATTAAGTTACTAACTTCAGTTGTTGGATTCACGACTGGTTTCAGCGTTGATACGTGTGCAGCTACAGTCAGGCCCGGCGTAGCACCAATCGGTCCAGTTGACGTAGCTGTTGTCTTTACTACCATGCCAACACGACCAGCAACCTCACCCGCCGCTTTCACAGTACCATTAGATTTACTGTAAGACCTACTAACACCCCCAGACATTCTATTGCCAGTGCTACCAGCCTTATTAGCTCCAGTTCTTCGTGTAGCCAACCGTTGTCTTTTGACATCCTTCTTAGGATCGTATTCTTCATCTGAAGACACATCCATCTCACTCTGAAACGCATATTTAACTGAGTATAAGTCATATGCCACACATTTATGAACACTTAATAATAACTTATAACAACGATCTGTGTTACATTACACAAGGTTTGCTTTCTGCTGTAATATTTGTAAGCAAGAAATGACCAGCCGCTCTAACAGTGTATTTTATTACTACGACTGCTTGCGTTGATTGGTAAATGTGTGTGTGGGCTACGTGATCACAATCACCAAATTGTTTTTAAGAAATGCAAATTGGTGCTTTAGACACATTGCAGACTATTGACATACATGTGTAATCCTTATATTAATTAATTTCTGGGCATGGGATTTGAACTGTGTTCCAATCCTTTAAATCCCTGTAAAAGCTAGTGTTAGTTTCCTTCTCATCAATAATACCAAATTAATATGTTGTTATAATTCAGTGAACTGAAAAGAGGCGGTATAGAAATACACAAATACAATACTAAATAGTGATATTATTGATGTAAAAATAATTGGCATTCACATTCACCTCTATTGCATTACGCTCTCCCAGAACGTGCCGCACTGAGAATGCCAACACAGCATTTCGAAGCCTCTCCAGACGTGTCTCTTCATCGGTGTCAGGTCGATCTCCGATGTCTCGGCAAAACTTTACTGCCATCTCGTAGCTCGTTGTGTGCACCTCTGGAAAGTACAGACTTGAGACTTCATATTTGTCCCACTTCTTACCACCAATTGCATCATTCTTCTGAACATAATTTTTCGCACATGACTGTCGGTTCTTGAACGGGTAATATGCCTGCAAAACGTCATTGTCATCCACTTCTAACCAGGTTTCAGGTGTTTGCCAGATTTCCTGTTCGTCGTCATCACTTCTTTTGCAGGCAACAACGGTATAGAACTAAAAGCAAATGAGTACAATATAAATATACATATTCGGCAAACCGGTGTACATACAAACTTACATAAATACACTACTATACCCCATGTCATGACTCGTGTAATAGCTGTATTGCAGCAACATGATCATCGTCTATTGGAAGATGTGCACATTTCCGCCATCTTTTATCAAATGTAGCAAAGAACACTTCGTCCGACAACTCAGAGACAACGCGAATCCCAACATCTGTTGAGTCTACCGGCACATCAAAAAGTGGTTCCACCTTTTCATACACACTGTACACTATATACAGTTCTCCTAGGGCATTTGCTGCCAATAGGTTGCGCACAACACAGACATGGTTGTCAACTATGAAACAGCAGTCACTCTGGTCTGTCCTGTAACTGGAAATATGTATATGGTCAACCTGGGCACCAGTGTATTGGAGCAGATCAGGTCTTCCCTCGATCTGTGGTCCATTTTCGTGCCGATGTTTTAGTATTGTTCTTTTTGATGGGAGTGTGTCGCTGAGTTCTCTTTCGGAAAGTCGACGCACTACTTGCTGAACAACATGGTGTGACTTGTGCACCATTCTCTTTAATTTGCCAAGATAACTTTCAAACGGAAAGGCGGAGAAGTTATCAAGCACTCCAAAGATACGTGCGTCGTCTGTGATGTGACAGTGCGCGTGAACACTGTACACACATTTGTTGCCATAATACTTGACATAATCGTTTACAAATTGCTCCAACCAGCTGCTGGCATGATCAATGTAAACGGCTAGTAACTCATCAGAACAAAGACAACGAATAGCTGTTAACAGTAGCTTAAAGTGTTCGTACATCTTATTGTCCAGCACATCCTTCAATATAACTGGAGCAAGGTACAATAGGAATTGCCTTGCCTCTGTTGCCTTCCATGAATCGCACTCGTTGATCGCGCGACACTTACGCTGAAATTCATGAGGCATTTTCGCCGCAAGATTGACGACAGCTGCTTGTAGTGCGTTGATCGTGGGACGTCTAACACTAAACGGAAAAGCTTTCGAGTGTAACAAGCCATTTTGCCAGTCCCTTGCCATCCTTCGGACAAGACCAAGAAGTGTCAGATGCATATAGTCTATTGGGAATTGGCTCACCATGCCGACTTGTAAATCTCTCAGTATACAGTCCTGCAATCTGTACTCGTTCGGAAGTAACAGAAGCTCAAAATCTGCATCGCATCGCCTTGGTGACTTGGTGTTGTTGAAGGTCATCCGCCTTTCCTTCGTATACAATCCCTCGACAGTACACTTATCGCATCCATGGTGATAGTTCACATGCCTCGTGCTCCTAACTTCTGCGCGAGCGGGTGCATCACAAATGAAGCTGTGAATTGTTACTTTGCAAGTGACACCTGCTGAAATTGCTACACCGTTCTGTTGAATAGAAGTCATTTCCTCAATGAATGGTCGCAAGAACTCGTTGAAATCATTAGGTTTATGTCGAGCGCCATACAGTGCAACAATGAAAACAGGTGAAATAAACGGCTTCACAACACGGCAAAGTATGGGCCACATACACTGTTTACCACTGTTGAACAAAGGTACTCCGTCAATATTATACTGCAAATGAAGCTCGGTGTTATTGTCAACTTGACAGCTATGCATTCTTGATAATGTTGATCGCAGAGATCTGGCCAAGGACAGGTACACATAACTTCCTCCACATTTATCCTCCACACTGTAAGCGAGATTTGTTCGCAGCAGTGTTCGAGGGTCCAGTGGGAGATCTGGATGATTGTGAACTCGCAGACCACCAAGCAGATCTTTCATTGCTTCACGGGTGATATTGTGTCGAGAGTTCCAGTTTATGAGAAACTGAGACAGACTTTCTTCCCTATCCGACTCAGAGTCTGACTCTTTGTCTGTATGGTACTCAGTGTCAAAATCACCACTTCCAGCATTCACACCAACAGAAAGCCAACTGTGTGCTAACTCACCTTCTTCAAGTGGTTCCCCAAATTCAAACTCATCTTCAATCACATCCTCCGAGGCCTCCACTTCAAGCACTTCTTGCATTACATTCCCTTCGCCGACCATGTGTGCGTTCAACACATTTACTCCAGCACCCACATCGTACACATGCTGATCAAGCAAGTTTTCGGGGACAGCAACCATAGGCACTGCTTGAAGTGTGGCTAGACCCAGAGCGCGTTCCCGTTCAATTCGATCAATGGCTTTCTTTCTCACTCTATACTGTTGTTTGTAAAGGCGCTGATGCTCACGCTTCAAAAGCTGCAAAATTGAACATTCAAATTGAAATGTTCTCATCTTCGAAATTTACTTAATTGAAATGACATTCTGACGAAAAATTTAATGAATGTGGAAAACATTCATCCACAAAACTGAACAATACTTTTAATCCCATGCATGCAGCCTGCCAAATGTCAGCATACAGCATGTAACCAGGCATTTAATCTTCTAATGGATTATTTACCTAATTTAAAAACAAAGGGCTTTGTCGACGACATATAATTCCCTTCCAAGAATTTCAAGGTCATGAAAATAAAACGTTGAATGATTCACGAATAGTGCAAGTAAGAAGCAAATTGCAAAACATTAATGCATTAGTGAAAATCATAAGTGCAATTTCTGACGCTGCCGGAAAACCACAAGAGATGGAGATGATAGCATAGCTAGTTATTATGAAATATCAGTTATAACTGATTAAACATATACCTTTCTTTGTGCTTCTTTGCTGTTTATCGACATTTCACTATGTCACTGTAGTCTTGCTGTTATCATATGTTATGCAGCTACAAATTTCTCTTTGTCAAACCTGTATTGTAGTGTAGTGTAAAATGTATTTCAGTTGTGATAAAAGGGTACGTAAGTGGAATGAAAAATTAACCGCTACTTTTTGTCATTTTGATGGAATACCGAAATACCTCAGATGGCCGGAATACCAATCGTGGAACTATGTGAATTATATTCCACCACATAAAAATTTATTTGCATATAATTATACCGGAACTTGGTAATTGGCTAGTTCAGCATCCCAAATTATTTACGCACAAGACAAGAAGTGGAATAAGTGATTAAAACATGAGAATTAAACAGAAGCGGGATGAGAAACAAAGTTGTCAATGCTTAAACTACAAGTGGGATAAAGGATGAAATTATCGGTAACGAAACAGAAGCGAGATTATAAATTATATGCTAAAACGATAAACATGGCGCATGACTGATGGAAAATGCTGATTTTAAAATAGAACCGGGATGCCAATGAAAAAGTTGATATCAAAATAAGAAGCGGGACGACTGATTATCATGAGGAAAATGTTGATTTTCAAATAAGAAGTCGGAATATAGGTTGAAAATTATATCATGCTGACACCTGCCAAATTTGGGACGCTAAACTAGCCAATTACCCCGGAACGTTATTACTTGTAGGCCCTAGTATCGCCGAACTAGGCTTAAAATAGGTATACCGGGTAAAAAGCGGGTACGCCACGGGTGAAAGGCGGATAATTACAGCGGGCTACCCTTTGAGATGGTCGGTTAGAGTCAGGGTAACCCTCGTGAAGGTCGGTTAGGGTCAGGGTACCCGTCGTGAGGATCGGTTAGGGTCAGGGTTTGTGTCGTCTAGCTGTAGTAATTTCCGCTGTAATTACCCGCTTTTCACCCGCGTGGCGTGCCCGCTATACCCGCTCCTCGCTTTTTACCCGGTAAATACACGTTTACCCTACTTTTAATTATGAAAACTTCACAAAGCAATCCAATATGGTGCAAAGAAACAATTTCGATGATTGTCCAACACAACTTAACTTTGCAACATTTGACACTACACTAGTATACACTATAATATTTGATAAAACGACCTCGCTCACCACCATTTGCATTTCACGAACAAAGACCGTATATATAATAGGCTATATTATGATAATCACTTGCAAGATGGCGAACATTAAATACGATATCGCTCCGGTATCGGTACACGCAAAAACCCTACAGTCAGCTATATCGAAGCGATATAGGTCCGATATAGAAAGTTAAGATATCGCATCGCATATATCGCTCAGATATCGCCTCATGAAATGTCTTATAGCTTTGGTAGTGGGCTTGCCGGCCGGGGCGTCTGTAGGCCTACTGTAAGCTAAGTCAGCAACACGTTTATGAACAAATTAAGCTATACGACGTCAGAATGGTAGGCCTACGTGTTGCAGAACAAAGAAGGGTCGTCTTGTCAAGTTGTCATAATACGGAATTAACCACTAGCATATCCCAACAATGCACCACGTAGGCCTACTAGGCCTATGTCCACAGTCAAACAATATAGTAGCCTACGTTTTGAAGCTTTTACGGCGCCTAGGCCTAGCCTACACCATAGAGATCGACGTCGTCATAGTAACAGCTAGGCTAGACCTAGAGGGCCTAGGCCTATACAGTTCAAGCACATAAACGAAGTTAATATAATGATCGACTCACCAAAATCGCATCACAAAGAAAAATGCTAATGCAAACTACAATTCTATAGTCTGATTTTAGGTCTATGCATAGGCCTAGGCCTACATGTCTTCAACCAGCTCATTTTTTCACTCAATTGACCGGGCGAGTTCCTTCGCCACCACTGCCCGCGTACGTAGCCTATAGGCCTACGTTTGAACGAGAAGCCGCCACAACACGAAGTCCATTATAAAACAAACTTATAACAATGGAATGTCCATAACAGATCGAGCTAGGGCTAATATAGGGTCTAGGCTGATATAGGCTACGTTTTGTGTGTCCTATATATGTGTGATAGTCTGTGGGAATTGTGTTTCTCAGGCGCCTAAAAACTGCCTGTAGGCTATCACGTCCGTAGGCCTACCGTGGATAGACTGGACTTCTTGAAGGGGGTAGGCCTATATAAATTCTTGAAATGAATGAATGAGTGAATGAATGAAAATGTCAAAGAAAGCCGATATATAGGCAGTCCCGACGTTCGAGTCTCCTGCCTTTCCACA